>OZ014514.1:22725724-23325724 GCA_963966075.1 Aphodius sticticus
GTGTGTGTGTGTGTGTGTGTGTGTGTGTGTGTGTGTGTGTGTGTGTGTGTGTGTGTGTGTGTGTGTGTGTGTGTGTGTGTGTGTGTGTGTGTGTGTGTGTGTGTGTGTGTGTGTGTGTGTGTGTGTGTGTGTGTGTGTGTGTGTGTGTGTGTGTGTGTGTGTGTGTGTGGTGTGTGTGTGTGTGTGTGTGTGTGTGTGTGTGTGTGTGTGTGTGTGTGTGTGTGTGTGTGTGTGTGTGTGTGTGTGTGTGTGTGTGTGTGTGTGTGTGTGTGTGTGTGTGTGTGTGTGTGTGTGTGTGTGTGTGTGTGTGTGTGTGTGTGTGTGTGTGTGTGTGTGTGTGTGTGTGTGTGTGTGTGTGTGTGTGTGTGTGTGTGTGTGTGTGTGTGTGTGTGTGTGTGTGTGTGTGTGTGTGTGTGTGTGTGTGTGTGTGTGTGTGTGTGTGTGTGTGTGTGTGTGTGTGTGTGTGTGTGTGTGTGTGTGTGTGTGTGTGTGTGTGTGTGTGTGTGTGTGTGTGTGTGTGTGTGTGTGTGTGTGTGTGTGTGTGTGTGTGTGTGTGTGTGTGTGTGTGTGTGTGTGTGTGTGTGTGTGTGTGTGTGTGTGTGTGTGTGTGTGTGTGTGTGTGTGTGTGTGTGTGTGTGTGTGTGTGTGTGTGTGTGTGTGTGTGTGTGTGTGTGTGTGTGTGTGTGTGTGTGTGTGTGTGTGTGTGTGTGTGTGTGTGTGTGTGTGTGTGTGTGTGTGTGTGTGTGTGTGTGTGTGTGTGTGTGTGTGTGTGTGTGTGTGTGTGTGTGTGTGTGTGTGTGTGTGTGTGTGTGTGTGTGTGTGTGTGTGTGTGTGTGTGTGTGTGTGTGTGTGTGTGTGTGTGTGTGTGTGTGTGTGTGTGTGTGTGTGTGTGTGTGTGTGTGTGTGTGTGTGTGTGTGTGTGTGTGTGTGTGTGTGTGTGTGTGTGTGTGTGTGTGTGTGTGTGTGTGTGTGTGTGTGTGTGTGTGTGTGTGTGTGTGTGTGTGTGTGTGTGTGTGTGTGTGTGTGTGTGTGTGTGTGTGTGTGTGTGTGTGTATGTATGTGTGTGTGTGTGTGTGTGTGTGTGTGTGTGTGTGTGTGTGTGTGTGTGTGTGTGTACCCGTTTTAGATATTTAGAAGTTTCATGGCCAAACTTAGAGCTGAAAAGCTTTTCTGTTAAAAAGGGTCCAAAGGAACTGGAGGTTTAGTCTTAGCATTTTTGAAAGATTTTGTAAATAAGCCGGCATTTCTGGAATTTCGTCGAAATAGATAAATAATAAATTAAACTAGACAAAATTCTGAATAATTTATGACTATGACATTTTTTGGTACAATCAATAGTTTAGCTGCATGAGCAAATTCTATTTCATCGAGATCGGTCGTACTGCATTAAAACTAGTAGCCAGGATATGTCAGATTAGTCAGATTAGTCAGATGTGATTATAATGACGGTAGACAGTGTCAAACGCTAATGCTTTGACAATACTACTGTCAATACAAGCTGCGTTCGGATATTGAACACCGTTAAGGTGCGCTTTCATTAGTGCTAATGGCAGTGATAGTAGACGCCATTATAGTATTTCTAATAGAATTTCATCACGACATGTGAGAAACACTATAATTTCGTCTGCTACCACCGCCATTACCTACCATTGCCACCAATCGGAACGCACCTTCACACTTTCTACACCCAATAACACGTGTCATTTGGACGGTGTACCCGGTGTCAACGGAGTACAATATCCGAACGCAGCTTTAATCGATTTATCTGTCTAGGTCTACTAGTTTTATTTTAATGCAGACATAGCCGATCTCGATCAAATAATATCTCATGCACCTAAACTATTAATTGTATATATAGTATGATAAAGTCATGTGCCTGGCCACATCAGATTTTTTTGAAAAGTAATAACAAATAGTTTCCTTAAACTGTAATCTATTAGGATGACTATAATACAAGCCATATTTTGAATACAGCCAATACCCTATTCTTTTAAGAAACTACTTTAATTAATTATGTATTAATTTCTGTCTAGTTTTTAGGTTGACACAATTTTGTGATGGTTTCTGTTTTAAATTACTCGTAGTTCCAATAATAATTAGACAATTTCTTTGCATAAAATCTTTGAAAAAAAATAAACCAACTTCGAGCAAAAACATTAAAGGCACATTATGTAGTGTATATAATTTCCAAGTGGTCAGGTAATGCTCTATAAAGGTGTTAGCTGTTCTCTGGTGTTTATTTTAACTTCATAATCAATTTTCGTCATAAAACCCCAAACAAAAAAACTCAATTGGCGTAGGTCTGTTCGCCTGGCAGGCCACGGTATTTGTCCAGCCGTCAGGGAACCTATGGTCAGATCAGTCACGTTCATTGCGACGATTAGGGGCAATTATGGTCGATCAGATCGAAAAGATCGATCTGCAAAACAACGCAAAATGCTGAGTCCACTAGATGTATTAAAATTCTAGATGATACAGGCACCGCTTAGAAACAATCCATCGGTGAATTTAAAAGTGGTACTAAAGCAGAATAATTCAATTAATTTATTAAATAAATAATTCATTTGGGATTATTGCTTATTGCTAATAAGCAAAATAACATAATAATTTCAGAAAACTAAATTTGTGACACAAATTGACAATTCTCAACAGTCGACGCATACATAATTTGAAGCTCATATTCCTTTATGGTCCAGTAATTCTACATCTGTAAATATACACTGCTCAAAAATAATTAGGGGAAGACTTTTTTCAAGACCTGTAACTTTTTAAATAATAGTTCTAGGCCAATCAAATTTGGTATGCTTTAAAGTTTAAGGGCATATATTTAACTAAAGAAAATTACAAAAACAATATTACAACGCTTAGTTACTTCTAAGTGACAAGTATGCTTTGAATTCATGTATGAAAGCCTACTAGAGAAGACAAATGAATTCAGTTGTCAATTTTCGTTGATTAGAAAGAGCAAGTTGCTCGTGCTGTCGCCCTTATCCAGCATGGCCACTCTATTCGACATGTTAGCAGGGACCTTCAAGTTTCCCCGTCTACCATTCAGCGTTTATGGAATCGGTTTCGGGAGACTGGTCAATATGTTAGAAGAGCTGGACAAGTTCGAAATCGAAAAACTACTCAAAATCAAGACCGATTTCTTGTCCTTTCCTCTCAACGTCAGCGTACTGCCACGCCACGAGACCTCCTAAGCGATGTTAGACGAGCATATAGAATAGAAATTTCTGATCAAACTGTTAGAGACAGATTAAAAGAAGCGAATTTTAAACCAAGAAGACCTGTCCGCGCACCTCGCCTTACGCAGCATCACAATGCAGCGCGAATGATGTTTGCTCTGGATGACAGAGATTGGCAACTTCGTCACTGGACGCCTGTACTGTTTACAGACGAGTCCAGATTTCGTTTAACTCGGTGCGACGGTCGAGTACGCGTATATAGACGTCCTGGTGAACGCTACGCATCCGCTACTATCTAGGAAGTGGATAGATTTGGCCGCGCATCTGTGATGGTTTGGGCTGGAATCAGTATATACAACAGAACTGATCTTGTTGTGGTTCCTGGTAGACTAAATGCTATGAATTACATTGAAAACATCCTGGTGCATATGGCGTCGGTCAAAAGTTCATCCTAATGCAGGACAATGCAAAGCCACATACCGCCGGCATCAGCAGAAACTTTTGACAAGAACGTGGAAGTCAGGTCATGGAATGACCGGCGTTAAGTCCTGACCTGAATCCTATTGAGCACGTGTGAGATCAGCTCGACCGACGTGTTCGCAAGCGCTCTAATCCACCACCAACCATACAGGAACTGACACAAGCCCTGATTGAGGAATGGGAACGCATACCCCAAGAATCTCTTCGCAGACTACTCCTACTACTTCCTCACACCTGCATGCCATGCAGGTGTGAGGAAGTGATTCGTGCTCGTGGAGGGCATACGCTGTATTGAACCTGACCAAGAAAACCCGACTGTCATCGATACTATGATAGTCATTTCCATTTTGTTTTTTTATTAATTTACATTTTTCAGTGTAACTTAGAAGTAACAAAGAGTTGTAACATTGTTTTTTTTTTAATTTTCTTTAGCTAAATATATGCCCTTAAAGCATACTAAATTTGATTTGCCTAGAACTATTATTTAAAAAATTACAGGTTTCGAAAATGTGTTCACCTAATTTTTTTTTTTTTTTTTTTTTAAGAGTTTTATTAATAATGTATAACAACAAAAATGATACATTATAGTTTGAGTACACAATATTGTCTATAATATACGGATACTCTTCTCTTCCCTTCAACGTCCAGCCGAGTGCTGAGTTATCCTCTTCCCGGTGGGCGGAATTGAGGGTGTTTGTCGTTAGCGTTTTGATGTGTGTGTCATGTCCGGGTCATCCCTTCAGTTGGTTGTGGATAAGCATATGTTTGATTTTTAGTTTAAAAGTTTGGCATGTTAATCTTTTAATTTGTTCAGGTATTTTGTTATATAAATCTATTGTTCTTGTAGTAAAGGCTTGTGTATATTTAGTTTTCTTATAGTTGTAGGTTCTTAGGTTTTCTCTGGTTCTTGTTCGATAGTTGTGGATGTCATTTGATCTTCTAAACACTATATCTGTTTTGATCATGCTGTTGTTCATTTTGTGTAGTAGGTTTAGATTATTAAGTGTTATTCTTTGTTGTACTGTTAATTCGCTTGTCAATTTCATCACTTCCGTAGTTGGTGTAAGCCTTGGTATGTTGTATAGTATTTTCAGTATTTTGTTTTGTTGTCTCTGAATGCGGTTTATGTGCTTTTGTGATGTGTTTCCCCATATTGTCAACAGATATGTTATGTTGGAAACAAATAAAGCGTTGTATAGGTTTTTTTTTAAGTTGTCCGGTATATATTTATTTATTTTATTAATCTCCGCCAAGGTTACAGTGTTCTTCTGTATTACTTTTGTTACATGTTTGTCCCATTTTAATGTATTTTGAATGTGGAGCCCTAGGTAGTTTGCCTCGGATATCTCGCTGATGAGTTTGCCATTTATCTTGACAGTTAAATTAATATTCCTGTTGGTCGGGTTAAAAATTAGATAGTTAGTCTTCGCTTCGTTTATGGTCAGTATATTTCCTTCGCACCATTTCTGCAACTTGATCATGTCTGCGTTGATGGTATCTTGGATGGCGTTTTCGTCTCTATTTGTATATGCAATGCATATATCATCTGCATAAATATACAGTTTTCCCTTCATGTCCAGCTCGGTGATATCGTTAGTGTAGATGATGTACAACAATGGAGGGATATTTCCTCCTTGTGGTATGCCGTAGCTGGCGCACTCAGGATCACTGAGAGTATTGTTTACTTTTGCTCTCTGTTGGCGGCCTTGAAGATAAGTTTTAAGGAGTTCTAAGTTTTTCTCCTTTATTAAATTATTATATTTTATTTTTCTTGAGCAGTGTATATTGTAGAAATTAATATAGTTTTCAGTCAAGCAATAAAGTACCTACTGTTTCTATTGTATTGATGTTAATACATTTTGAACTACTTTTTAAAGTTAAACGAATTGTCAATTATTATATTAACAGAACAGTACAAAAAAATAAATATTTCTATGCTGATCTTTGTCTTTTTCCCAAATTTTCTTGCGCTTCGTCGTCATCCGATGCTTGGTTGGAATATGTTTCCTCTTCATCTTCTCGAAACGTTTCTTCAAAATCACTAAATGCTTCAGCTGACAGTTCATTACCTGGGCTATTCGGCTCGTCAATTTCAGTGGAACTGTTTTGTAAGTCACTTAAATCTTGCACTATGTTTTCAATGTTTGAACAATTTTCCTGACAGTTTGTGCATAACCTGTACAGTGCAGTTCGTGTTTCCGACATCCGGATCGATTACTTTCACAACATATTTGGCAATTGCAAGAAATGCGAATTGCGAAACTTAAAGTTAAAAAGTAGGTACTATAAAAAAGATTTTTTACATTTTTCGCGGAAGTTTTCAGGTTTTTTCATGTTTCTTTTCATGTTTTTTCATGATCTACAACTTTTGTACTGGGTATTTTTTGATTCTAAGACAGAAAATGATTTTTACTTTATCATACGCAGTATGTAAAGTATTGTAATCGTGCCAAAAAATTTTTTTGAGATTTTAGCGGAAATATGTCTTTTTGGGTCCCCTGAACATTTCTGACCAAGGTACAAAAAAATGTCTGTGTGTGTGTGTATATGTGTGTGTGTGTACCCGTTTTTGTGGCGACGATTCCGGAGAAACTACTAAAAGTATCGGGCCGAAACTTCATATTTAGAAGTTTCATAACCAAACTTAGAGTTGAAAAGCTTTCTGTTGAAAAGGGTCCAAAGGAACTGGAGGTTTAGACTTAGCATTTTTGAAACATTTTGCAAATAAGCCGCCATTTCTGGAATTTCGTCGAAATAGTTAAATAATAAATTAAAGATGAGGAAATTCTGAATAATTTATGAATATGAAATTTTTGGACAATCAATAGTTTAGCTGCATTTAGTCTTAGCATTTTTGAAAGATTTTGCAAGTAAGCCGCCATTTCTGGAATTTCGTCGAAATAGTTAAATAATAAATTAAAGATGAGGAAATTCTGAATAATTTACGAATATGAAATTTTTTGGTACAATCAATGTTTAGCTGCATGAGCAAATTCTATTTCATCGAGATCGGTCGTACTGCATTAAAACTAGCAGCCAGGATATGTCAGAAATTTTGATTCTAATGACAGTTATGACACTAATGACAACGCTAATGTTTTGACAATAACTTCTGTCAATATCTGCTGCGTTCGGATATTGTTTTACCGGTGTATCCGGTGTCAACGGAGAACAATATCCGAACGCAGCTTTAATCGACATATCTGTCTAGTTCTACTTGTTTTACTTTAATGCAGACATGCCCGATCTCGATCAAATATAATCTCATGCAGCAAAACTATTAATTTTATATATAGTATGATAAAGTCATGTGCCTGGCCACATCAGATTTTTTTGCTTAGTTATGTGAAGCTTTATTATTCTAATTTAATGTTTATAGCACTACTGTAAAAGAAAATAAGTTTCGGTTTAAACATTGAAGGGCAGTTTCTTTTGTATTTTTTTTCGTTTAATTGAATGGTGTAATCAGCTTTTCAATGTTCTCAAAAATTTACACAAATTATGAACAATTACTGAAATCTCATTGTTGCAAAAGTCATTTTTGAGTCTTTCAATTTTTGAGCATGTTGTTAAATAGGGACTATTTTTTTATTATTGTATCAAAATGTACATGTAAGAACAAACAAAATGGCACCAGAAGAACTCTGTATGATCGTTTTTCAGTACAGCATATATTTTTGAAAAAGAAAAACAGTTTTTCACTGAAATACTGAATATCTCGGAACTTCTTGGTTTTTCTATATAAAGCAGTTATTTTCTAATTTGGGAAATAAAAACGCATGCTTTCACAAAGTTTCATCAAAATTTAATTATTTTTACAATAATGAAAAACAAAAAAATCTTTTTTTGCTTTGGCATTCGCATTTTTTCGGAAAATTTGAGGTCATAGTGACCCATATAAAAGTTGTAGATTTTTTTATGATATACAACTTTTCTGTATGACATTTTTTGATAGAATGTAAAGTTTCACCGGAAAACGCAACAATATATTTTGCACCACTTTGTTACTTCTAAATCACTTAATATGCCTGCACTAATTCTAGATTTTTGATCTACAGTGTATATGAATATCAAAATATATCAATCGATAGATTATTGTTCCCGTAGTAACATATTAAAATGTTTAGAATCATAGTTAATAGAAAATATCTAGATTGTAGACTTCCGCGGTCTGAGTCAATAATATATTGATTTCCAGGTGGAAACCGCGTTGAGGACTTTGAAGCAGTCAACGTTTCGCGCTCTGTTGCAAGAGGCATCTTCAGGACTAAGTTATCAAACCAAGTTCTAAGAAGACGGTCTGAAGAAGATGATCTTCTTAGCACTTGGTTTGATAACTTAGTCCTGAAGATGCCTCTTGCAACAGAGCTCCGAAACGTTGACTGCTTCAAAGTCCTCAACGCGGTTTCCACCCGGAAATCAATATATCGTTAATAGAAAACTTTATAATTAATTAAAAACCGTCCAACAATTTGCCATAATTATGCCTTCATCCCTCGAATCCCACCCACTACTCGTAAAGAAAAAGTACAACACTGTAGAGGACAAAATTTGCCATCAAACGCACTCGGGACCAATACGAGAAAATGAACGGCTAATATAGTATATTATTCAAGTAATTTTTGGCGATTCCACCAACCGGTCGGTTGACATTAGAAATTACCGTTCTGATGTCCAACGTTTGTTTGATGATTGTCGGTTGACATTTGAAATGGCCGTTCTAATGTCAAACGGTCGATGAACGTGGAATCTAAAAAATATTTGAATCCATTATACTAAATTAACCTTTTGTTTTTTCGCTCCCGAACCCTTTTGATGGTGAATTTTGTCCGATACAGTGTGGTATTTTTATTTTTAAGATTAAGAGGGTGAGATTCGAGGAATAAAGGATTAAATTCTGACACGCACAATATTGTTCGATGGTTTTGTTCGATTAATTTTAATTTTTCCTATTAACTATGATTCTAAACGTTTTAATATGCTACTACGGGAACCATAAGCATTGATATCAGTTCTATCGACTGCGTTTGATCTTGATATGCACAATCAGGAATGACTGCACTACTAATGGATTGAGTGTTTTGAGAACTTCTAGAGTGTAAAACTAAAAGAAACAAGTATATAATCAGCCACAAAATGATCTATATACTATAGTATCAACCATTACCAGATTAAGTAATGCTGTATTGTACGAAAGTAAATATGTTACTTTTTTCTGTAATGGTACGTACCGTGACGTCTAGTTTGCAGCGAACACCAGGAAGCAAAATGCATTTCTGTTATATAAAATTCGATGGGTTTTCCTATATATGTTTCACTACTTGTATAAGTATAAGTTATGTTTCTTGTAAATTCTCAAAGACTGGTTTGATATATAAACTCGCTTGTAATTTAAAATGTAACAAACACTATTGGCGATATTTCATAGAATTTTATTCAATTACCAGTATAGTCGTGCAATGTGTCTCTGGACACTACTTGATCTCATTTTTGATGGCTTTTATCGCCTATTGCCGCATGTTATAAAACACCTTACATAAATATCGGTTCTACTGTACACTTAATACATGATTATCCAATATTTTGTTGCTTTTTAACGAAAGTGAAAATATACACTGATAAATTTCCACTATCTGCAGAGAAAGTGCTTTTTGTTTAATTCAAGAAAACTGGAAAGGGCAATTAAAAATGTATCGCATAAATAGATAGTACCGGTTTGCGATTGTATGTCTTATTTTAGAATTGATACTTTACTGTCAATTCCGTAATATAAGTTTTACTACCAATAAAAAAATGCACGTGTCTATTGCACTCAATTGAATCTAATCATCAATTAACACAAATAGTACTATCTATGCAAATGTAAATGTAAATAAATGTACGAAAACACATTAAATCTTGTAGAGAATTAATTAGATTAATAAACCAGCAAACCTGTGTGTATTCAACTTTAGGTAATACCAGTGTTATATGTTAGTGCAGTGCCACAGATAATATAAGTCTGTCTACACAGTTTGAGTAGTTGCTCGTAAAGCACGGAGCATATTATACAGCCTGTATATGAAATGAGTATAATGATTTGGACGGGCAATGTAACTCAATATGATTTTCAAATTTGCAGTAAAAAATTTAATTGTCGCTACCCATACCCGCACCTATCTCTAGGACAAATTGAACAGATTGCTCAAAGTGAGCACTGTTGGCCTCCAAACAAGCTTCTAATTTGCACTTCAAGCACAGCCTCTAATGTCATTATATAGTCTCTGAGCGACCGCAGCATTTCACCCATATGCACCGTAAATGAGGTTCATGTGTACATACTCACACTTGTGAAATTATCCATGTTGAGCACAGAAACACAAAATAACAAAGCAGCAAACTGATTGACATGGGTTCAGATTAGTCTTCCTAAAAGCATGAAATGCAAAATTCTGCATTTTTATCAATTAATTACTCAAAACTGACGCCAGATAGAGTAAAAGGTATTTGAACGTCAATTATCAGGATCTATAGCCCCTTGAAATTAACAGACTCATTTTGTATACGTTGACAAAGCAGACTTCCTACCATAAAATCTGTATTATTTTGCATTTTATTCCCAAGTCTTCTCGTTTCTTGTGTACAGCAAGGATTGGTATCCAGCGTGATTCTAAGTTGTTTGAGTACTGTGTCTGAGTACGGAAATTGCGGAATTATTTATTTGCATTAAAATTTATGGTTTTTCTCTTGTTAGTGAAGTTTATATGAACTGATTTGCTTTCGGTCAATGTAATTAATGATCATTACAACTAATCTCTAATATATTTGACAGCACCCTGCAGTTTCGTTGCTCCATCAGCATTTTTATATACTGCCATGATAAAACCATTTGGTTGGGGAGGATCAATACCTTGTAGTACTCCAGCTTAAATGCTTTTGAGAGTTTCGTACTAATTTTCTGGTTTTATTCTTGTGTCAGCTTATAGCCCCTCGTTCAAAATTTGTCGTAGACTTTTGCCATCTCCAGAATGCCGGGGCCCATAACTTTTATTTCAAATCATTTGGGCCCGCATTTATAGTCGCTACTTAGGTCAGAACGTAAATCTACACAGATAGAAATTTTTGTATAATTTAAATAAATATGCATTGACTCAAAGAAATCTGGTGTTGCCATAGAGGAAAAGAAATATTTCTTTCCGGATAAAACGCATTTGTTTGAAATAATTGGTTGGTAGAAGGAACGTTTATTTGTGTCAAACAACTATATGTTAAAGACGTTATAGTTGACTTCTTCTTCTAAATATTATGTTTGTAGACATTTACTTTCTTTAAGACATGAACCCATGTCCGTCCCACTATCCAACTTTGGAAAGCAGTGTAAGCTATTATATGATTCTTTTAAAAAATGTGTTTATGTGTGGGTGTGTGTGTGTGTGTGTATGTGTGTGTGTGTGTGTACCCGCTTTTTGTGGCAACGATTCCGGAGAAACTACAAAAGCTATCGGGACGAAACTTCATATTTACCAGTTTCATTCAAATTCAAATTTAGAGCTGAAAGGCTTTCTGTTGAAAAGGGTCCAAAGGAACTGGAGGTTTAGTCTTAGCATTTTTGAAAGATTTTGCAAATATGCCGCTATTTCTGGAATTTCGTCGAAATAGTTAAATAATAAATTAAAGTAGGAGAAATTCTGAATAACTTAACACTATGACATTTTTTGGTAAAATTAATAGTTTAGCTGCATGAGCAAATTCTATTTAATCGAGATCGGTCGTACTACATTAAAACTAGTCAGCCAGGATTTGTCAGATATTTTGATTCTAATGGCAGTAGGTAGTGTAAAACGCTAATGTTTTGACAATACCTACTCTCAATAGAGTTTAAATTTTTTTTAGACATGTTTTCTGGCATCTTTCATGATTTTTATATTTATATTTTAATTTTCTCCTTGAAAAGGACACAATTTCGTCCGAAATATTGGTAATGGAATAAAAAAATATAAAAAAGAAAAACATTTTTGACTGAATTCCCACTAAGTTTTCTAATAAAATTATATATCTAAAATGATTATGATCTAAAATGACGAAGGACAGGTTGAATTTCCCGCCACATTGAATAATTGTGATGTTGGTAATGGTTGCAAATGATAGCTGTTATTTTTGTTCAGTGGTGTACGTATTCTTTCTTGTATAGGGATTCATTCTCTCATTATGATTAGTATGTTAAATTGAAACAATTAAGGTTTTGGTAATTTAGTTAGTCTTGGTAAATAAGATTGAACATGAATAAAAAAACATTTTTGACTGAATTCCCACTAAGTTTTCTAATAAAATTATATATCTAAAATGATTATGATCTAAAATGACGAAGGACAGGTTGAATTTCCCGCCACATTGAATAATGTGATGAATAATGTGATGTTGGTAATGGTTGCAAATGATAGCTGTTATTTTTGTTCAATGGTGTACGTATTCTTTCTTGTATAGGGATTCATTCTCTCATTATGATTAGTATATTAAATTGAAACAATTAAGGTTTTGCTAATTTAGTTAGTCTTGGTAAATAAGATTGGACATGAATAAAACCGTCACCAAGACAGCATATTTTAAAACTTAAAAATAAATTTTCAAATATGATGTAAAAATAATATAACAAATAATAAAATCCTCATCTCATCATCATCTCTCATATCTTAAATCAAATAAAATAGATATAGTATTTACAACAAATTAAATCACGAACAGATGAAATATTGTTGAAGAGGAACGTAACCCCTACTGACGAGTCCACTATGGTATCAGACAGCTATCATAACCTTTATCCCGCACGCATACCATCTCACTAATACTAAATATGTTCAAAACTGTGGCATGTATAACGGTCCGGACTTAAATGCTGATGTGGTGTGATGAGGTATCGCCAGCCGTACAGCGTTTCGAGTCTGCAATGATCCCGATAAGTCGCCCTTTTGTAACAAACTTGTTCATATTTCCCCTACAAACCATCAGCAAGTTAAAAATGTACAGGCATGGCAAAGTCAGCAAGCGCAAATCCCTAAAATGTCCCCTACATGAATCTCTATGCTTTAGTCTACCCATGCACCGTATATATCGCTTTTGCAGTTTAAAAAGTCTGACCGATAGGGCTGATGATCCCTAAAGAATAATCCCGTATCTAAAAACACTCTCGATGCTGGCAAAATAATATTGTCGTAGGGTGTTGATATTGACGTTGTCACGGAGTTTGTACATCGAAAAGTGCAGCCTGCTTAACTTTCTGTGAGTATGGTCTATATGGGATTCCCATTTTAAAGATTCTTGGATGTACACTCCAAGAAACTTCACATCACCACTTTGAGGGATGGACCGCTTTCCAGACCTAACCAGCCTTGAGTGAGCTCAAAGAGAAATACAGCATCGCTGTCTTGCTGTCATTCAGAATCAGGCTATTCCCCTCACACCACTCCTCCATACACCGCACGGCGCGACCAGCTACAGTCGATAACTCCGCAATACTGTTGGTCTTAATTATCAGTGTTGTATCATCAGCAAACTGGTATAAGTCGCCCATCGGAAGTTGCGATGCCAAATAATTGACGTATACAAGGAACAACAACGGGCCAAGGATTGATCCCTGGGGCACACCCACAGTCAGCAAAGCAGATCGACCGGAGAACGCCCCTGGCACCCGGATCCGCTGAGATCTGCCCTCAATTGGGAGGAAACACCCCTCACTCCGAGCGACGATAGCTTATCCAGGAGATTACGGTGATCCACAGTGTCGAATGCTCTAGATAAATCAAAGAAAATGGCCGCTACATGTCTCTTTGCATCCACATGGCTCAGTATCTCATTCATAGATCCAAAAAGTGCAGCCTCGCAGGAGGAGCCCGGCATAAATCCAAACTGAGTCGCAGAAATAAAGTCGTGCGCCTGGAAGAAAGTGTACAATCTTCTACATAAAATCTTCTCGAATATCTTCGACAACGCCGGCAAAAGTGAGATTGGGCGATAGTTTCCTATGTCGTCCCTTGGCCCACGCTGTGCACTGGAAAGACTACAGCTTCCTTCAATCTGTCGGGGAAGACTCCATAACTAAACATAAGATTGCAAAGGTACACCAGGACACCAATCATGGAAGGGCCCGCAATTTTCATAATATGGGATGGTACATTGTCAATGCCAGCAGAATGCTTTCCTGATACTGATATTATAACTTCCATAAGCTCGCCTGAATCAGTAGGGTGCAAGTAAACACTTGCTGACGCATTAGTCTGGATTGGAGTACCCGCCGCTTGACGCTCTATTGGGGGATCAATGGCAGAAGATCTCTCGTGGGACAGCTCGGCTACCCGAGATGGATCCTCCACCGTATCACCGTCAAAGGAAAGCCCAATCAAGGTATCCACCTCAGACTTCACCGTTACACCCTTGACAATGTTCCAGACCGTCTTTGTTCTACTCGCTGACGATAGACCTCTGGAATCATTATATTGGCGCTTATATGAACACCATAGGTATTGGCAGTATCATAAATCGTAGATTTGCGGTTACGATCTAAAATTACGAACCGTAATGGTCGATTATATCGACATTGCTACGTTTTATGTTAATAAACGTGATATCAAAGCAATAAATCTGTACTAATCTGACCAGTTGGTGATAGTTATTGACAGTGCGCAGTGCGCAATAACTCAAATTAAAACAAACGCAGTCACCGCGACGTTTACCTTTTTCTCGTGTGTTACTTCCTGCACGATCTACCTCACTGTAGGAAATGCAAACAGGAGAACGCTTTCTTCAACAATGTAATGCCAGCACAAGAATCGAGAGATAAAGAGTAGAAATCGGTGTTTAATCGACACGCAAAAGTCATGCGTTACATAATTGCCAGAGGCTTTAATAGCAGGCACACAGACAGCTTGTATCCGAAATATATATGTATATCCGAAAAGTTACGTTTTGGCAGCGTGAATGCAGGCAGACTTTCCGGTGAAAGAAGACGGTTGCGTCATTGGCGCGAACACGCACACGAAATTTGTGAATGTACCTACTTTGGTTGGTCTGGTGGTACACTTCCTCGGCCAATATCTGGGCAAGCCACGGGCGGCAGAGAGCTTCTTTCTCTTTCGGTCTGGTCACGCAACACTTGCTTTGTTGTTATGTGATTCCGTTATGTTGGACAGAGTTGGACTTTACGAAGATACATAATAGACAAATTTGGTAATTTACTAATAAGAGAAAGCGTTACCGGGGGGAAGTTAGCCATAAAAGTTATCCATAACACTTTTTTTAACCGATTTTAATAAATTTAATTTTAATTTAATTTTTAATTTTTTTCGTTTTTGGAAAGCCCACCACGTCCTAAGTCTACATTAGGTCACTAGTTGGAAGTTGTTTTCATTAAATATACGAGTGTCCCACATTTTTTCCTCGCAAACATTTTTTTTAGGCAGTATTCTAAGTAACGCTTTTTATATGGACTGGAATTCTCAACAGCCGTTTGAAATATAAGCTAAACAAGCAAAATAAAGATAGATACATTACAAACTATGGGAAAACGTTTACTATTACAGGAATAAAAAATAAATAAATGTAAATAAAATAATGAAAGTCAAAGGCATAAACAAATAACTAACAAACAAATCTATATAAAACATCAACCGGGTTCGGTTGGTTACCATACGTAAGTGGGGTATCAGAGAGAATCGGTAGATTACTGAAGAAATCGGGTATCACCGTAAGGTACAGAGCACCAGCTAAGGTAAAGGATCTTTTGCCTAACCCAAAGGATATCACACCACTCCTGAAGAACGAAGGGGTATACAAGATAACATGTGAGTGCGGAACATGCTATGTAGGACAGACAGGATGAAGCATCGAATGTCGAATCAAGGAGCACAGGAGGGACACCCGGCTAGGCAAGATTCAACAGTCCGCTGTTGCTCAACACTGCCACGAGTCGGGACACACAATGGATTTCGATGACGCACACAGAAAAGTGATCTCTCGAACGAAGAGTGAATTACTTGGCTGAAGTAGTTGGTAGGTACGTATATACGCGAGGGATTATTGACTTCAACCAAGAAATTTTATTACTTGAAATAATTACTAGATTTAAGAAAGTGGTTACTCTGGTGAAGTAAGTAAACAATCTTCAATGAAGTGTATATTTTTATTCTCGGTAAATATTTTTAGTTACTTAATGTAAGAATTTTAAAGATTTGGCACAAATACGTTTTCTATTGCTAATTAACAAGATTGGTATGTTATATTTACTTACTCGTTCTAAACTGTTGCGTGCGTTACATCAAACTATTCTGTGTTGAAACGTTTATTGTACACTATAAATCACAATACACATCCCCAATAAATCACAAGGCACATCCCCTACGGGTACGTCGTTGTTGTTTTCGTACTAGAGGCTCCTATACGGCGCCAGCACCACGCGCGGGCGCGCGAGCCTTGACAAAATCACGGTGCGCATATTTTTTATTCCAGAGAAAGGGATTACTTGAAAGAAGTGAGAATCACTTCAGTTAAATAATTGGTGGGTTTTTATTCAGTAAACAATACTTACTTATATTAAATGTCTTATATTTTCTTGGATCAAGTAACTACGCACTTGGATGGATTTACTATTACTTCGTTGGAGAAATTAACATTTTTGGGACGAAAAATTCAATTACTTCGTTCAATACAATATTAGTTTTTATAAAGAAAGAATTTATTTGTTGACAGCATTTATCTAAGAAATTATTTTACTTATATTGAGTATGTGGCATTTCTTGTATATTCCTAACTTTCTACATCCAAGTAAATATGCTTTTGAATCTAGTAAATAAATTCAAGAAATTATGTTTTCTCGTTCCAGATAATCACTTTTCTGTGTGCTTGAAGATGTTGGCAAGGGTGGGTAATTTTCATCGAAGGAAAAGAAGCCATCGAAATTTACAAACATCCTGACAAGATCAATCGCGAGGACGGCACTGACATTAGTAGGGTCTGGAAATCGATCCTAACGCGGTCAAGTGGAAAAGCACATGGAAGCGGTAGCTCCAGATGTGCACAGTGAGGTGTAAACTTAGGTATATAAGGGAGATTTCTTTGGTAGGTCTTCGGTATTCAGTTAGCTCTGAAGAAGCGAGCAACATGGTTCGCGCAACGTCAGCATTAACAAATCTTGACACACGGCATAACCCGGAAGCAGTTTATTTTCTATATATATAATGTTATTTATTTTTTATTCTGAGTAAAATCTTTATATCGACTGATATCGAAAATCAGCGATATCATAGATGAAAATCTATATTTATCAAATAAATGCTCATGAGAAAATCAAATATTACCAAATCTCAAATCAAAATCAAATGTTTAACGAGTGGTTGTTTGAACCAAAGAACTTTAATTTGACAAAATTTTTGAATTTTTGTGCGGTTGGAGAATTAGTCTAAGAGCTAGTTGACGATTTACACATCCTACTTTATTCCGCTTAAAATTTTTCACAAATACACCTTGTATCTGTGCAAAGTACGTGCCAATAACCAAGCAAGGTAACCCTGGTTTGTTAATATCATTAACAATAACAAAAACAGGCAGGTATGTAAGTTAGCAGTTATATTTGGAAATACCTTTTTTCATTGAAACTACGCTAAAATGTCATGGTAAAGAGTTAGAACAATAAGTACCTATCTTTGATGTGCTCTCCTATACAGTTTAAGAAACTGGACAGAATACTCAGATACTGAGGTGACGATATACAGGGTGTTTCAGAAATAACGGCTTGAAGGAGCACATGCCCAAGGACGTAATAAGCATGCAAATCGCTTCTTTGGGCCTAGCGCATATGCTCCTTCAAGGTTAGCCGTTATTTCTGTAACAACCTGTATTTAGACGATAGCTTGTGTATCGCCAAAAAGCTTTTGTATAATTTTTTTTTAATTTTTTTACAGTTGGGGAATTATTTAGGTGTTCCGGTAATTTTGGTTAACCCTGTATATGAAACGGTAAAAATTATAATTCGATCGGACAATATCATTTGTCACCAAACCTTGTTCAAGATTTGACTAACATTGATTTTTTACGTTTATTTTAGTAGAGTTTTCTGTATTGCTTATTAACCATTTGTAATCATGCCAAATTTACGACAACCTATACTAACTGAAAAATTGATGTGGCCAGCCACATAACTTTATCATACTATATATAAAATTAATAGTTTAGCTGCATGAGATTCTATTTGATCGAGATCGGCCATGTCTGCATTAAAATAAAACTAGTAGAACTAAACAGATATGATGATTATATTGACAGTTTAGGTATTGTCAAAACATTAGCGTTTGACACAGTACGACCGATCTCGATGAAATAGAATTTGCTCATGGAGGTAAACTATTAATTTGACCAAAAAATGTTATAGTCATAAATTATTCAGAACTGGCTACTAGTTTTAATTATGTACAACCGATCTCGATGAAATTGAATTTGCTCATGCAGCTACCCTATTGATTGTACCAAAAAATTTCATAGTCATAAATTATTCAGAATTTCCTCTACTTTAATTTATTATATCACTATTTCGACAAAATTCCAGAAATGGCGGCTTATTTGTAAAATCTTTCAAAAATACTAAGACTAAACCTCCAGTTCCTTTGGACCCTTTTCAACAGAAAGCTTATCAGCTCTAACTTTGGTCACGAAACTTCTAAATATGAAGTTTCGTCCCGATACCGCTTAGTAGTTTCGCCGGAATCGTCGCCACAAAAAAACGGGTACACACACAGACATTTTTTTGTACCTTGGTCAAAAATGTTCAAGGGACCCAAAAAGACATATTTCCGCTAAAATCTCAAAATTTTTTTTTGCACTATTACAATACTTTACATACCACGTATGATAAAGTAAAAAGAAGTGAGAAAGAGAAATAAAAATTAATAATATAATGTCATGAAAAAATGGTCTCTGTTATTGTTAAAATGTGAAAAAGACGCAAATTTTCCCAATATTTAGAAAATTACGTAAAAGTTTCATAGGCTACCTGATGCATTTTCGCGTCATAAAAATCGTCAATTTATGAAAATAGACTATTAGTTATCTCAATAATTAATAAGAAGTACAATATTATAAGTGTATTATTGTATTCAGACGTAAGCAACTGTGGATGGAAGTCACTTACAAATATATTTGATTAGGTATTTGAACCGGAATCCAGACAGATCAAAAAGCCAATAATAAATTAAATTGTTGCATTTCAATGCGAGGGTCACTACAGTACTCTGCTGTGCGCCTCAGCATATTTATTGAGATTTATTGAAGTACATTTTATATCAAGGGCGCGCTTATCATGTGATTTAACTTTACTTCCATGTACAGAATCATTATCTGCATAAATTGACAAGTTTTCAGAAAAAGAAACTTCTCATCACAACATAAGTAACAAAAATTCGCGTGTCGCTGCCAGACTTCCGGTTTGCATTGAGTTTTTTCTTTCAATATACTAATATAGAAGCAGTGCTCACTGACCCGTATATACATGAAGAATGAGACTATTTACTTATAAAATTTTATCAAAATACATGAGACCACTAGTAAAATTATATGAGATCATGAAAAAATATATTAGTTACTGATCAACTTGATCATGGTTTCATCGTTACACAGAAACACATTATTATTTTTGATATTGACAACTGCATCTTTTACTTTTCCGTTCCATATTTATGGTGCTATGACTTTATAAAGGAGATTGAATGGGCAAGTGCTTGTTAATATCTATTTTTGTACAGGAATGATAAATTATAACTCATTTATGAACTGTTACTTGCTTATTGATTTCTTTATTTATTTCTTTAAAAATATATACATAAAATAATAAATATAAAAGTTAACAAGTGCACTGAAAAGTTGAACAGCGTCGGTCATATATGGAACTGGCGCCTTCTAATTGATGAGTAATTTGTCTATAAAATTGTGATGTACAATTATGTAGCACGTTTTGCCAGAAGGTGGAGTAGACTATTTTTGTCTTAGGCTTCATTATATCACGATTCATTATATATACAGTGTGTGATATACAGTGACGTAATTTTTAATTTCTCGAGTAAAAGTCATTCCTTAGAAATAGTTTTGGATGTCCTAAAAAGTCGAAAGTCATTGTTAATATTTTGATTTAACATACAGGTTGGTTAGAAAACACGAAAATGTTAAATTGGCCGAAGAGTAAACTGTCGGTTTTTCGGAATTAGAACAAAAATGTTATAGGTAAAAGTTGTTTTATATTTAAATTTATGCCCAGATATCAAATTTCAATGTCGTATTCTAAGTTGTATATTTTATTTCTTTTTAAGAAAACATAAGTAATTTAACAAAACATTACTCCATATGTTCCCCTCATACAGCTACACATTTTCCAATCTTCTTCATAACTCCCGATATACCAAATCAATTGTTTCTTCATTTATTTCGTCTACTGCTTCCCTAATTTTTAGTTTTAGAATATCGACATTATCATGAAAATTATTCGCATACACCTTCTGTTTGAAATAACCCCACAGAAAAATATCAAGCGGCGTTAAATCAGGTGAACGTGGTGGACATCCTATAGGGTCGAATCGTCCAATCCACTTATTTGGAAAATGTCTGTTCAACCAATCCCTGACTTGATATGCGCTATGGGCAGGACAACCGTCGTGTTGATAGTGTAGTGAACACCTGAGCTGTAAGTTGATTTCGTCCAAAGTAGGTAGCAAAAAATTTTCCAACATATCAACGTAAGTGTTTTGGTTTACACTACCGTCAAAAAAGTATGGTCCAATTATTTCCCGTAATAAATCCCACACCAAACATTCACTTTTTTATATTTTTGAGAATTGGTTGTAAATAGGGAAATTTGGATTTTCTTGAGACAAATATCTGCAATTTTGTGAACTAACAACTCCATCTGTGGTAAACGTCGCTTTGTCAGAGAAAATAATTGTTCTGCAGAAAAATCTATCGACCATAATTCGTTCTCCCATTAATAGGCAAAATTCTAATCGACGATCATCATCTCCTTCTACTAAAGTGTGTATCAGTACTGGTTTATGAGGATGAAATTTTTGATTTGAAGAGATCCTTTGCAGGTGGCTTTTACTGATGTTCAAGTCTCGAGATCTTTGCCTCAACGATTTTTTTGGGCAAGTGTTCACGGAATCAGTAGCTAACATAGCTCCTGCATCATCTTCGCAATTTCGCTTTTTTCTTGATATTTTTCACGTCTATTGCATGAAATTTTTTAACCAATTCACGAACACAATTTACAGAAACGTACACCTCAGGCTATTTTCTGTTTAGAACTTCAATAGCACGGCGGTACGATACCTCACCTATGCTGTAGCAAAGAACTAAATAAACCCTTTGCTCTAAAGTCAACATACTTCCAATCAGCTTCTATCAACAAATTGCTTGGATACGCTGTTACTACTGTCAACTGATCAATCATAATTGTGGTCTCTAAATTGTTTGTTCACCTTTAAGTAATGTCTTTTCACTGGTCCGAGATGTAAAATTTGAAATAGAAAATTCAAGTTTGATATTTGAGTATAAAATTAATTCAAACTAACTTTTACCTATAACATTTTTGATCTAATTCCGAAAAACCGATTCTTTACTCTTCGGCCAATTTAACATTTTCGTGTTTTCTAACCATCCTGTATGTTAAAGCAAAATATTAACAATGGCTTTCGACTTTTTAGGACATCCAAAACTCTTTATAAAGAATGATTTTTTCTCGAAAAATTAAAAATTACGTCCATGATAGGTATAGTTAGGTCCATCGGGGGACACACTGTATATATTACAATTTTGGGTCGTCGTCGATAATAATTTATCAAATATTTCTGCTGGAAAGCACTTGTTGTAATTTGTTTTTGTGGTGAGTATCTGTTTTAATAAAGTGTAATTGACATATACATCTGGACAATAAAGCAAGTATATTATTTTGCTGAAATTAACATAGTAATTAATTGTACTTAGATATTAGTTCATTACGGTCCGACACGTTGGAAAATTTCTGAAAAATATAAAGTAATTACTTATTAGTCAGTTTTGTATTAATTTATTTTATGTTAACAATATGATAACGTTTTTAAATTTCAATATAATAATATATTTTTACTTTATCATACGCAGTATTATAAAGTATTGTAATCATGCCGAAAAAAAATTTTGAGTTTTTAGCGGAAATATGTCCTTTTGGGTCCCCTGAACATATTTGACCAAGGTACAAAAAAATGTCTGTGTGTGTGTGTGTATGTGTGTGTGTGTGTGTGTGTGTGTGTGTACCCGATTTTTGTGGCGACGATTCCGGAAAAACTACTGAAGGTATCGGGACGAAACTTCATATTTAGCAGTTTCATGACCAAACTTAGAGCTGAAAAGCTTTTGGGTCAAAAGGGTCCAAAGGAACTGGATGTTTCCTCTAAGCACCTTTCAAGGATTTTGCAAATGAGCTGCCATTTCTGTAATTTCGTCAAAATAGTTAAATAATAAATTAAACTCGAGGAAATTTTGTATAATTTATGTCTATGACATTTTTTGGTAAAATTAAGAGTTTCGCTGCAGGAGCAGATTCAAATTGAGATCGGTCGTGTGGGCATTAAAACGAGGTAGCCAGGATTTTAATTCTAATGACAGAACTGTGACAGAACTAATGACAGACAGTGTCATACGGTGATGTTTTGACAATAGCTCTGCGCCGGAACCACCTCACCACCCTGGGGACAAGCACGAAGGCAAAGCGAATGCAGGACCTCTCAAATAGATGCTGAGCGGGACGTCAGCGATGAAGATGACGTTGAGCCCGATCAACGAAGGAGACGGCGAAGGCGGTGGCGGTAGCTGCGTGTGCGTGCTGTGTGTGTCCATGTTTTATTCAATAATATTTAGATCAAAACGTTTTACGTTGTTTTAAATATTTTAGTAAAGCATTTTTATTGTTTTATCGTTGTTTGTTTTTAAAAATATACCCGCTAAGCTATTCACTCACTGGCGGGTAATTCGTAAAGATTTCAAATTTGTAATTACAATTTCGGATAAGCGCCCATGGCGCATGGCACCGTTTGTTTTATATCATTTGAAATTATGTTAATTCATAATGTGTATTTTCTTTAATTAATATATTTGTGTTAATGGTTAATGGAATCGCATGCAGCTAAACCATTAATTTTATATATAGTATGATAAAGTCATGTGCCTGGCCACATCAGATTTTTTAATCTATTATACTTGATTGTATACATTGCATTTTGATAAAATAATTGTATAAATCAATTGCTAATTGCTTAGTCATGGGTGTAACTGGCTATATGACTGGCTGTGACCAAAATGCAAAAATGCACAATCAAATATGTCTTATTATTATTACTTAATTATATTTTGTTACTTTTAATGCGCTCTATATACGTATATACGTTTTCTTTTATTAATTTTGGAATATCGTGTAAATATTCCAATATATTGTTCAAAATTAATGCTTTTGATTCGTTTTGATCCGTATTTTATTTTCATTATGCATCCTTTGTTTATTTTGCAACTGCATATTTTATGCTATGATTGTTTATATTTAATTTACCTGAAATTATTGATAGTTACTATTAGAAACAATGTTTTAGTTGAATTTTGTCTATATTATAATTTCACAAGCCAACCATATTTAAAGTAGGTATTTAAAGGTTTTTAAAAGTATCATAAATCTAACACAAATTAATTAAGACTCATAAATGAAAATCATTTTGGTCTGTAAACGAAAAAATACAAAATGTGTCGTGTAGTCGACCTCAAGTTATATGCCCAAAAAACTGGCAAACGCCACTACTATTGTTCTGAAAGAACAGATACGACCAGAAAAACTATCTAGCTTTTTGTGAAAAAAAAGTGATTATGCCTTAAATCTGAACTATTAACTTAAATCGATATATCGAAATTGTGGATCTATTATTTAAACAGCTGATACTTAAGAGAACACTATCTTGCGTTACCTTGAGCATTATCTTGTTTTGTCTTTTTTTTTGAGCAATAGTGTAACCCGTTTTTCTATGACATAAGTAATGTTATATAAGTTATTGAGGTACTGTCATGTTGGTTATCAAAATATCCCAGAACTCAATGTCAGGGTCAGTTTTTGTTAGATTTAGTTAAGTTTTTGTTAGATTTAAACACTTAATGGCGAATATACCATAACATGAATTCCTTCAATGCAAGGCTACGAGTTTTTACTTGAAACACCTTACATTGTTGTGTGACAAAACTGTTGATAAATAATCAAATTTATTCAAGGGCGATCGATCGAATGGCTAATTGGACGATTTAATTGTTGCATATTTGGCTGCAGTGTATACGGAATGGCCTCGTATTTGTTCAAGTTTTATGCACAAAAATCGAAGATACTTAATAATATATACGCGCGGAACTGTGGTAGTTTAAGTATGGAATAAACTAATTCAAATTAAAACAATTTATTTATTAAAAACAAAAAAAAAGTTTGTTTAGTAGCGGTCGAATTAACTTGGTGGAATATAAATGGATAAAAAACGCACATTTGCATATTTCAATGATAATATGGATAGATGAACTTATTAAATCATCAATTAAATCATCTTCGAAGAGTTTATCACTTTTTACATTTTTTGTAGTTGAACGGTTGAACCGTCTCAAAGATACACAGTTAGTAATTAGTTTAATTTAACCTACATACATTTTATTTGTAATTTTAGACGTCCTCAACGTGTTTTGGGTGTAAAAAGTATAACGGTGTACAATATCCGAACGCAGCTTAAATTGACAGTAGGTATTGTCAAAACATTAGCGTTTGACACTACCTACTGTCATTAGAATCAAAATATCTGACATCCTGGCTACTAGTTTTAATGCAGTACGACCGATCTCGATGAAATAGAATTTGCTCATGCAGCTAAACTATTGATTGTACCATAAAATGTCATAGTCATAAATTATTCAGAATTTCCTATACTTTAATTTATTATTTAACTATTTCGACGAAATTCCAGAAATGGTGGCTTATTTACAAAATCTTTCAAACATGCTAAGGCTAAACCTTCAGTTCCTTTGGACCCTTTTCAACAGAAAGCTTTTCAGCTCTAAGTTTGGCCATGAAACTTCTAAATATGAAGTTTCGTCCCGATACCTTTAGTAGTTTCTCCGGAATCGTCGTCACAAAAAACGGGTACACAAACACAAAATGTTCAGGGTACCCAAATATTTCCGCTAAAATCTCAAAAAAATTTTTTGGCACGATTACAATACTTACTACATACTACGTATGATAAAGTAAAAGGAGCTCGGTCAGGGTGTACTTCTCATCATCTTGTTTTTTATTCATCCCAATATCTAAATTTGTTGTAGAAAAAGCAGTTTCAAGTAAACCTTTGATTTATCTGTGCTACCAGATAAAACAGGTGGAAGTGTGGTGATTATCCCTCAGGATCGAATTTTAAAGCTTATTAACGTAATGCCAGGTTGATTGCGAACAGTTATAACAAAAAAATATTAATAAATTGTTGGATTTGTAAAATCCAACAAAAAACAGGTGTTTAAAATACCCTGTGTTCGTTCTTTTAACATGCAGCTTTTACAGCTTTTATATTCATGAAGCTAGACGAATTCAATTTATAACAAATGAATAGACATAAAAATGCATTTTTGGGACATTCTTGATGTTGGTATAATTTCCGGTTTCTAACATAGCAACAAAGGGTTTTATTTTGTCTTATCCTATATCATTTTTGTAATATTTTCAAGCCCAAAGTTAACAATTAATAATCAGAATAATAATCACCGTTCTGACAGATTATTTTACATCACTTACATTATTTCTAAATTGTTTGCTAATTTTTGTCGGGATAGAATTTTGCTGCGGGCTTTCTGTATATCAGCTTGATTTAACTTTAAACAATCTTAAAAAATCTGATATGGCCGGGCACATGACTTTATCATACTATATATAAAATTAATATTAAATAATTAAATATTAATAAATAAAGATTCTATGTGATCGAGATCGGTCGCGTCTGCATTAAACTAAATCTATAGTTACCGAGAATTTGACAGATATTTTGATTTTATTGACGGTAGGCATCGAGATAGTATAAGAGAGGAGGAGTCATAGGAGCTTAAATTTGGGACCACTTTATGTCAAACCATACCGTCCGTTAGTCCCATAACGTCAAATTGACAAGCCGTTACATTGTACAGGCTGTTCCCAAATATCATGTAAATACGAAAAGGGGTAATTCTTTGGCTTATTTAACGACTAAAAATTCGTATAAACATAGGCCCACAAACGCTTCGTTGCCGATCTACAGGGTGTTGAAACTTCAAGATATTTTTAGTTTTTTCTTTATAGCTCTTGTAGTTTTTGAGATATTTAGCTCTAATTTGGAATATGGGTTACGCTGTAGGCCATCTTTGGGCATACCAAATGGTTTTAAGAATCTACAGGGAGATATTTTTTCAGGGGTCATGCCCCTTTTTCTACCCATGAACTTTTTTTCGGTGCGCCGCTGGTGGATTCTAAAATACAAATTGCATTTTTTGTTTTGTTCCAAAGCATTTTAATCTTTGGTAGTTTTTTCGCATTTACCACCGTTATCGAGAAAAAAAATAAAAGCTTTTCTGTGTTTCGCTAGATGAAATTACATTTTTTTAAAATATTTGGTCTAGTATGCCTTGGCTTGAAAACCTTTTGTTTGTATTTATTTTGACATGTTATTCGCCACCAACTGTTAAAAATTAAAACTAGGATACAAGAGCTATAAAGAAAAAACTAAAAGAATCTTGAAATTTCAACACCCTGTAGACCGGCAACGAAGCGTTTGCGGACCTGTTTATATGAATTTTTAGTCATTAAATAAGCCAAAGAATTACTACTTTTCGTACTTACATGATATTTAAGAACAACATGTATAGGTTTAAGTGGTTTCTAGTGCGCTATAAGTATTTTTGCAACTAATTAGCATGACAGTATGCGATGTAAGAAGCTGTCGCAGCAGAAAGGGTCCTGGCTGCAATAAATCAGCGGGAATTACGTTTCATCGGCAAGTGACGTTAGATGTCAGTCAAATGACAATGAACAGTATTCAATAAAATTTGATTTAATTTTTGGTTTATTTAACAATTAAGTATAGGGTTCCAAAGATTTCTGGCCAAGCAGGAATTATGGTTACAGTATGTAGACCGATGTAACTGGAAGCCGACAAAGTCCAGTGTTGTTTGTTCTAAGCATTTTACGGAGATATGTATAGACATTTTTTGATATAATTAATAGCTTAGCTGCATGAGCAAATTCTATTTGGTCGTGTCTGCATTAAAATAAAACTAGTTAGCCAGGTTTGACAGATATTTTCATTCTAATGACAGTAGGTAACGCTCGGCACGATTACAATACTTTGTCATACTACGTATGAAAAAGTAAAAATGGACTATAGAGAAATATTCCGTTGGTACAAAATGATTTGGGGGCCCACAAAGAAATTATTCCCGAGGTCTGCAAAACCGCCAGCCGGTCCTGTGCCTACTGATGCGGTTTTATAACACAACCACAGAGACCTGCAAAACACTTTTTGTGCGAAAAATTCTCGATTCCGCGAAAAGAAAATCGATCGGCAATTAGCGATTGGTAAAAGTGACCGACTATGCAATGATTACTCCTCATTATTTACACTTTACTTTCCATTTGTAAAGTTAACGCGTCGGTTATTGTGTTAAAAAGCGGAAGTAGGACAGGACACTTTATTCTCTATCACAAGTTAATTGTTAATTGTTAATGAAGAGCGTCTGTATTACCAACAGATGTCGATGTTTCTTTCTATGGTTAAAGTTAGCATGAAGCAAAAGTTCGCGATCAGAGATTTATGCAAATGTATGCATACATCTAATGTATTATTGCTAAATAATAGTGTTAACTATCTATTACAATGTGAAATGCTGCCTTATTATGTATGTATAGTTAAGTAATACGCTTTGATATGTTTTCTTAAATTAATCATTTATTGTGGGTCGTTGTATCAGGAATTGTAATTTATGTTAGTAGATCGACTATTTATTCATGAATCTTTGTTAATGTCAAATATTTCGGATATAACTATTTCGAAATTCGATGAGTAATACTAGATTAAAGGATTGTTGTATTTTTAATCCTTCTTTATTTTCAATGTTGAGATTCACACCACATGAGGTTTTCGAATGGAAAAGGGACGTCAGCGCAATTTGGCAATTTTTATAAGTATATACTTGTATCATGTCTATAGTTTAAAAATGCGTGCTATTAATGATTACTGACTACTGTTTTTATCTTAGATTTTAAATGAAATTGATAAATATAAAAACAATCTCCAAATGGCTACTCAACAAAAGTTTTGACCATAAACACGGTACAAAAATTAGATATTTTTACTTTATCATACGTAGTAATACAAAGTATTGTAGTCGTGCTGAAAAAAAATTTGAGATTTTAGCGGAACTATTGGGTCCCCTGAACATTTTTTACCAAAGCACAAAAAATATCTGTGTGTACCCGTTTTTTGTGGCGACGATTCCGGAGAAACTACTAAATTTATCGGGACGAGACTTCATATTTAGATGTTTCATGACCAAGCTTAGAGCTGAAAAGGGTTTTGTTCAAAACAGTGCAACAGAACTGGATGTTTCCTCTAAGCATTTTTCAAGGATTTTGCAAATGAGCCGCCATTTCTGTATTTTCGTCAAAATAGTTAAATAATAAATTAATGTAGAGGAAATTTTGTATAAATTATGTCTATGACATTTTTTGGTAAATATAATAGTTTAGCTGCATGAGCAAATTCTATTTGATCGAGATTAGTCGTGTCTGCATTAATATAAAACTAGTTTTGTTTTAATGCAGACACTACCGATCTTGACGATCAAGTAGAATCTCGTGCAGCTAAACTAATAATTTTATATATACCGGGTGGTCTTTTTAACTTGAGACTCCTAAATATCTCGAGAAATATGCATGGTACGACAAAAGTGCCTTAAATAAACTTGTAGGATGAAAAGGGGGAAATGAGATGGCGATATCAGTTTCATTGCAGATGGCGCTGCAATCGCTGAAAATGAGGCTTAATTGTTTCAAATGGGAATACCCAACTTTTTTATCAAATTACGATTTTACGCTCAATAAGAACAATCTTTTGTCTGAACATTTTTTTCGTACGAAGCATCTATCAAATGTTATTGACGATGGAAGTTTGTGGCGTCTGCGCTAGTTACAACCGCTGCCACTGCATGGGATGCGCTCGCCGGCTGGCAGTCAAAGCGACGACTGAGTATACACTCATGATACAACGTAGGAAGGTATGTGTATAACGGGGACACGTTATATTTGGTATCTCGCTCGTTGCCCCGTTATGCGCATAGGGTTTGCACGAAAAAAAAATGCATCGTACGAAAAAGAGTTTCAGACAAAAGATTCTTCTTATTTCGCGTAAAATCATAATTTGAAGAAAAAAGTTAGGTATTCTCATTTAAAAAAATGCAGTTAACCTCATTTTCACCGATTGCAGCACCATCTGCAATGAAACTGGGGGGTAATTCTTTGGCTTATTTAATGACTAAAATTCATATAAACATAGATCCGCAAACGCTTCGTTGCCGATCTACAGAGTGTTGAAATTTCAAGATTTTTCTAGTTTTTTCTTTATAGCTCTTGTAGTTTTTGAGATATTTAGCTCTAATTTGGAATATGGGTAGCGCTGTAGGACTTTCATCATTGGGCATACCAAATGGTTTTAAGAATCTACAGGGAGATATTTTTTCAGGGGTCATGCCCCCTTTTCTCCCCATGAACTTTCTTTCGGTGCTCCGCTGGTGGATTCTAAAATACAAAATGCAATTTTCGTTTTGCTCTAAAGCATTTTAATCTTTTGTAGTTTTTTCGTATTTACCACCGTTATCGAGAAAAAAAATAAAAGCTTTTCTGTGTTTCGCTAGATGAAATTAAAATTTTTTAAATAATTGGTCTAGTATGCCTTGGCTTGATTTAGATAACCTTTTGTTTGTATTTATTTTCACATTTTATTCGCCACCAACTGTTAAAAATGAAAACTAGGACACAAGAGCCATAAAGAAAAAACTGAAAAAATCTTGAAATTTCAACACCCTGTAGATCGGCAACGATGCGTTTGCGGACCTAGATTTATATGAATGTTTAGTCATTAAATAAGCCAAAGAATTACCCCTTTTCGTATTTACATGATATTTAGGAACAGCCTGTATATATAGTATGATAAAGTCATGTGCCTGGCCACATCAGATTTTTATATGTTGCACATATAATTTGTAATGGATTTTTTTACACACATTTGTTAAGCATTACAAAAATGATATTGTCTGCGTCGCGACAACATTCTTTTAAAATTGTTATTTTACCGTGTGTATGAATAACGCAGTGTTAACTATTTCTAAGTTATAACAGAAAAACAAAGCCATGTTTTAATGTTATTAATAGTTGTATTTTTTAATAGGTGTTGGAACAAGCATTATGGTTAATTGCGTTTGTATCTTAAAGTGGAGTTTCTGAGAAACCATCAATTTAAAGTTTTTTTAGGATAAGTTGTGGACTTTTTACATTTGTCGAAAGTCGAATGACGATATGTCGAATTATGTTATTACTCGACTATAAACTCGACAATAAACAAACAATAATAATCGACTAATTGCCCAATTACTTAAATTATATTCGAAATAGTTAATTACTCGTCTCTACCCAAATTATTATCACACAACAGGTATATGATATAACTAATCCCTTTACTGGTATTTCATACCTACTATTTCTTTTGGAATAAAATTATAATTTGGGAGTAGATTGTAGATTAAATCCGCATTTGTTCTGACGCTCAGCGCTCTGACGTCAATCGTTTACGAACTACATTCTTTTTTAAATCGGAATTTCCATTTGTAGTTTCGATAAAGCCGAAATTTATGCACTATAATTTGCTAACCATACATAAACTCGAAAATAACAAACGTCGATCCTGATTTGATTGACGTAAAGATCACCATAAAAAGATCTATTAGTGCCCGTGTTGATTATTGTTATTGTTTTTATTCGCGTATATTTGCATCTACTTAAGATAAATGTATTGCCGAATTAGTGCTTGCGTGTTTTTATGATGAAAGAAAATGGTATGTAAAAACGCCAACAAAAGATAGACCACAGGGTGAGTCACTCTAGTCGCCGTGGTCAATACTGACTGCATGTATCTTAAGTGATATTAAAAATATTTTTTACAAAAGTTGTTTGGCCCATCAAGTTCTATATCAAAAAATTATTTTCATTTATACACGATGTTGCATTTATGCGTGAAGGAAGTTATCTTTCCAACTGTATAATGTTGTACCTGTGTAGAGTAAATACTTTCTGGAACACACTGTATATTATTTGAAAACGGAAATCTCGTTTAAGTTCTTTTTAATTTATATTCACTATGTCGTATTACTATTTTTACTACTTCTTGTGATATTTTCAATTTAATCAGTGGTATGCTATTTAGTATCTTAGAATTACTCTGTATACAGTGTCTTGGGTAGCTTGATGTAAAATATTTAAACGATTACAGAAGGGGCAATTTAGAACCTATTTAACTATAAAATAAACTGCTTCCAGGTTATGCCGTGTGTCAAGATTTGTAAATGCTGACGTTTCGCGAACCATGGTGCTCGCTTCTTCAAAGCTAATTGAATACTGAAGACCTACCAAGAAAATATCCCTTATATACCTAAATTTACACCTCACTGCGCACATCTGGAGCTACCGCTCCCATGTGCTTTTCCACCTGACCGCGTTAGGATCGATTTCCAGACCCTACTAATGTCAGTACCGTCGTCGGGATTGATGTTGTCAGGATGTTTGTAAATTTCGATGGCTTCCCTACTAAGCCTTCGATGATAATTACCCACCCTTGCCAACATCTTCACGTCATCGAAATTAATTGTGTGTCCCGACTCGTGGCAGTGTTGAGCAACAGCGGACTGTTCAATCTTGCGTAGCCGGGTGTCTCTACTGTGCTCCTTGACCCGATATTCGATACTTTGTTCTGTCTGTCCTACATAGCATGTTCCACACTCACATGTTATCTTGTATAACGCGGTCAGGTGGAAAAGCACATGGGAGCGGTAGCTCCAGATGTGCGCAGTGAGGTGTACAAAAAGTAAAAATTTTTTGCGTCAGAATTTCATGGGGAAAATAACGTGTTCGAGAATAGTCATTAACAATCACTATACAACAGTTCAATCGTGTTCAGAACCAATTCTGTTCGAAGAGGCAAATACAATTTTTATTGTGACAGCAAGTGGACGGCCGTCGAATATTATTTCCTACTGTTTGCCCGCGTTTTTAATTACCTGTATTTGCCTCTTCGAACAGAATTGGTTGTGAACACGATTTAACTGTTGTATAGTGATTGTTAATGACTATTCTCGTACACGTTATTTTCCCCATGAAATTCTGACGCAAATTTTTTTTACTTTTTGTCTTGGATGAGTATTTTTGATGTTAGTTGTGACTTGTAGTCTGAAGATGCCCTCGTTAGGGCGAAACATGTAACTACGTGAAATAAATAATCTTGAACAGGAAGAACCATATCCTTTTATTATTTAAATACACCTGTTTTTTCTGCGTTTGCTCAGTTATAGATATAAATTGAAGGGAAGTAAAGAGTTATTACACAATTACAGCCATACAGGCTGTTCCATTTAAAAAACTCAAGAAAAGCCATTGTAAAATGTAAAAAATGAATACGTGTTAGGATTACTCGGTACAGGGTATTAGTTTTTTTAACATCATTATCTACCTACTGGTTTTGGTGATTGTTTGACAAATTAGTAAGACAATAATTTTTTTTTATTTTGTTCAAACACAGAGTGTTTGTGGCATAACACCTAGTCAATGACTAACAAGTTATTTTCACTTAACCTAAACTGATAAAATAATGAGTATTTCTACAATTTTGCCCATTGGCCAGTTTTAGTCTGACAGTTTTTACCACTCAAGTAGACAGCGGTTGTTTTCACCTACACTATCACTGTGAATACTACGGGCGCTCTGCTTTTAGTCACTCCCGCACTAGTTCGAATGGTTTAGTTCTTTTCAGCCGACGCACTAGCGCACTGTTGTCTAGCAGCTGGATGGCTTCAATGTTGTCGTGGTGGAGTAGACGGTCCTCGTGCTTCTTAGCAAATTTTGATATTTCACTAGTTACCATCTCCATGCGAAGGTCCCGATGAAGATTGGTGTTTTTGATGTACCATGGTGCACCAACAATAGCCCTTAGAACTTTATTTTGGAACCTCTGAATGAGGTTAATATTGGACTGCTTAGTGCATCCCCAAACTGTATTCCATACACCCATACTGACTTTAATAATTGCTTGTATGGGCTGGACGGGCTGACCTCCGGAATTTTAGGTCGAGTTCGTCCCGCTTCTTCTTGACATGTACTTTCCATCTAAGCTTGGCATCCAGTGTCATGCCAAGGTATTTCGCTGTATCCGCGTATGGAATATCGTTCCCATTAATGGTTACTGGAATATAGTTAACTCTCTTATTGGTGTAGTTTACATGCGTGGATCTTCCTTCATTTAGTTTGATGCGCCATTTCTTTGTCCAAAGGATGATTATGTTTCCAGCTATCTGTAATTTTTCAGTGGCTTCTTCGACACTGTCACTAATCGCCAAAATAGCCGTGTCGTCTGCAAATGTTGCCACTGTGCTTTCTCCCGAAACAGGAATATCATAAGTATACAGTAGGTACAACAGTGGTCCCAATACACTTCCTTGTGGTACTCCGGCATTGATATTGCGTAGCGAGGAGTATTCGTCATCCTCCTGTATCACCCTGAAGTGACGGTCGTTCAGATATGATTTTAACAGTTCTGTATATTCAGTACGAAGCTGCTGTTCCAGTTTCTCAAAGAATCCATCATGCCACACCTTATCGAAAGCTTGAGCCACGTCTAAAAATATTGATGAGCAAATTTTCTTTTCCTCAAGAGCCTTTTCTATAACGTCGATAATTTGGTGTACCTAATCGATTGTTGAATGTCGAGCTCGAAAGCCGAATTGATGTGATGGAATAGTTTGATTTTTCTCAAGATAATAAATGCAAAAATTTAGTTTTCACATAGTTTTTAGATAGGCGTGCAGTAGCCAAACTATTTATTTCAATGAGGTACGACTTGATACACGTGGAAGGACAACTTTCTTAGTATGCATAAAATGATATGCTATACAAGGCAATCCCTTAAAAAAGGTAAAGTTTTTCCCTTCCGGCCTAAATGAAACATCATGTATAAGTGAAAATAATTTTCCATTGTAGAAAATGATGGGCCTAACAACTTTTGTATAAGATAATTTTTTATTTCTCTTAAGATAAATGCAGTATCGACCCCCCCCCCCCCCGTCCCTAGTGACTTAGCCTGTATAAAAAACAGTTATTATTAGGTAATATTATAGACCAAAATAACAAAACACAACACTAGATTAATAGGTCATTTACAAAGACATTTCGTTGTACAGTAAAAGTTTGCGGTTGCAAAGTTCGGAACAAAAGCTAGTACGTACACTAAAACAGAAAATTAATATTGAGATAGATAAACTTTATTACCAATATTCTTATTAAAATAATATGATGTTTACATTATTAGCATTTTCAAGGGTAGATATTACTATAATATAGCATGAACGCTAAAAATTTCGTGGAAATGTCAAGACTAAGTTTAAGAATTCGTTAAAAATTGCAATAATTTATAATCTCGACCTTAGTGACCATGACACAAGAAAACATGCTTATTGTTTAATATCTTATTAATAAAACAACTAGTAATCACATTTTCGATGTATACAAATAATAAATTTTAGTAAAACAAACAAGTACTCGTAAGTACTAAATAAAAAATGAATGAAAAATACCTGGCTAACTTAAAAAATTAATTTAAAAGATTGCCTATTTAGTGTAGGTTTGAAGATTGTTACTATACTCGGTCCCCCACGACGAATTGCCATTAGAAGTATATGGAGAACCAACTGAAATGAGAGATTGAAAGTTTGTGGACTTAGATTGTTTGACAGGATTGTCTCAATGAAAATATTTTGAGTTTTCGGTTACTTCCGGTTACACCGGAAATGATGTCAACTTTTATATTTCAAATGGAACATCCTGTATTTTATCGCATTTTTGATATCTTCATTAAATTTTAGATCAATTTTATGTTACATTCCATATACCTAACATGTGTCATTTTTGAGATTTTAATTTTTTTCATTAGAAAGTGACACCTGCACGGTTACTTTCAATTACTTATAAATAATCCCCTGTGACCGTTGGAAAAAAGTTGTCCGGCAAAATTGTTGTGAAGGTAACATATTATCGACACATCGGTATAATTCTTCTAAAAGTAAGTACGTAGGCTTTCACGGCCAGAATCATTTAGAAAATAAACTGCTTCCGGGTTATGCCGTGTGTCAAGATTTGTTAATGCTGACGTTTCGCGAGCCATGTTGCTCGCTTCTTCAAAGCTAATTGAATACTGAAGACCTACCAAGAAAGTCTCCCTTATATACCTGAATTTACACCTCACTGCGCACATCTGGCGCTACCGCTCCATGTGTTTTTCCACCTGACCGCGTTAGGATCGATTTCCAGACCCTACTAATGTCAGTACCGTCCTCGCGATTGATGTTGTCAGGATGTTTGTAAATTTCGATGGCTTCTCTAATAAGCATTCGATGATAATTACCCACCCTTGCCAACATCTTCGCGTCATCAAAATCCATTGTGTGTCCCGACTCGTGGCAGTGTTGAGCAACAGCGGACTGTTGGATCTTGCCTAGCCGGGTGTCCCTACTGTGCTCCTTGATTCGACATTCGATGCTTCGTCCTGTCTGTCCTACATAGCATGTTCCGCACTCACATGTTATCTTGTATACCCCTTCGTTCTTCAGGAGTGGTGTGATATCATCATCGATTCCCGTACAGGAACAAAGAAGCCTTTTTGTTCAAGCCCCTAGGGCACCTAGGATCTACGGTTTGCCAAAGATCCACAAGGATAACATACCTTTAAGACCAATCGTTAGCGCAATAGGCTCCCCAACCTATTTGTTGGCAAAATACTTGGCGAAAACCATCCAACCGTTTATAGGACAAACTACATCTTTTGTCAAGAACTCTGAACATTTTATTCAGATTTTGAAGGAAGTTGTCATTGACCCTCAGGATATACTCGTAAGTTTCGACGTAACATCACTCTTTACGTGTGTTCCGGTTAAGGAGGCAGTCGAAGGCCTCCGGACAACACTTGTCCCCCTAGGTCTACCAACCGATGTTCCGGATCTTGTAAAGTATTGTCTCTCCACCACATACTTCAAGTGGGCGGGAGCGATGTATGAGCAGGTAGAGCTCATACATGGGATCACCTTTGTCACCGGTAATCGCCAATTTCTTCATGGAATTGTTTGAAGAAAAAGTCATTACATCAAGTCCCTTCAAACCCAAGCACTGGGTCAGATATGTCGACGATACCTTTGTGGTTTGGCCACACGGTAGAGATAGACTTACTGAGTTCCTTATCCACCTGAACAATGTTAGTCCTTCCATAAAATTCACGATGGAAATAGAAGAGGACAATCAGCTGCCTTTCTTGGATGTGATGGTATACAGAACGTCAACGGGTAGACTTGGACATACAGTCTACCGTAAGAAGACACATACCGATCGGTACTTGAACGCCAAATCACACCACCACCCCCAACAGAAGAGAAGTGTTATTAACACTTTGTTCAACAGAGCCGAGAAGGTATGCGACTCTAGCACCTTGCACGACGAACGGAAACACTTGGAGTGGGCCCTACGCCAGAATGGATACACCAAGTCTGACATACGGGGTGTCACACAAAGAAAACCGCAAGTCTCAGAGGAACCGCAAGAGTCAAAGGGGTTCGCTTGCTTACCATACGTAAGTGGGGTATCAGAGAGAATCGGTAGAGTACTGAAGAAATCGAGTATCACGGTAAGATACAGAGCACCAGCTAAGGTAAAGGATCTTTTGCCTAACCCAAAGGATATCACACCACTCCTGAAGAACGAAGGGGTATACAAGATAACATGTGAGTGCGGAACATGCTATGTAGGACAGACAGGACGAAGCATCGAATGTCGAATCAAGGAGCACAGTAGGGACACCCGGCTAGGCAAGATCCAACAGTCCGCTGTTGCTCAACACTGCCACGAGTCGGGACACACAATGGATTTCGATGACGCGAAGATGTTGGTAAGGGTGGGTAATTATCATCGAAGGCTTATTAGAGAAGCCATCGAAATTTACAAACATCCTGACAACATCAATCGCGAGGACGGTACTGACATTAGTAGGGTCTGGAAATCGATCCTAACGCGGTCAGGTGGAAAAACACATGGAGCGGTAGCGCCAGATGTGCGCGGTGAGGTGTAAATTCAGGTATATAAGGGAGACTTTCTTGGTAGGTCTTCAGTATTCAATTAGCTTTGAAGAAGCGAGCAACATGGCTCGCGAAACGTCAGCATTAACAAATCTTGACACACGGCATGACCCGGAAGCAGTTTATTTTCTAAATTCTTCTAAAAGTTATACAGGGTGTTCAGATTATAAGGTCAAAGTTGAATTCGAGAAAAGTACTCAAAGTAATTTTTTTTCAAATGACAACCCTAACATGAATACATTTCTCAATTCTATGGAAAAGTTTAGATCAACTTTGTGCACAATGTCCTGTACAGTGTCAAAGGTGTTTCATCATTGTGGATCTTGGGAAAACCCTACATCTTCCTACCATATCTGTTGGATCTTTTACGGCACGATTTAGTGTTTTAAATGTTAAATCAGTTTGAAATGTTAACATACGCGTCACATTTACCTACTTGTAGTTACACTAATTAAAATCGTTTCTCTGATCATTCACCTTAAGGGAAACCTTGAGATTAACCTTCTTTTGGCAAACCGCATTCTTGTGTAACTAGATTTTACATGCTGTAACTAATAATGCTTAACACTTCAATATCTGCTATATAACCTCATATATCAAATTAATCTAGATCAATTAAAGTCAGTGTACTAATATTGGTATATTACACACAAGGAAACTAACTGGAGTTACAGATAGTGTATGCCAATTAACCTCGATCTTCTAACATAAATACGGAAAGAGAGTATTGAACGTATAAATGTAAATCGGTTTATTATCGTGTATTACCTCACTTCCGACGCTGTTAAATAAAATTTTTACTTAGGTAAGTGAATATAAAGGTGTTTCCTCATGTGTTTCAGGGGATATTTGAAGTAAAAAGTTTTTATTAAAGATTAGATACCGATTAGCAGTGGCGTACCTAGAGCTTTTGCCGCCTGGGGTGGACACCAATTTACCGTCCATTCTAAGTCAATCAAAATTAATGATGGTGGTGAAAATCAAAATTAGCTATCGTCTTTTGTTTTCGAGTTATAACACAAAACTCGATTTTTAGCTATTTTGATACTTGTCGATATCTTTGTTGTTTGTTAAATCGGACGAATGATATTTGCACGTTCTTCAGGCACTTTTTCGATTAGAATTCAGTGGAATTCACAGATTTTAAATATCTCCAACAGTTTTGTAGATATAACATAAAGTTGTTTTTTTTTTAAATAGAAACCATAGCTGGCTATGACTGAAATAAATAGAGCCTTTTTTCCTCTTTTCAACGATATATAACATGGTGGTCCAAAATATTCAAAAAGTAACGTTTTATTGAAAAACATGAAATTAGTATATATCAGAGGCATTATGATTATTGTCATCGAGATTTCTTTGAGTAGGCGTATGTCACTAGTAGTTTGACACTACTAATCAGTGACTTAAGTATTGAATTTGCATTCTTTTGAATATTTATTTCAATTAAAAGTTACTAAATGCCGTATGAATCATATGAAAAATACGCAATGATCGAATGCTTTATTCAAAGTAATAACAATGCTGAAATTGCATCCAAAACATACTTCAATCGTTATCCAGAAAGAACACAACCTCACAAATCTATTTTTGAGAGATTAAAAGAAAATCTCATCAATCAGTTTGGGTCATTTAGTATGCCAAGACCCAAACATTACCATATTGAAAATGCTGAAGAAGCTGCCATCAACATAGTTGCAGCCGCAGTTGCAAATCCCTCAACTTCAAGTCGTGAAATTGAAACTGAATCTTCAGCATACCAATCCATACCACAATGTTCGGCTTTTGGCATATTAATCAACCCGTAATTGATGGGATAGTCTATTAATCCCAAAAACAAGTTTGTGCGGTCGTGCACTACCTGGATAACGATTGAATTATGTTTCGGATGTTATATCACAATTATTGTTATTACTTTGATTAAAGCATTCGATTATTGCGCATTTTTCATACTATTCAAACGGCATTCCGTAACTTTCAATTAAAATAAAAGAATGAAATTTTACTAATTTCACTGATTAGTAATGTCAAACTACTAGTGACATACGCCTACTCGGAGAAATCTTGAAGACAATAATTATAATTTCTCTGATATACAGGGTGTGTATAAATTGGCGGAAAAGCTATACGTGGCGATGTTCTTCGTAAAATTCTGAGTCGACAATCTATAATCTAAAATGTTGTACGGTGCTTCTTGAGTCTTCACGAGGTCTCCAAAGTCATGATATCCGATCTCATGAATGGTGTTATTATTTGAAATCTATTGATGGAGAAGGTGCAGTTTAGAATAAAGAACAATATTGAAAATTTTTCTTTTCCTAAATGTTATCTTTCTGCCGAAAAAGTTTGTTTTTAATTTCGGTATTTCGTTAATTTTGTCATAAAAATACATTCGGCAACACTGTAGAACATGGGTAACTTAATTTTGGCATTTGTCACTTTTGACAGTTGTATAATCAAATTAAGTAATTTGACTTGTTTGTTTACAGTGCATAGTAACACGAACACCTGTTGGATTCAGCGCATAGTAACACGAACACCTGTTGGATTCAGTGTTGCCAAATCTATGTTTTTTTTCAAATGGCTCCTGAGGGCACAATAATGACGCTACAACATTTTAGTATAAAGATTGTTTACTCAGAATTTTACGAACAACATCGCCACGTATAGCTTTTCCGCCAATTTATACACACCCTGTATACTAATTTCATGTTATTCAATAAAACATTACTTTTGGAATATTTTGGACCGTCATGTTATATATCGTTGAAAAGTGAAAAAAAGGCTCTATTTATTACAGTTATAGCCAGCTAAAAATCCATTTAAAAAACACAACTTTATGTTATATCTACAAAACTATTAGAGATATTTAAAATCTGTGAATTCCACTGAAATCTAATCGAAAATGTGCCTGAATAACGTGCAAATATCATTCGTCTGATTTAACAAACAACAAATATATCTACAAATATCAAAATAGCTAAAAATCGAGTTTTCTGTTATAAATCGAAAACAAAAGACGATAGCTAATTTTTGTTTTCACCATTGAGTTTCTCTCAAAAAAAGACGACACAACAACCTTACTCATTTTTCGATATCTCTTGTAGTTATCGAGATCTCCTATAGTAACATCGAATTTGGCCCACCCTATACAAATACAATATACATTATAATAATGTATATAACATGTAAGCGTGTTTCTAAATTGATCTTTCTTGCTTTTTTATTCGAAAATTCTTGAAGAACATAATCAAAACTTATTAGTATTATCTGTTAGCTTTTTCTCTATAGAAAGTATCGCTAGATTTCGCCATCCTGAATCGCTCATTGTTGAACAAAGATAGTTTTGTATCAATTTTCGCTTGGAAAAGCTGCACAACTGACGCCACTTACGGATATTGTTAAAAAAATTCTTAGCAATATTACTATGTTTGGAACAGAGTTTTCCAGCCTGTATTTTTGAATGAATATTGAAAGTTCAAGAGGCCTTTGTCCGCTTTTCCAACTGCTCGTCGTCAATGACAAGAAAGTTATTCACGTGATATTCAAAATTTGTGTTTACAAGATTACATGGTATTAGGAAAGAATACTTTTCTGCAAGGACATGTAGTTGTTCAAAACGAACTGTTGTTTCTTGGAGAACTCTATCCAGTGACAAAAGCATTTCCCGTTGTATCTCCTCTTCTAAAATATATCCCCACGTCTCGCTAATGTTCACCACTCATAATCTTATTCCCCCACGTCTCGCTAATGTTCACCACTCATAATCTTATTCCTTCTAACGCAACGCTTAGTGGAAATTTTCAACTCCTCGTACATTCTTTTGGCTGCTGTAACTGCGTTTTGCATTAGCGTGTCACATTGTCCACTGAAAGACATTTGTAAAAAAAAATCTGATGTGGCCAGGCACATGACTTTATCATACTATATATAAAATTAATAGTTTAGGTGCATGAGATATTATTTGATCGAGATCGGCTATGTCTGCATTAAAATAAAACTAGTAGACCTAGACAGATAAATCGATTAAAGCTGCGTTCGGATATTGTACTCCGTTTACACCGGGTACACCGTCCAAATGACACGTGTTATTGGGTGTAGAAAGTGTGAAGGTGCGTTCCGATTGGTGGCAATGGTAGGTAATGGCGGTGGTAGCAGACGAAATTATAGTGTTTCTCACATGTCGTGATGGAATTCTATTAGAAATACTATAATGGCGTCTACTACCACTGCCATTAGCACTAATGAAAGCGCACCTTAACGGTGTTCAATATCCGAACGCAGCTTGTATTGCCAGTAGTATTGTCAATGCATTAGCGTTTGACACTGTCTACCGTCATTATAATCACATCTGACATCTAATCTGACATATCCTGGCTACTAGTTTTAATGCAGTACGACCGATCTCGATGAAATAGAATTTGCTCATGCAGCTAAACTATTGATTGTACCAAAAAATGTCATAATCATAAATTATTCAGAATTTCCTCTAGTTTAATTTATTATTTAACTATTTCGACGAAATTCCAGAAATGCCGGCTTATTTACAAAATCTTTCAAAAATGCTAAGACTAAACCTCCAGTTCCTTTGGACCCTTTTTAACAGAAAGCTTTTCAGCTCTAAGTTTGGCCATGAAACTTCTAAATATGAAGTTTCGTCCAGATACCGTTAGTAGTTTCTCCGGAATCGTCGCCACAAAAAAACGGGTACACACACACACACACACACACACACACACACACACACACACACACACACACACACCCACATCCACACACACATTTTTTTGTACCTTGGTCAAAAATGTTCAGGGGACCCAATAAGACATATTTCCGCTAAAATCTCAAAATTTTTTTTGGCACGATTACAATACTTTACATACTGCGTATGCTAAAGTAATATGTTTAAACTATTATTAGCTTGTTTAAAGCAAAAATACTTTAATTTGAAAAAAAAATCTGATGTGGCTAGGCACATGACTTTATCATACTATATATAAAATTAATAGTTTAGCTGCATGAGATATTATTTGATCGAGATCGGCTATGTCTGCATTAAAATAAAACTAGTAGAACTAGACGGATATGTCGATTAAAGCTGCGTTCGGATATTGTACTCCGTTGACACCGGGTACACCGTCCAAATGACACGTGTTATTGGGTGTAAAAAGTGTGAAGGTGCGTTCCGATTGGTGGCAATAGTTGGTAATGGCGGTGGTAGCAGACGAAATTATAGTGTTTCTCACATGTCGTGATGGTGACACGTATTAGTTTGCATGTACATAAACTTGAGTCATTAGCAAATCCTATTAGAAATACTATAATGGCGTCTACTACCACTGCCATTAGCACTAATGAAAACGCACCTTAACGGTGTACAATATCCGAACGCAGCTTGTATTGACAGTAGTATTGTCAAAGCATTAGCGTTTGACACTATCTACACCGTCATTAAAATCACATCTGACATTTAATCTGACATATCCTGGCTACTAGTTTTAATGTAGTACGACCGATCTCGATGAAATAGAATTTGCTCATGCAGCTAAACTATTGATTGTACCAAAAATGTCATAGTCATAAATGATTCAGAATTACCTCTAGTTTAATTTATTATTTAACTATTTCGACGAAATTCCAGAAATGCCGGCTTATTTACAAAATCTTTCAAAAATGCTAAGACTAAACCTCCAGTCCCTTTGGACCCTTTTTAACAGAAAGCTTTTCAGCTCTAAGTTTGGCCATGAAAGTTCTAAATATGAAGTTTCGTCCCGATACCTTTAGTAGTTTCTCCGGAATCGTCGCCACAAAAAACGGGTACACACACACACACACACACACACACACACACCCACATCCACACACACACAGAAATTTTTTTGTACCTTGGTCAAAAATGTTCAGGGGACCCAAAAAGACATATTTCCGCCAAAATCTCAAAAAATTTTTTTGGCATGATTACAATACTTTACATACTGCGTATGATAAAGTAATATGTTTAAACTATTATTAGCTTGTTTAAAGCAAAAATACTTTAATTTGAAAAAAATTACGGTTGGAGAATCATTTAGGTGTACCGGTAATTTTGACTAATCCTGTATATTGACGTGATGAAAATCAACAAAATCGACAAATAAAGTAATAAGTAATTTGTAATTTGTAATACTTGAGCTCCAGTTAAGAGGTATTATGAATGAATTTAGAATCTTGTTTTCTCCTATTGTCTACTAAGTGTTATAATCAAACAAGATGTTATACATCAAACACTACACCTCTAGAGCCCTTCGAGGTGAAAAAAGTAACTTTGCACAGCTTTTTCGGCCGAATACATTAACATAATTTTACAGAAATTGTAAATTGCAAAATATTGATTGACACTGATGGAGAATATAGATTGTTTTTTTTCTATACAAAGTTAAATAAAGACAAATAGTGCGTTTAGTAGGCTAGACTAGACTCCAAAATGACCTTTCGCGTATGGTTATTAAAAGCTTCAAAAAACAGCTGAACCTAATGCCCTAAAAATTTTTAATGGAATCTCAAAGTAAATATGTTATAAACTTTACAGTTTTACCTGAAATCCTATTTGTTCAGAAGTGCCTTTAAAGCGGCGTCAGAGTTACGTTAAGTGGTGAGCACGGGAGTTTAAACAAAAGACGCGCACACCTGGCGTGGCAGGAAGTCTTAAATTTGTAAAATTTATTAATAAAAATAAAAATTAATGTAACTTGCCTAACGTAGTTGCTTTAATAATCCGTTAATAATCCGGATTATAAAAAAAGCTTTATAAATGCAGTTAAAACAGTTTAACAATTAATTGCGCTATTTTTAACAGCAATTATAACATGTGTGCTGTTGTAACAACTTTCTACATAAAATCTTCTTCTAGCATTTCAAATACCGAAATTGCGCAGCTCATACAAAATTAAAGAAAACCTTCACTTTCAGTTGAATAAGAATTATTTCCATAACTAATTGTTTGGTGTTTACGACTTTGTCCTCTGATTTCGTTTAAGACATTGGCCAACGAAAGCAAAACCACAAGAAAACTGCTGAATTTCGCAATTTGGCATTTGGTAAGAAGGGGAGCCGTTAACCGAAAAAGTAAAAATTTCCAGCACTCATCTTCCAAGAGAACAAAATGAATTATTTAGCAATAGACGCACGTGTAATTTTGCAACAGTTCATTACTGCTAATAATAATAATGATGCTCCATCTGTCAGAGGCCATCATTTCTAAGTAACCTACGTGCTTAGTTGTCTCTTTTGTCTTCTTTATGGCTATTATTATTATGCGTATAGGTCATGGTTTTGCATACAGGACTGTACTGTACTAAGTGCTCATTTCATATTATTTTACTTGTGAAATAACAATCTTTTTGTGGTGCATTAACCCATATGGGAAACAGAAACCTTTGTGATGAACCCTTATGGAATCACTCGTATGTGCGTCGGTCTGTCTGGTGGCTGTCACAAGCAAATTTATCTGAATAGGATAGCAATCTCCAGCTGAAATTTGGTGTAGTTATAAAGCTTTGCACTGCCTCTTGTTACTATAAAATGTTCAATTTGGACTTTCACCAAATGAAGTAAAGAGTAAGCAAGCTAGTTCATGCAAGTTTGAATGTTTTTTCGACAATCTGACCTTAGATTATATTTGCAATATATAAAATAAAACGTTCATTAAACATTAATTTTTTTTAACATTTAATAAACTGTTTGACAAACACAAAAAATAAAAATAAATAATTGTGCAATTATATATTTGAATGTCCCTGTCATAATCTATTTGTACACTTGAATAAATAAATGTGCAACACAGTCATTACTAAAGATATAATGAGCAGCTTAAAAATCCTTCCAATACTTTAAATGGATTAGCTTTGAAAATATTCAATAGTCTAAATTGTACCATGAGAAAATTACAATGCGTACTAAAATTAGCGTCTTCACCACTCCGCTATTTCTTTGTGTTCCTCTTTCATCGTATTCTAATATTAATACTTCCAAAAACATCTAACTTTTTCACATTTTGTTTGACACTCTTCTCATATACAAATTTATGACTCTGGAGGGGGTTGAGTGGGGTATGACACCGCACACGAAGGGGATTCATATGGAACAGGGGACTGTAGCGCAAAGGGCTTGGTCCGATACTGCTTATAATAAATAACCTCATATGGACGTATACGAGTACAAACAAACATAAATGTCAACTGGAATTTAAATTAGCATACATTTTTCTTGTGACAGTAACAATAACAACAACAACAGACCTATGTCAACAACTATATATTTTCAATATAAATACGTACAAGATACAGATTTATTAAATAGAGAAAATATTGTACATAAATATTATAAAAGATTGTTTTAGAACCATGAGAAAATTACAATGCGTACTAAAATTAGCATCTTCACCACTCCGCTATTTCTTTGTGTTCCTCTTTCATCGTATTCTAATATTAATACTTCCAAAAACATCTAACTTTTTCACATTTTTTTGACACTCTTCTCATATACAAATTTATGACTCTGGAGGGGGTTGAGTGGGGTATGACACCGCACACGAAGGGGATTCATATGGAACAGGGGACTGTAGCGCAAAGGGCTTGGTCCGATACTGCTTATAATAAATAACCTCATATGGACGTATACGAGTACAAACAAACATAAATGTCAACTGGAATTTAAATTAGCATACATTTTTCTTGTGACAGTAACAATAACAACAACAACAGACCTATGTCAACAACTATATATTTTCAATATAAATACGTACAAGATACAGATTTATTAAATAGAGAAAATATTGTACATAAATATTATAAAAGATTGTTTTAGAACCATGAGAAAATTACAATGCGTACTAAAATTAGCATCTTCACCACTCCGCTATTTCTTTGTGTTCCTCTTTCATCGTATTCTAATATTAATACTTCCAAAAACATCTAACTTTTTCACATTTTTTTGACACTCTTCTCATATACAAATTTATGACTCTGGAGGGGGTTGAGTGGGGTATGACACCGCACACGAAGGGGATTCATATGGAACAGGGGACTGTAGCGCAAAGGGCTTGGTCCGATACTGCTTATAATAAATAACCTCATATGGACGTATACGAGTACAAACAAACATAAATGTCAACTGGAATTTAAATTAGCATACATTTTTCTTGTGACAGTAACAATAACAACAACAACAGACCTATGTCAACAACTATATATTTTCAATATAAATACGTACAAGATACAGATTTATTAAATAGAGAAAATATTGTACATAAATATTATAAAAGATTGTTTTAGAACCATGAGAAAATTACAATGCGTATTAAAATTAGCGTCTTCACCACTCCGCTATTTCTTTGTGTTCCTCTTTCATCGTATTCTAATATTAATACTTCCAAAAACATCTAACTTTTTCACATTTTTTTTGACACTCTTCTCATATACAAATTTATGACTCTGGAGGGGGTTGAGTGGGGTATGACTCCGCACACGAAGGGGATTCATATGGAACAGGGGACTGTAGCGCAAAGGGCTTGGTCCGATACTGCTTATAATAAATAACCTCATATGGACGTATACGAGTACAAACAAACATAAATGTCAACTGGAATTTAAATTAGCATACATTTTTCTTGTGACAGTAACAATAACAACAACAACAGACCTATGTCAATAACTATATATTTTCAATATAAATACGTACAAGATACAGATTTATTAAATAAAGAAAATATTGTACATAAATATTATAAAAGATTGTTTTAGAACCATGAGAAAATTACAATGCGTATTAAAATTAGCGTCTTCACCACTCCGCTATTTCTTTGTGTTCCTCTTTCATCGTATTCTAATATTAATACTTCCAAAAACATCTAACTTTTTCACATTTTTTTTGACACTCTTCTCATATACAAATTTATGACTCTGGAGGGGGTTGAGTGGGGTATGACTCCGCACACGAAGGGGATTCATATGGAACAGGGGACTGTAGCGCAAAGGGCTTGGTCCGATACTGCTTATAATAAATAACCTCATATGGACGTATACGAGTACAAACAAACATAAATGTCAACTGGAATTTAAATTAGCATACATTTTTCTTGTGACAGTAACAATAACAACAACAACAGACCTATGTCAACAACTATATATTTTCAATATAAATACGTACAAGATACAGATTTATTAAATAGAGAAAATATTGTACATAAATATTATAAAAGATTGTTTTAGAACCATGAGAAAATTACAATGCGTATTAAAATTAGCGTCTTCACCACTCCGCTATTTCTTTGTGTTCCTCTTTCATCGTATTCTAATATTAATACTTCCAAAAACATCTAACTTTTTCACATTTTTTTTGACACTCTTCTCATATACAAATTTATGACTCTGGAGGGGGTTGAGTGGGGTATGACTCCGCACACGAAGGGGATTCATATGGAACAGGGGACTGTAGCGCAAAGGGCTTGGTCCGATACTGCTTATAATAAATAACCTCATATGGACGTATACGAGTACAAACAAACATAAATGTCAACTGGAATTTAAATTAGCATACATTTTTCTTGTGACAGTAACAATAACAACAACAACAGACCTATGTCAATAACTATATATTTTCAATATAAATACGTACAAGATACAGATTTATTAAATAAAGAAAATATTGTACATAAATATTATAAAAGATTGTTTTAGAACCATGAGAAAATTACAATGCGTATTAAAATTAGCGTCTTCACCACTCCGCTATTTCTTTGTGTTCCTCTTTCATCGTATTCTAATATTAATACTTCCAAAAACATCTAACTTTTTCACATTTTTTTTGACACTCTTCTCATATACAAATTTATGACTCTGGAGGGGGTTGAGTGGGGTATGACTCCGCACACGAAGGGGATTCATATGGAACAGGGGACTGTAGCGCAAAGGGCTTGGTCCGATACTGCTTATAATAAATAACCTCATATGGACGTATACGAGTACAAACAAACATAAATGTCAACTGGAATTTAAATTAGCATACATTTTTCTTGTGACAGTAACAATAACAACAACAACAGACCTATGTCAACAACTATATATTTTCAATATAAATACGTACAAGATACAGATTTATTAAATAGAGAAAATATTGTACATAAATATTATAAAAGATTGTTTGCTAATAAACAAAAAGATTTAAAATACAAAATATCACTGGAGATAAGAAAAAACAAAAAGCCGAACATTAATGCCACTTTAATAAAACGTGGGCTATCATCAGATAAACAGTGACGATGATCATGCTGACCATCATAACGGGAAAACCAACCCTGCAAAAAATAAACAATTTTAATTAATGTAATAAATAAAATGATTTATGATGAATTCATCAACAAGTAGCAACGAACACATTATACATATTACACTGGGAACCACCATCCGGGTCTCTAAAACGCTCAGGGTCAGTTTAATAAATGTAAAAAAAATGTAGTCAAAAGTTGTGATTTTTACAAAACTGTTATCATTTGCTATCGTACATTTGACTACATAGTTACAAGAATTTTGTTGCATTTCCGCTAGAAAATAAGGTGGGTTTTATATAAGACACTTCTTAACCTTCTGATGGACATATCATTGAGATGATCAAGTTTTAACTGCATGCCATTATTATTATCTTGTTATAAAATATGATAACAGCATATATATACGTTGTTACGCTTAAGTGCTTATGACGAATTTTCAGATGTTAACTTGAAAACGCCAACTTGTGGTTACTTAACTATGTAAATTTCTTTGTAGACAATTAAAAGATCTAGAAATTTTCTGATCGTGCTCATTATCGTCTGATCAATAGAAAGCTAAATATTGTTAAGAAAACCCAATTCAGTCATCTTTGGCCCAGAAAAACTCGCAACACGATATCAGGCACGTTATTTGTAACGCTCAGCCATAAGTGTATATGTTACCGTAAAAGCCCGAAATACGGTCAAACCTAGTATTAACGCGTTAATCCTTGGTTTGACCAATATGAATTGGTAAACGTCCGAAATATGGTATTTATCAATATAATTTCGGACTTTTACCAAGACATAGCGGTCAATCCTAGAATTGACCAACACATAATGGTGAAACCTAGGATTTATTCGTTCATGTTGGACCTGTTGGTGAACCTCAGGTGTATTTATTTGCGCAGACACGTGCCTGTGCTTAGTTTAGACCAGGGCGCCAGATGCAACACAAATAAAAACATTATTAGAAATAATTTTCTTATAATATTAATGATACATAGAAGACTGGCAAATTGCATTACCTTGAAATGGAAGAAATCATAACAAAGACTAAGGAGGATACTTTCTATGCTACCACACGAGATGCCCAAATAAAGGAAAATAAGCTTAAGACCCAGTTCTACCTCTCCTAAAACGCGTTTGCAAATAAAAGCGTTATTTATTGTTCAAAGTTTATGAAATTTTTTATGTAACTTCTTAGATAAATAACGAGTTGGGCTGGATGAAAAAAAAATTTTTTTAAAGATAAAAATCAATTTTACTTCTACATCTTTGGTTTTTTTCAAATATAAAACATTTAGCCCAGCTCATGATACAAAAATAGATTTTTTATTTAAGTACAATTTTAATCTAAACATTATAATTGCGATAACAAAGCGTAATTGCCAGAAATGTATGTAATTTGCCTATATTACGGGCCCGGTGTAGACAGCAGACGTTAGGAGTTTTAAACACCGCCTATAACTACGCCACGCCTACTGCTATTTTTAGATTAGACTGTTCACAAGTTATGAGTGTTATGACCGTAGCGTATATTGAATCGGGAGAACAGAGTTCTCGCATTTCACATTTATACGCACGGTTTACAAATTTAACACACGATAAAAGTCATATACTGTATGATATTATACTTAGTGTAGTTATACCTGCTAGGTGTTAGGTACATTTGTTTAATAATGGGTAGAAGTCGTGGCAAAATACCTAAACATCCGCGTCTGTCCTTTAGACGAATTAGTAAAAGACGACTACGTACCACCTAAGTTAAAATATTGCATAGATAATCTAAAAGAACAATATTGTAATTATTTAATTACAAGTGAGACAAAGAGACCAGAACAGGACTCAAATGAACATTTTATTTAAAATGTCGGTTTTATGGACAGGAAGAGACAATTAGCAGTGACGAACTTGGGTCGGCTCTAATGAATATTAGTTCAGCGACTGTATTGGGCAGTATTACAGCGGGAATTGGATATAGCCAATGCCAGAATTTGTTTTCATTCATGAATCTTGCATTCATGGCGCCCAGAACGTTTATAAAATATAGCGAACTTGTAGGTGACAAAATATTTGGGATTTATATAAATGGTTTGGGGAACTTTGGACTATGTGCTATGATTTTACTTTATCATACGTAGTACGTAAAGTATTGTAATCGTGCCAAACAAAATTTTTGAGGTTTTAGCGGAAATGTCTTGTTGGATCCCTTGAACATTTTTGACCCAGGTAAAAAAAAATTCTGTGTATGTGTGTGTGCCTTTTTTGTGGCGACGATTCCGGAGAAACTACTAAGGTATCGGGACGAAACTTCATATTTAGAAGTTTCATAACCAAACTTAGAGCCGAAAAGCTTTCTGTTGAAAAGGATCCAAAGAAACTGGAGGTTTAGTCTTATAGCATTTTTGAAAGATTTTGCAAATAAGCCGCCATTTCTGGAAATTTGTCGAAATAGTTAAATAATAAATTAAAGTACAGGAAATTCTGAACAATTTATGACTAGGTATGGCATTTTTTGGTAAAATGAATAGTTTAGCTGCATGAGCAAATTCTATTTTATCGAGATCGCTGCATTAAAACTAGTTAGCCAGGATTTGTCAGATATTGTGATTCTAATGACAGTAGGTAGTGTTAAACGCTGATGTTTTGGCAATACCTACTGTCAATATAATCAAAATATCCGTCTAGTTCCAGTAGTTTTATTTTAATACAGACATGGCCGACCTCGATCAAATAGAATCTCATACAGCTAAACTATTAATTTTATATATGGTATGATAAAGTAATGTGCCTGAACGCATCAGATTAATTTTTTTTATTTTTGTCTTCGTGTGTCACTGCCGTGCGTTCGTTCGATATCCAGCATGTTTATAGATGTATTGGGTCCTCATTGCTCGATTTTAATTAATTTCTTTCTAAATTGAAGTCCATAATTCACCGATGAGTTATCATGAGTTAGGTAATACATTTTTGTCAATTTACTATACAGTATGTATGTCACCCTGTTAAAAAGATTAAATATTATAATAGCAAGCGCGCTCTCTCTAACTGAAATCAATATATTTTCTTTTACCGCCTGGCGGCCGCCAGCCAGCTGTATGCAGTCCGGTATGCATATGCGACCGTGATGAGTGAGAACACTAATACATTGTAACTTGAGCGAAAGCGAAAGCACCGACGCGCGGCGATAAACTGGCTGAGTACTTCCCCTTCGAATGTACTCGCGTCGACTATGCTCCGCATTTGTCTGCTTCCTCTAAACCCCCCAACTTCCCCTTATCGTAAAACTGTGGCCTGGTTGACGTTGGTGGGGGCCAGGCAGACCACTCCCAGCAAAAAAAAACATCGCAACGAAATATTTCGTTTGGAAGTTGCGATGTTTTTAAAACGGAGCCTTAATAACTTGAGAAGGCAGAAGAACACACACAATAATAATAAGCCCAACGAACCTAAACATTTGTTCGATTTTCAACCGAATTTTCAAAATCTGACCAACATCAGCATCACAACGGAAGAACAACAACTGCCGAACAAGGAACATAAATATGCAACATACAACAAAATGACGACACAGAGAGTAGCAATAGAAATCGAAAGCGCCATACAAAATCATCCAGACAAGAGGAGAATTAGAGGCGAATGTATACAATTACTAAAGAACGAAGAAGTGAGAGAAAAACGACGTCAGAAGAACGAAGCGGGAAAACGAATACATACCGGACTCAAAGAGGAAAAAATCATCAAAAACATGAAAGAAAAGATCGATCAAGAAAATGGAATTCTAGTGAAGGCCGACAAGGGCGCGGGCATGGTTCTAATGCACAAAACAGAGTATAACGATAAGTTTTTAGAAGAAAATGGATACAAGAAGATAAATAAGGATTGAAAGGAAAGCTGCTATCGACTGCGTGTTTGTTAAAGGTGTATAAATTAAACGCTCGTTCAGTCTATGATAACATTGCCCAGGCAATGTTATAAATAAAGGACCAAAAAATCATAGACTGAACGAGCGTTTAATTTATTCACCTTTAATAAATAAGGATCCTTTTAACAACATCATACAAACTACAAAAGACTGTATAAACAGAAATAGAGAAACGCTTGAAAAGTTTAATTGCAATGTTAGATACCTTATACCTATGAACCCTACCATACCAAAAATGTATTGCCAGCCTAAGTTGCACAAGGAAAATGTACCCATGCGTCCAATAGTGTCATTCGTGAACACCCCTACAAATAAAATGGCAAAAGAATTAGTCAGGATACTTAAAAACCACGTACAGTACAAGACAAAATACACTATCGACAATACAGCACAATTTGCCCAGCAGTTGCAACTACAAGATACACAGGGAGTAACGATGATATCTTTTAATGTTACTAATTTGTATGCTAACGTGCCTAAGGATCAAATTCTTCCAATAATAAAAAACATACTGCAAGATGAGAACCTATCACAGAAAGACATAGAAGACCTCATGTCAGTTATAGAGCACAATATTAACACGAACTACTGCACGTTCAACAATCAAAATTACATAATTGAGGATGGTCTACCTATGGGATCACCACTCTCAGGTTTGCTTGCCAACCTATACCTAGACCATATAGAACGTAGTCACATTATGAACGTGATAAATACACAACATGGTAATATAAAATATTGGAGAAGATATATGGATGATGTGTTTTGTTTATGGAGAGGATCAGAGAGACAATTAACAAAGTTCCATGACTACATAAACAACGTACACGACAATTTAAAATTTACGTTAGAAAGAGAAGACAACAATACCCTGAATTACCTAGACCTGAAGATCCACAGAGATACAGAATGCTTTACATTCGAAATTTTTAGAAAACAAACAACATGTTCCGCAATAATTCCAAGTGGTTCACACCATCATCACACTCAAAAATTGGCGGCTATCGGATCATATATACATAGAGCCCACACCATACCAATTACAGAAAATAATTATAAGAGAGAAATAACAATTATCAAGCAAATAGCCAGAGAGAACGGATTTAAAACGGACATCGTGGATAAAATGGTTAAAAGGAAACAAAGAAGGAAATATGCGCTTAACAAACCAGAAATGAACATCCAACCGACATATAGAGGACTCACATACACTGGTAACATATCAGACAAAATAAGGATAATTCTTTATAAACATAATATTATCTGCTCCTTTAAAACCACATCCGTGGTATATAACAAACTTAAGGACAACGGAAAGACAGAAAAAATGAACCAAAGTGGAGTATATAGTATCAAATGTGAGGATTGCAACAGTATCTACATAGGACAAACTGGACGAAAGTTGAAAACCAGAATAAATGAACATCGAAAAGCAAAACACACATCTAATTTTGGAAGACATATGTTAGAGACAGGACATGGAAGTAAGGACGATGAAAACATCAAAATATTACATAGAGCTCACAAGGGGAGACAATTAGATCTTTTGGAGGCTTATCAAATCGAAAAACATGAACGAGAACAACGGTACAACATATTAAACGATCAACTCCAATTGACAACGGCTCCCATCTACCGGTATCTATGGGCGTAGCTACAGTGTTGTTCAAAGTCGGTTAAAGTTTTCTTCTATACCAACTTTCGAAAAAGATTATGTGTGTATTCAGTATTGTGCTAAGTGAAAGCGAAGTCTATGAGTGAAAGTCCCGTATACAGTTTTTAATTAATTTATATATATTTATTATTTTATATCTACAATTTCATGTCATATTTTAAAATGTTTGTGAGTGCGTCTAACTGTATATTTTATATCTTTGACACGTAAGTAATTTTAATGTTATTAAAGTTCAATAGTTAGGTTAAGTCTCCTTTTGTAATTTAGAGGAGGGTCTGATGATGCTATTAGCGAAACCGGTCACCCTCTAGTTATTAAAAAAAAACCAATAAAAAAGTGTACGAGAAACAAATTTCAAATTATTTCTAAAGAAAAACGTACACAGTATGGATAATCAAACATATAAAAAATATCATTAACCAGATAAGGTCCATCACAAAAAATAACATGTCGCACGCTACATGTTCCCCACTGTAGCCCACGAGTAAATGGGACTTGAGAAACGCTATCAAGAGTCTAAGGGCTGATATTTTCACCTTCCTGCAAAGTCATAAATGGTTATGTGACAGATCTGTCACATTTGTTGCGTCATTTTAGCCCGTTAAATGAGAAGATCTGTCGGAGGCGGTAGTCGCGTCTCATGCTCCTTGTGTTCACGCTGAGGTCACCGCCGCCGGCACATATTCTCATTTAACAAGCTAAAATATCGCAACAAATCTCACAGATCTGTCTCATAACTACTGAGGACTTTGTAGGTAGGTGAAAATATTAGCTCAAAATGCAAAAAATCTGTGCATGAAAGTTTAACACGATTTGATGTTTTGTGTATTGGTGATGAGCTTATCGCACCGCTTTTACCAAGATGTGAAAACATACGCTATTTTTCTAGCTATGAAGTAATTATTTTTTCGGAAATTACCGGTGAACGTAAAATTTTATTTATTATTATTTAGGGTATAACCTTAAAAGTCATTATTATATAGATAACTACCAATCTCTGGTGCTTTTCCTAATTTGAAAGTAGTAATTTATTATAAAAATCAGAACAAAGACTATCATAAAAATACTGTTTATAGCAGTAACTTAAAAAGTGGACAGTCAAACAGTTTAATTATAGTATAAAATAGGTACATGAATTCTTTACCGACTTACAAAACAACAACGCTTGGTTTTATAAACAATAAAAATCTCTTTAACTCGTAATGTAAAAGTAGGTAAACGGGCTGTGATTTAAAATTTGCATTGGCTCCGCTGAATCGATCTCCAAATCCCCTTTCCATGCCGTATGCATAGAATATAAAAAGATTAGCTATACTTTCTTAAATAATATCATTCGGCAGGTGAATTGAGGAGGGGAAAACGCTTTGATAACAAAAAACAGTAAAAAAAATTGCCGGTGTTAACATAATATCCGGATAAAAAAATGATTATTGTTTGTCAAACCAGACAGAAAAATAATAAATTACAAATAAATAATAAAGACACAAAAATAAAGTTTTTTAAAGGCTAATTATTGTTCAGGTTTTTATTATTATAAATATCGGTAAACTACCAACGGTAATACATATTGACGCTAAATTACCTTTAGTAATTTAAGCTGTAAATTATGGTAATCAAAAATCTTTATGTCATGAAACATATACATGAAACATTTCATATACATGAAACATCTAGCTACGGGCCACGGACGTAGAACAAGAACTTTTAAGAAAACTAACCGTAAATAAAAAAATCTATAGAATCGATTGTGCAATATCTGCAGTTGTGTGAGCCATGCTAAAGAAAATCCTTAAAAAATACTTATATTGTAGTCAGTTTTCTAGTAGGTATATTATTCGCTGACAAATATAAAAGAGTTATATTTGGTTTATGTTACGCAAAATAAAAGTGCTTATATTTTCCTGCGGTAACATTTAGTAAATAGTTTGAGAACATTACGATATTATGCTATCACCGTGACAATGTAATTTACTCATTATCGTACACAAACTGGGAACAAAACTATTTTCGCTAAGAAAACATTTGCGGTAACTTTTTGTTTGCAAAACTATACCAATACAAAGAGGTAAATCCTAGGATTGACCAATGTCGGTTGGTAAAAGCCCAAAATTAAATGCAAAATACAATTTTTCGGACATTTACCAAATCAAATTGGTCAAACCTAGGACTAACGTGTTAATCCTAGGTTTGGCCGTATTTAGGGCTTTTAGAGTAACATATACAAAAATCCGGCCGGTTTTGAATTTTCCCGAAGTTAAATCCTAATTTGACAGCGCTAATGGTCTACATATACGTTCTACGCACATTAGTAAAATGATTTTTTCTACTTTGCATTCACAATGCACACATTGTAACACTGTTTTCGATGTTACAATTAATACATTGTAATACCGAAAACAGTAACATTTTTGTCTAAGATTGGTAAACAGTGATATCAAATGCCATATGTCAAACGTACAATACATAACCCAACATAACCACACACTGCATCTTCTTAATCGCTTGCAATCGCATAAACTGCGAAATATCAATATTCTATATATATATATATATATTTAAACATGGGTGTAGCCTGCTATAGTATGGCCAAAGGATTGGGGCTTTCTTAGTTTTGCTGTGTTCATCAAAATACGCCAGCATGACGTTTTCGGTGATGTTTTACAACTCTGGTAAGTGATCGTTATCATTCTTTTCAACTAAGCATCAAATCTCCTTTTCAGATATAATTCAAGGACCACATTTACTTTAATAAGGTATTATGCGAAGATCAAACCTACATCGTAGATATGAACGATTTTAATTACTGCTGCGAAATTGTATATGCGCAATAAATGGTTTACCAGCATACACGTACGAAGCTATAGTACATTTAAAGTGTAGAGGATTTCTTAGTTTATGTAACGTATAAGTTTTCGGTAATATTTTGGACGCTTGGATGCTCGGTTCAATTCGTATTCGTTTTTGTCCGTCGCTTTCTACTTCGTCTTAGTTCTGGTTGTGTGCAACGTATTTGTATTACCTCCATCACATGTAATTTTACTAAGTATAATTTATTCTAATAAACTACTTTGCCGAAATTAGAATTGGGTTTCAATTATAAGTGCTTGTAAATATATAAGCCGCAACAGCTACGTAGCGGAATTAGGTAGACACCGCTATTAAACGTTAAGCGTTATAACAATTCTTTAGTAAGTTCATGTTCTTCGAAGTATCTAATCAGTCACCGCCAAACACTTCTAAAATTATTCACAATTAGATTTTGTCATGATTGTATCTCATCGATCTCATCCATAACGAAGTTGACAGTTATTACAGTGCTGCCACGTGGTACCCGCAAAATACCCTAGATTCTAATTTAGCGCGATATAGTAACCACAATTTCTAATTTATATAAAGTTAATGACGCAAAGTAGAAAAAATAGTATATTACACTCGTTTTATAATACGTATTGGCGCACTCGTTCCATTTGGGCACTCCTCGCTACGCTCGTCGTGCCCAAAACAACTCGTGCGCCAATTTGACGTCTTATAAAACTTGTATAATAATATACTATAATGCCCAATAGGCCATTGTAGTTATAATTGTATAGCACCAATGTTATATAAGATTATTCTCTATTATAGTAGAACCACAGAATGAAAGCTGGCTAAAAACCATAGGACACCATATGTTTTTATCCACTTTTCATTCTCATGCCTTCAATTTTAGTTTGCTTTGCCAATAGACATGATGAACTGACACTCAAAAATCAGCAGTTGCGACGCGGCTGGCGCGGCTGTTTATTGTAAGGAAACTGTTCGTACCGGTTTACCGGAAATAATTTCTAATGTGGTAAGTTTGTGAGAATTAAAAAACCGAATATAAACAGTTACATATATCATTTAGGTATATATTAAACGGACAGCTGCCTATACAGAAGTGTCAGAATCTTTGATTTGTACGCCTATAATATGGCTTTAATGTTCTTTACTTACTTCATAAAGCCCACAAATGAAAACTTGTACCCATGTTGCTCAGCGACACCAGCACATACTATATTGGAAGATGATCCAAACAGTGTTCCATTTCCTGTGAAAAATAAAAAAATTCAGCTATTTATAATGTATTATTTATTTAGGTATTACAAGCAATAGAGACTTTGTACTTTGTACTTTGTAACGTCGATTCTTTTCTAACTAATAAAATACATTAAAACAGAATATAATATAATATAATATAATATATGTGCTTTCATAATAAGTCGGTCTGTCTAACCCAGTGTTTCCCAATGTGGGGCCCACGCCCCACAGGGGGGCAATTTGATTGTTCAGGGGGGCAATTCGAAAATGGCACTAGGATTCGTCCAGATATTTAATATAAAAGGAGCGATGGCATCGCTTTTTGAGGAAGGAGACATAATATATCCAAATTCAACCAAATGTGCAAGCAAACCATTGCTACCATTTCGCTCTTTATATTTAGATGAATGTGGACTTATTGCCATAAATGAATTGCTGAAAAAAAAAGAAATCGTTTGTATATAACACAACGGGAAAACTTGAGACTGAAGTTAACTAAATTGGAACCTAACATAAAATCTCTTTACAGCAAGCATCAAAGACAAACATCTTACTATATAACAAAAAAATTAAAAATAATAATAAAAGTAATAAATAATTACTAATAATTAAAATAATATAGAAAAACTTTCATTAAAATTAATTCGTTCTTAAATTTTTATTCTTCATTATACAGGGTGTCCAACTTTCTTCCCCGCTAAAACTTCTTTCCAGTTAGCAACAGTCAAACTGAGCAAAAAGTTTTATATGGACTAATTAGTTTTTCAATGCAAAGTTTGTTGTTTATAATAATAACGTATTTTAAATGGCTCCAACTTTTTAAGGTATTTTTCAAAAACAAATGAGCTCATATAAAACATTTTATTCAGAATGACATTTCCTTTTTAAAAAAATATTTTGCGAGGATAAAAGTGGAACCTGTATATTATTATTCATTATTAAACACTGTGGGCAAAAATAAAGCGGTACAATTTTTCCATTACTCATATTATGTAAATTAAAGCATATCCTTAAAAAGCAAATTGGTTATATAGTGAAGATTGAAAACATACCATATTCGCAATATTTGGACGTATCAATCCAATATGTTACTTTATGTATCGCAATGCAACATTTCTGATAATAATTCATTCAAATTTCTAATAATGTTGGGTCAATTTATTCAATTTATATATTTTTCTTTCGTCAAAAACAACAATAGAGATTTTGTCGCATCATATACAGATATTTTAGTACACAGGCTAAAATTTTTAAACATCGTCTTTTACTGCGTTTTACTCAAAAAAGTAGTGGAGTTGGACGTTTGCAACGACAATATTGAACAGGCAGGACAAATCCGACTGCATCCTTGAGATGATAAATCTTTAAAAATGATACAGAAACTATGGCAATTCTTTTGCTTTCTGTTTTTGCTTCACAGATAGTACATACTACACTTGTTGGGCTGTAGATTTTTCTTGCAAATTTTTATGTTTTTATTTTTTTGACTAAAATCTGTATATTTCATCGAATTAAAATTATAACGTTTTGGATTTTAGGCGATAAAATGTTAAAATCAAACATGCCGCCTATAACAATACCAAATTTGGCAATGGTCTCCACAATCTTTAAAAATATCTGAAGTACACGATTAGATTTCTCGTGTCTATGCAATGTTTTTGTAACAAACGTCCGCAAACATAAAGTTACAGAAACGTTCTGTTATATATATATATATATATATATATATATATATATATATATATATATATATATATATATAATAGCAATTCGCTTTTGACGAAATATTTGAATTGACTAAATACCATGCGTAATTATAATTAAATTGTTTTTCGTTTTTTTGCCCAAAGTGTATACTAAAACTATTTTATAACATATTGTCTATTAAATGTTATGAAAACTGACTTCCTCACCAATTTCCTAAAATTTCTTCAAATATTTCTTCCCAAACCAAATCATTTAAGTTTCTTCAGTGAACAGCGCTATTTTTTAATATTAAAAATTATGTATGTGATACATGGGGGGCATAACAACTTTAAAAAGGCTTAGGTGGGGCATGGCACAAAAAACGTTGGGAAACACTGGTCTAACCCCTCCATGGTCTAACCCAATTTGACCGGTTCTGTATGATATGCCACCTTGAAGAGATAAGATAGTTATGGCAGCCTACCAACCACTTCCGACCAAATAAAGTTAGCCACACCAAGTTATTATGAAAGCACATATATACATCTATAACTGAGAACAAAGTCATTCAAACGATTTTGATAGAGTACTAAAGAAAAAAAGTGGACTACCAGTAGTTTCTGGCCATTTCTAGTTTGGCATATTAATGTTTGGTTTAGAGAAAACTCAAACTTTATTTTTTAAACTACCACGGCGATGTTTGATGAATGTTATGTCATATTTCTTGCATTTTATCCCTTCAAGACGGTTTCCTAAGCGCTTTCTTCCACATGGGGTTAGGCCCACAAAGATATTATCAAAATACATATATTCTTCCATATTTGAGAAATAAAATATTCAGATATGAATAACAGATTGTAGATTGTGTCCTCTTTTAAAGGAGGTTGGTCAACCATGCATTTCGACCAGATAGGGTTAGTTAGACTTCATTATGATTAGTGTATGTATATACGGTGAGTGCGTAAAGTATGGAAACATGCGAAAATCTCTGAGACGGTTTGTTATTTTAAAAATCCTCAAACACGTCGATTTTAAAAATCGAATATATCAAAATACACATTTCTGTGAAAACTTCAATTTCTAATCATAATATACTGAGTTATGACTCTCATTTTTTTCTTGCTGATTTGGGTAGATTATTTAATTGTCTAAATGGTATCGGAAATATTTTATGGCCTTAATTTTTGGAAAAATAGACATTTGAAGATTGTAAAATATTGATAATATTACGGATAATAGCTTTTGTGAATTGAATATGAAATTGCGGTTTGGTTAGAATTAATTGCCCTAAAAATTAATCGGGGCTCCAAAATTTGCTTTCGCGGTTTTCGAAAACTCTGGGGTGAAATTGTAAAGAAAAAACGCTATTTTGGTAATTTTTACAAATTTATACCAGCTGAACCCGTTGTCCTAGAAACCTCAAAATGGTATCATAGCAAAACTTAATGCACTTTTACCTGAAATCCCAACAGATTGTTCCCACATGTTGTTGAAGCATTTACAGCGATTCCATAAGTGGCGTGCGGACAGCTCCATAAAAGAAACGGCAAGAAACGCAATAACCATAACAATGACAATAATGAGGTGATATGCAACTTTTGAGCTTAGATTCGCATTCAGCGCAAATAAATCAATCGAAAACGCCTATTCGCTTTCCATAACCAAACAAAACTTGTTCTTATGTAAGGCGATAGATTTTGTGCATTAAGAGTAAATGTTAGTCACCTGCCTTAAAAGTTCGACGAAACTGAGGGGCGAGAGGAGGGAACAAGCCGCGCCCACTGTACACTCCGCAGAAAATGCAAGCAACGCACGCACTGATTAATTAGGGGAACGGCGCCGGCGGTATCGTTCCTTTGAGGCAAAGATCAAAGGGGCCGTGCGGTGTCGACTGGCGACTGGCGCCGAACCGTTTCCTAATAATTTTGTGTATGTGACTATCGCATGTTCTGAAATACTTTTCTTGTATATTTTAAATGCAAATACAATTCCACAAAACAATACAGTGATACAAATTAATTAATTGCTTTATTGAACTACTCGCTATTATTGGTGGTTGTAATGATACCACATATAAATGAATTTGAATATTTTAGTCATTATACATTTCAGTAGATACATATTTACTTACGTTTTCTATTTCCATTCCAATACTTTTGTTTTCAGATCGTTTTGTTTTAATAAATAGACGCAACAATGATACTTTTATTGAATAAAAAATTACTATACAAAATCCAAAGTATTCTTATAAGTAAATGCTAAAAGTTTACAAGAAAAAACATATTTTGGGTATACTTTTTCTAGAAAATTGATATTTATTTATTTTATTGTACTATTTTTATATAAATACGATTGCGCATACAGTAAACTCTCCTATAACGCGGTTCCTACAACGCGAATTTCTACCAACTCGATCAAAATTTTGCGACTACAGCTTCATATAACGCGATTATCGTACAATGCGCATGCGTCTAAATTTGCGATCCTCAAATTCCTATAACGCGTTTTCATAAAACGCGTAATATTAAACCGCGTTGTAGGACAGTGTACTGCGTACATACGTTGTGCAATTTAAATTTTACTCTTCAAATATGTTGAAGTATCTTGTGAATAAAGCCTGATTTAGCCAATCGGATGTCAGATTTAGGTTCAGCGCATAAAAATACTTTGGAAATGATGTACCGCAAGCAATCAATCAATACTGTGTAGTCGTTTTTGTCACATTTACATACTTACTACATGACATGACGTATTAGGCGCAAGAGTTTCCGTTAACGGATGTGTAACACCTTTATAAACGTTTTTTGCCATATATGGTAATCCGGCACTCTTACACCTATAAGAGAGTATTCCCCAAATTAACTAGCGAAGTTAATTAGCGAAGAATTACACTACACGTATAATATCTACATGTTGTACAACAAGTCGAACTAAACCCAACCCTACATAGATTGCGATTGCCCTGAATGCATTGCCAAGCGACAAGTGTTTGGTATTAAGATTATTTTCTAAATCTAAATACCAATATATTTTAAATTCTATGACGAAAAATAAATGATTGATTAAAAATTAAATTACTTGTATGTCCTTATTAATAATTTATTTAACTCCTATTAATTATTTAGTAGTTGTAACATTGTAAGTAGGTATTGCGGTTGTTGATTATTCTTCATTCCGTGTGTCGTACGGGGACTGCACTATAAATCCTCGCGGGAACATGCGCTCCTAATTTATAACTCGCTCTTTGCTGTCTTCGTAGAGTCCATCTGTCCATCAGGACGGCAAAAAATTATTTCTCGTATTCGGTTTCTAGCCTATTTTGGCCGAAATTCAACAATTCATGTTGCTCACATACACTTCCGCAAGAACATGCTGTCCTAATTTATAAGCGAGTGGCTGCTATCTACGTAGCACCAGCACGGTAAAATTTATTTTTCGTGTGGCTTTCGTTTGCCGGGCGCGGCGCCCTACACCTCCCGTGTCAACATGCGATCAATATTTTTGTTAGGCCGAAATTGCTCAATATTTGTGATTCCCCTGGCTGACGTATTCATGCTGCTGCTTCAGACTGTACCATTTGAATTTGATTGGTCGAAGAAAATGATGTGGTGTTTATCCAACAGATGGCTGCACCGTACGACGATAAAATATGTTATTCTCGTCTCATTCACATGTTCAAAAAACCAAAGGTTAAATCATTACAACATTCATATTTTGTTGTCATTTTTTTTACACAAGTTCATGAAGGCTCAATACAAAATGTTGTAATATTGCTTTTTTGATATTTGGTTCTGATTTGGAAAAAAAAATAACAAAAATTACCAATTATTGGCTTCTTTAGCAAGGGTAAAAAACAAAACAACAACGCAAATGAAAAAAGTGGCATTCGTACCCGGTGTAATACACCTTTATCTATAATTTAATGTATTACACGTGAGTATTAACACACAATTAAGCTCAGTATGTTTGGTTTTATGTAGTGTTGTTTTGTAGTACGCTACTACCTCTAGTGATTCCTCTTAACTTTAAGACAATTAAGAGATCTGTCAATATCTGTACAAAAAATATGGGGTTGCCAGTTAAAAGAAAGTGTCGATGACGTCGAAAACAATTGATGGTCGGAAATAAAATTTGATAATTTAAATCAACGTGTCCGAGAATTATTTACAAATAACAAACGTTTTCAGAGATTTTGTCATGTTCCCATAATTTACTCACTGTATATTCCAGTATAACTAAGAAAAAAATCATTTAAATATAGTATGAGGGTACTGGCCAACCGAATGTTAATTAATAATTAGCCTAATTAAATACCTTTTGGCCGAATTTGCCTAAGCACACCAGCGATTTCTTACTCTCCACATTAATTTACACATTATCACCTACGAACATTTCGTAGTGCAATCGGCCTACAATCTTCTATAGGCAAATAGCGACATTTATAACCTTAGTATACAGGGTGTATATTAATTCAGCGCAATAATTTGGAGGGGTTTTGTAACTCAATATGATGAACAAAAAATATTAACAAAATTTTTCAAAATTCTGCAGTTGAAAATTTAATTGCCGCTACCCACATGTTTTCATAATGTGTAGTACTCCGTCGAAAACTAGCCCGCACCTTTCTGTAGCACGCGGAGCTCACGAAATGCGTATAAATAACGATGTATTCAATGATTTAACAGTGAACTTACCAAAAATTTTAAAGAAACTGCTCAAAGTGCGCACCGTTTGCATCCAAACACGCTTCTGCCCGGCGCCGGCGCCTCCAATTCGCACATAAAGAGCGGCGTTCAATGTCATCGCGCACAATTTCAGCACCATTGGAAATTCGCACACGGAGTTCATTTTCATTCTTTACTTCCGTCTTATACACTAATCCTTTTAAATAACCCCCGAAATAAAAAAACCAGAGGATTCAAGTCTGGAGAACGACTTGGCCACCGTCTTGGTCCATTAATCCCTATCCACTTTTCACCAAATGTTTCACTTAAATGTTGCACTACAATGCGGCTCTTATGTGCAGGAGCACCGTCGTGCATAAACCAGATTTCACGGCGAACATCAAGCGGCACATTATCTAACAAACCTGGTAGTGTGTTTTGTAAAAAATTCTTTACCATTAAGACGGGGCGGCAGTTCCACTGGCCCTACTAAACAATTGCTAATAATTCCGGCCCAGATATTAATCGCGAATCGGTGCTGAAAATTGGTACGTCGTATAATTCGCGGATTTTCATAGCCCCAGTAGCACATATTAAAAATTCCGTTTCGGGTAAATGTCGCTTCATCAGTGGAAAGTACCAAATTAGGAAAGTTTTCATTGGTTTGACATTGACCACGAAACCACTCACAAAAGATGACCCTCTGTAAATAATTCTGTGGGAGCAAATCTTCTACATGCGTTTCCCGATATACCCGAAGTAAGTTTTCAAGTAGTGTTCTGTGCACTATCCCGTGGGAAACTCCGACTTGTCGAGCAATTGCTCTAGTGCTTCGTCGATCATCTTCGTGGACCATGTGCAAGATTTGTTCTTCGGTATTTACCATATTACGATCGCGTGGACGGCCTCTTCCTCCATGGTTGGGCAAAAATACCCGAGCAGAACTATCCCTTAACCGTTGAACCACGTTCTATTATTATTAGCTGTCTTCTGCATTTTCAATATTTAATTACTCAATACTGGCGTCACTTCACACTTCACACGTCACAGAGACAAAACGTATTTGAATTTTTTCCTCCAATTATGAAGATCTATAACCCTTAGAAATTATTGCACTCATTTCATATACACCCTGTATATTGCTCAAATAACAGTTGATTAGCGATTACGTTTGGACTGCTAAATGTCTAAGACACCAAAAAAATTGTAACTGATGATTTATTTGAAGGAACAGTATTACCCACATTTCACAATTTACACATTTACAGCAACAAAACGACAACCTAGATTAGAAAAAAAATTTGACCGACCTCCCAAACAAGCACCGAATGCTAAAGCCCAAACCAACGGTTGCAACGGTAGATCTAGCTCCCTATTCTCTGACAGTCCGGTTGTTATCTTTATCATCATAGTCGTGAGCGGTATGTTGTCCACAAAGGCGGAGGCGCCTGCCGACACCCACAGAATGATCAAGATGGCTACAGCCAACCTATACTCTTGATCTACAGATGTTATTACCAACTCTGTCTGGCTTCCAATCCAATCTATTAAGCCAAGACGCGAAAGAGCCTGAAATAAAACAATCGGATACAAAAATGTCAACTTAATAATCGTCAACATACGACAATGTAAAATGTTTTTAAAATGGTATGGATTTGTTGTCTTTGTAGAGAACGTACCTCCATTAGTATGAAGAGACACGCGAAGAATAATAATGTGCCCCATTCAACTTTGGCAAATATGGCGTCCATGTCGTCTCTTCCGGATAGAATTAACAAAAGAAGAGCACCTAGGAGTGCGGTCCAGCCCATTCCTAGTCGATCTATCACGAAAACAAAAGTCGTAAACAAGCCATGAGTTCTTAATAAACAAAAACCAACTATTGTGTGTATTGTGTGTATTACAATACACGTTATTCTATTAATTTGAATTTACAGGCTGTCTCAATAGTGTGACTTCGAAAGATGTATTTTAAATTAAACGATAAATTTTGCCAGAAAGAACTACATCATGTTACAGCTCGCGCGTTAAAAGGTGCAAGAAAAGCACCTTTTTCCATTTTTTGAAGCGTTACTTGAAAGCTTGTACTTGAATATTACAGCTATAAACAAAAGAAGCACGTGTCCACTCTGTAAAGTGGATGTCCTAAGAATGCCACAGCCAGCCATAGTAAGGATATTGATTTAAAATACAGGGTGATAGAAAAGGGATAAATTGTTAAATTTGCTAAAGCGTTTACAGTTTTTCGCAAATGTTATACCAATTTTTTGGTTCTTATTTTATCATTTGATCTTAAGTAAACGTTATTATTAACAACAAATTATGACAACTCCATTTGATAATATACTATATTTAAAGATAACTGGGTCGCAATAATAACAATATTAATCAGTGTTTTAAGTAGGTAATAGAAAAATGTTAAAATCTGCAAATTATTTTATCTATTTTATATATTATACAGGATTAGCCAAAATTACCGGAACACCCAAATAATTCTACAACGGTAAAAAATTTCAAAAAAAAAATCAAACAAAAGTTTTTAGACTTTAAACAATCCATCGTTCAAATATATTTTGAATATACAGGGTGTTCATTTTATTATAGAAATAGCGTAAATTTTTTTTTTCAAATGGAACACCCTGTATCTTTTTACATTTTATAATTTTAGGACTAATTCTGGACATTGTTTATTAAAATAATTTTTGTATAAAATGCATCATTTTTGAGTTTTAAGCAATTAATTAAAATTTGTCAAAATTACCGTCACACCCAAGTAATTCGCCATCGGTTAAAAAATTTCAAAAAACATTCAAACAAAAGTTTTTGACATTAAACAAGCTATCATTAAAATATATTTTTAATATACAGGCTGTTCATCTTTTATGCAAATTTGGTTAACGTTTTTTTTTCAAATGGAATACCCTGTATATTTTTACATTTTATAATTCTAATAATTTTTTATTAGAATAATTTGTTTATAAATTTCATAATTTTTTAGTTATAAGCAATTAGTCAAAACTCCTTAACTTCAAATTTAGAATTGATTTGAAGGATGCAATGTGGGATAGCTTACCACATTAAAATTATTGTCCTTTCAGTGATTTCTTCCGGTTTTATTGGAATATTGAGCATAAAATGAAGTAATACCTCATCTCCTAGTTATATTCAACGAAGATCTGAATAATATTTGGTTTCAACAAGATGGTGCACCGCCGCATTACGGTGTCCAAGTTCGGAATTATTTAAATTCAATTTTCCCGCAGAGGTGGATTGGAAGGAGAGGATCCATTGAATGGCCACCTAGGTCGCCGGATTTACAAATACTGGATTTTTCTATTTGGGGCCACCTAAAGTCCAAGGTTTACACCAATAGGCCGCAAAATATTGATGCGTTGAAGCAGAGGATAGTGGACGAAGTTCAGAGTATTACTGTCGATCATTTAGACAACTGTTTACGGGAATTTGTTGATAGGTTGGGGCATTGTCAAGCCGCTCAGGGATGGCAGTTTGAAAATGTAATTTAATGGTTTTGTTATTTTCTCTTTACATTGTTATTATTTATCCGTTCGGCTAAAATAAATGTTTTGGAGTTTTGATTAATTGCTGATAATTAAAAAATGAATCAATTTATAAAAACCTACTTGAAAAAAATTCTTAGAATTAAAAAATAAAAATGTACAGGACGTTTAATGAGAAGAAGGAAAAGTTTTCCATACTTCCATAATAAAATAAACACCCTGTATATTAAAAATATATTTGAACGATAGCTTGTTTAAAGTAAAAAACTTTTGTTTGAATGTTTTTTGAATTTTTTTTACCGATTAAGAATTATTTGGGTGTTGCGGTAATTTTGACTAATTTTAATTAATTGCTTAAAACTCAAAAATGATGCATTTTATAAAAAAATTATTTTAATAAACAATGTCCAGAATTAGTCCTAAAATTATAAAATGTAAAATGATACAGGGTGTTCCATTTGAAAAAAAAAATTTACGCGATTTCTATAATAAACTGAACACCCTGCATATTCAAAATATATTTGAACGATGGATTGTTTAAAGCCTAAAAGCTTTTGTTTGAATTCTTTTTTGAAATTTTTTACCGTTGTAGAATTATTTGGGTGTTCCGGTAATTTTGGCTAACCCTGTATATATAATTGGTATGAAAATATTCGACCTCTTTAACTAGGAGATTGTTTTAATAGGGTGAAGGTCGTGTTGCAAATAAAGGAGCTGTTATTTAGTAAGCCTTTATTAGCGAAATATCAGAATTAAAATAAAGGCTTACTAAATAACAGCTCCTATATTTGCAACACGACCTTCACCCTATTAAAACAATCTCCTATATATATATATATATATATATATATATATATATATATATAATGGATGTTAATTCTTTGCAGAAACCTGCATATATATATATATATATATATATATATATATATATATATATATATATATATATATATATATATGTTGTGTCCCACTTGAAGTGGACTCAACAAATTTTAAGGTGTTGTACAACTCCCTAAAGTCCGGGCCACACTAACGCCTAATGCTAGCTCCAGACTCGGCCCGAATAAATCGGCGAAATGTTCGGCGAGGCTATGTCTTGGTCAAAGAAGGCAATCCACATTCTCGGCGTTCGGCTCGTGCATTCTCTGTTCATCTGCGGATGACTTAGAATGGACGTCGCTGAAGTAGCCGCTGCCTCAGCGTATAGTGTGTGTGCATACTTTCATTGAAATTGTGGTTATTATTAATTAATAGTTCATTGAATAACGTAAATATAAATTTAATATACAATATATTAAATATTTGGAAAACTTCTTAAATGCTATTGATTTCTTATTCTGATCATTTATATTAAACAAATTAAATATTTGCATAATTATCATTTTATTATTTTGTATAATGTATTGCGTTGTAAATAAAATATTATAGTGCATATATATACAGAGTTATTTAAAATTACAACTGAATAATTCTCCAACCGTAAAGAAAATAAAGAAAAAAACATTTTTTGTTTGTTTTAAACTAGCTATCGAAATTTGGTAACATTTCCTTTTTCAAATAGAACAATATACTGTATATTTTAAAATTTTTAATTCTAAGATTATTTCTTAGAAGTTTTTGTAGGAACTATTTTTTATAAAATGCATCATTTTTAGTTATCAGCAATTAATTAGAACTCCTGAACTTTGAAACTGAATTTTTTCCCACATACATACACACATTTATTTTAATTTGCTGTTTGAACATTTAATTAAAATTTAATTTTATTTTTCTATTTTATTGTTCTGCTATTTTTTATCCGTTTAGTTAAAATAAAAGTTTATGAGTTTTGATTAATTGCCTATAACTAAAAAATGATGCTATGTGATGCGATAAAAAGTGATTCTTACAAAAAATTCATGGAATTAATCTTAATTATAAAATGTAAATATGTGTGTTCTATTAGAAAACGGAAAGGTTGCCAGTTTCCATAATAAAATAAGCACTCTGGATATTAAAAATATATTTAGACGCTAGCTTGTTTAAAATCAAACAACTTAATTATGTTTGATTTTCTTTTAAAATGTTTACTGTTGGACAATTATTTAAGTGCTCTGGATATTTTGACCAACCCTGTATACTGGTATGTAACAACGATATTATCAATCAATAATTTAGTAATTGCCATATGTAGATCGCAGTCATAATTTGCGATTGTCGAGAAAGAATGTCTGTCGACAGTGAATAAATATTTTTCCCCAATGTACGAGAAACACCTGGGCGACATTCCCCATTAATGAGGGTAAACTTATACCTACTTACCAGGTAGTTTTCAGCTGGCCCATGTAATCAAAGAACTGTACCAAACCGATACAATAGATTCAGACAGCATAGAAAAATAAGACTGGAATAACTTGGAAGATTTATTTGAAGACATAAATAATATATTCTTTAGTTTTAATTAATTATTGATTTAATATTGCTATTATTTTTAATTTTCATTAGTAATCTTATAATACGGATGGTTAATTTATTGATATGCATTTGCATTTCTTCAATATTACAGAAATAAATATCATTATCTGGTATATTTTCCATTTTAACTTTGCGTATGTGATTTTTTTTCCTGACAAATTATAGTAATGGGAACGTCACAAATGGAGAAAAAAATACTATCGGGTATTCAATTTTATATCAATGTAAATTTTTTAGTTGTTTCCATTTTATTAATTAACATTTTAAAGTTTTTGAAAACAAAAACCATAAAAGGTTATAATGAAAATTGGTATGTGTGTGTAATTTCTGATTCTGATCATTTTTTAGTAACTGTGTACCCTATCTCTATAAAAAAAAGCAAAATACCGCAAAGTTTTTTTCTAATTATAAAACCTGAACATTTCGACAAATATACGTTTTGGGTATTATTGAATTCTTAGTAACTTTTTACCGTATCTTTATTCCGAAATTTCGCATTTTTTTCGAGATTCCAGTTGGCTGGCATAGTAGTCTAAAATTGTGAAATCAAAATCATATAAGATAACAGTAGCATGTAGCTGATTCCACTTCAAGGAGCACACACTGTATGAACTTTTACGAAACTTTTTGGATATGAAACACCCTACACCTATATGCTTAAAAATTTAATCTACGTATAAAAACAAACAAGGTTGCTTTTCTGCGTGTTAGTTGGCTGTAATCAGTTAATAAGTTATTACTAATCGAGATTGATTTTGATATAAAAGGTACGATGGGCTGGTTGGCTCGCTTCTTTATGAATAACTAAGCACCAAAGGTCTCCATCAGACTAACTTAGAAACGAATGAGTTTTTTTGTGGCTTTTTGATACGAGAAACAAAAATAATATGACGTAATCATTTGCACATAGTTTGATTTAATGTAGTAATATTTAATTTTCCTTATCTGCTTGAAATTATCTGCAAAGTCAAATTATATACTGTTGAATTTTTGTTTTCTTTCTTTCAAGCTAACTAAAAATTAATTTGATTTAAAATTAATTTTGTTTAATTTGTTTTATGGCGCAGCAACCGGCCAATGTCGCAAAAATAGCACGTTATTTGGAGCGTCAAACAATGCCAAAATACATAAGTTTCAAAACACACTGAACTGCTACTGGACACACATTAAACTTACTCAATTGTGGCAGAGAATGCAAGAAGAACATCGTGATAACAAAGCACATGGTTAAGCTTGATTTGATAAGCAGGCTCTTATCTCTTATTGGAAACTGCATAAGAATATCTAAATGAGTTCGGATATTGATTATGTTTCAATTATACTCACTTGTTTCTCCATATCCTGTAGGTTAAGTTCAAATTCCTGCGGCGTCGGAGGTACATGACTGGTCCTGGAACATAGTTTTCCTTCCAATCTGGACGTCCTCTTGATCAAGGAATCTTTGACTAGGTACTCCTCGTTACTGTAGCTTCCCATCGAGGCCGCTGTGCGACGCCATACCGCTATTTCTCTTCGCAATTCTAGAACAATAAATACAACAAAGATTAACTATTTAATTTTATATTTTGACTATAAAAAATTTATAGCATATTTATATTTTCTTTTCAATTTCATTGCTGTAACTTTGGTGTTTCTTTATCGTTCTTCATTTTTTTAGAAGTAAGTAAGCATTTGTTGAAACAAAATTTGGAAAAGTAGACATTTGTTGGTAAAACCAATGTCAAATAGTTTAGATCCTCCTGTACAAATTAAACTATTTTTATGACGTAATGATCACAATTTAATAATTTGAAGATGTCAATAAATTACAACTATGAATTAAAAAGTTCCATACAATTTGAAATGTTTTTTATGCCACATTTCGCCATCTGTGTCGAGAAGTTCGTAAACTAAAGTTTTGCTTTCACTCGCTAGAGGTCGGAGTTTCAACGTCAAACCAATATTATTGTATACATTTCAACGCAACTCAAAATTATTCATATCACATCAAATCAAGATTGTTCTCAACGTCGGATGTTGTTTTGCCAGTCATTATTTCTTAAATAGATATACAGGGTGGTAATTAAGTAGCGTATTTTATTTTTATTAATTGTTTAATGTTTGCCATATAGCAAAAATCTAAAACGGGTACAGCCATGGGCGCCCGCTGAGAGGGGCTTTTGATATAACAGGGGAAAGATCAGCAAGAAAATAATATACTATAAATAAAAAACAAGTGATAAAAACATTTAACATTTAATTGAAAAAAATAATAAAATAATAATACTAAAATAATTAATAAATTTCTGAATTTACACATAAAAATTCACAGATGTTGAATTACAAAAAAACTGAAACAAACAAGTGACAACTGATTATGTTATCAATTTTTGCAAAAGTTGACTGATTGAAATACGTTTGCTATTCGAACGAAGATTATCGCCATTTAGCAAAACTCTGAAAGCTGAAGTGCTACTAGGTCTTTTAATTACCTACAATTTGGGGTACGGGTTCTGTCGCAACTGTTTGAAATACGTTTGCTATTAGCATGGATATTATCGCCATTTAAGGGTTATTGTCCAAGGGACAAAACTCCAAGCATTGAAGGGCTACTAGGTCTTTTAATTTTCTACAATTTGAGGTATGATAGAAAATTATGCAACAATTTTTGCAAAAGTTATAAACATTTTTCTTTAGCAATTGCTTGAAATACGTTTGCTATTCGATTGGAAATTATAGTCATTTAAAGGTTGTTGTCCAAGGGGAAGAACTCCGAGCGTCGACGCGCTACTAGGTCTTTTAATTACCTACAATTTGTGGTATGATAGAAATTTATGCAACAATTTTTGCAAAAGTTATAAGCATTTTTCTTTAGCAACTGTTTGTAATACGTTTGCTATTCGATCGGATATTATCGCCATTTATAGGTTGTTCTCCATGGGGCTAAACTCCGATCGTCGAAGGGCTACTAGGTATTTTAACTACCTACAATGGGGGTATGATAGAAATTTACGCAACAATTTTTGCAAAAGTTAAAAAAAAATTTCTGGTGCAGCTGATTGCTATTCGAACGGACATTATCACCATTTAGGGCAAGTTGTCCATGGGGCAAAACTCCGGTCTAAATCTTTTAATTACATAGAATTTGGGGTATGATAGAAATTAATGCAACAATTTTTGCAAATGTTATAAACAGTTGGCTTTTTATACCAAAGCCGAAACGGTAGCACCGGTTTCCGTTAACTCTATTTTTTGGAGTTGACAACTCTTAACCCAACCCATGGCTGGTTTTCGTTTTGCACCCCCTGGAAATATTTCTGCCGGCGCCCATGGGTACTGCGATTGAAATTATAGCGCATATGAACAACCTATTTTCAGATGTTTCCAATATTTTTTTAAGTTATAATAATAATAATAATAATAATAATATGACGTCAACCATTTTTCGTTCTAATGGCAATTTTGAATAGGTTACATAAGCAAAATCAAGTAAAATGGTTTTACTAGTAAAGATGAATGACTACTACTTGCAAATAGTACCAAGTTTCCATCTTGGGGGTTTTCGGTATATTGGCGCGAGGTCGATAGGTATTATGTATATGTGTTACCGGCAGAACCAGTTTTTCCTAGGCCAAACTAGTTCGGCCGAAGCGCGTTAAGCACAACTAGTTTATCCTAGGCCAAACTAGCTTAACCTGATATGTAAACGCACACTTCAGTCAAAGTTGGTATGGCGTAGGCCAAACTGATTTCGATTAAGGGTTTTGAAATGTACTATAATAATACCGGGCGATCCACGCCGTTATTTGTGGAACCAGACTGAGTTTGACTGTGGAATCAGAATGAAATTTGAACTGGATATTAGTACTAAATTGCTTTTTTCTTACATTGACGTTATCTTTGAAATTGTAAGCTGCACGCGATACTTTGCATGCGATGATTTCAAAAGGGATGATATTCTTAAAGGGGTCTTCCGCTTTGTGGGCCGCTTTTCGAGCCTATTTTAAGGAATTGATAATGAAAGAACCACACAAGATTTATAGACAAAGTTTTTTTTTATTCTTTTGTGTAATTGCCACGAAAAGTTCTCGTTCGCAATATTTGCTGTGTCGTTTGCTGGCCGATTCCTATATTTTGCTGATAGGTCACTATAAAATAATAATACTAAAATAATTAATAAATTTCTGAATTTACACATAAAAATTCACAGATGTTGAATTACAAAAAAACTGAAACAAACAAGTGACAACTGATTATGTTATCAATTTTTGCAAAAGTTGACTGATTGAAATACGTTTGCTATTCGAACGAAGATTATCGCCATTTAGCAAAACTCTGAAAGCTGAAGTGCTACTAGGTCTTTTAATTACCTACAATTTGGGGTACGGGTTCTGTCGCAACTGTTTGAAATACGTTTGCTATTAGCATGGATATTATCGCCATTTAAGGGTTATTGTCCAAGGGACAAAACTCCAAGCATTGAAGGGCTACTAGGTCTTTTAATTTTCTACAATTTGAGGTATGATAGAAAATTATGCAACAATTTTTGCAAAAGTTATAAACATTTTTCTTTAGCAATTGCTTGAAATACGTTTGCTATTCGATTGGAAATTATAGTCATTTAAAGGTTGTTGTCCAAGGGGAAGAACTCCGAGCGTCGACGCGCTACTAGGTCTTTTAATTACCTACAATTTGTGGTATGATAGAAATTTATGCAACAATTTTTGCAAAAGTTATAAGCATTTTTCTTTAGCAACTGTTTGTAATACGTTTGCTATTCGATCGGATATTATCGCCATTTATAGGTTGTTCTCCATGGGGCTAAACTCCGATCGTCGAAGGGCTACTAGGTATTTTAACTACCTACAATGGGGGTATGATAGAAATTTACGCAACAATTTTTGCAAAAGTTAAAAAAAAATTTCTGGTGCAGCTGATTGCTATTCGAACGGACATTATCACCATTTAGGGCAAGTTGTCCATGGGGCAAAACTCCGGTCTAAATCTTTTAATTACATAGAATTTGGGGTATGCTAGAAATTAATGCAACAATTTTTGCAAATGTTATAAACAGTTGGCTTTTTATACCAAAGCCGAAACGGTAGCACCGGTTTCCGTTAACTCTATTTTTTGGAGTTGACAACTCTTAACCCAACCCATGGCTGGTTTTCGTTTTGCACCCCCTGGAAATATTTCTGCCGGCGCCCATGGGTACTGCGATTGAAATTATAGCGCATATGAACAACCTATTTTCAGATGTTTCCAATATTTTTTTAAGTTATAATAATAATAATAATAATAATAATATGACGTCAACCATTTTTCGTTCTAATGGCAATTTTGAATAGGTTACATAAGCAAAATCAAGTAAAATGGTTTTACTAGTAAAGATGAATGACTACTACTTGCAAATAGTACCAAGTTTCCATCTTGGGGGTTTTCGGTATATTGGCGCGAGGTCGATAGGTATTATGTATATGTGTTACCGGCAGAACCAGTTTTTCCTAGGCCAAACTAGTTCGGCCGAAGCGCGTTAAGCACAACTAGTTTATCCTAGGCCAAACTAGCTTAACCTGATATGTAAACGCACACTTCAGTCAAAGTTGGTATGGCGTAGGCCAAACTGATTTCGATTAAGGGTTTTGAAATGTACTATAATAATACCGGGTGATCCACGCCGTTATTTGTGGAACCAGACTGAGTTTGACTGTGGAATCAGAATGAAATTTGAACTGGATATTAGTACTAAATTGCTTTTTTCTTACATTGACGTTATCTTTGAAATTGTAAGCTGCACGCGATACTTTGCATGCGATGATTTCAAAAGGGATGATATTCTTAAAGGGGTCTTCCGCTTTGTGGGCCGCTTTTCGAGCCTATTTTAAGGAATTGATAATGAAAGAACCACACAAGATTTATAGACAAAGTTTTTTTTTATTCTTTTGTGTAATTGCCACGAAAAGTTCTCGTTCGCAATATTTGCTGTGTCGTTTGCTGGCCGATTCCTATATTTTGCTGATAGGTCACTATACATCCGGTGAACATTGAATAAATGAAATACGAAGACGTCACCGGATGGGGGGGATCGGGCGGTGAACGACGGACAGCAAGGAGAGAATTAATCGAATATAGGTAGCGTAAGAGATAAGTGTTAATATAGAAATAATAAAGGGACTTGTGACAAGGGCTTCGAAGCGTATCTATCATCCCCCGACTATATACAAGTGATTGCGAGGTGTTAGCGAAGTCAGCGAAGTTAGTATAAGGTAAGTGCACGTTCATTATTATTATTGGAAGATACCAGTTGGTACCTCAGCACTAGATTAGTGGATTAGTAGCCGAGCGAGTAGCCCCTAAACTAGGAAATCACGAGGTTAACGTGACAATTGGTGGAGGCTCCCTTGATCCCAATTTTTATAGTTTCTTAAATAAGTTTCTTTTCTTTCGCTAAAATTCTCATTTTTTTTTGTTTAAATTTTTTTTTTGTTTGTTTGGGTAGTACGTATAACGATAAGATATGGTACTGTCTAAGACTAGGTTGCAGGCTAAAAAGCAAGCAGTTTTAGGGGATCAGAATATTGATTTAAACTTTGCTTTAGAGGATAACGCGTTTGGGAGAAGTTCAGTTACCCCACGATCACCAACAAACATGAGTACACCATTCCCTCTTATATCCACAGAATCACCCCCGATAATAGTTAGTACTGCTACCGGTACAATTCCTAAAGCCCCACGATTTCCACCACCCCCGCCACCAACTAAAAGTCTTCTTCCGACAGACATTCCTTTTGATGATGCCGATTCCTCAAAGGCCTATGAGGTTCCCATTACATACTCGCCCCAAGCGAGATGGGAATTAAACACCCCATTCTTGCCACCTCAAACACCTACAGGGTCAGCAAGACATATCTTTACAAGTGCATGTAACGCCCCAAGATCATCTGCTCAGGTGTCCCAATCCCGTTCAAGTCAAAAGAAGGTCACGCTGATATCACCTCCCAACCAAAGTTTATTCCCACATCCCCAAACTTCTAACGATACAGGTCTCAGAAATAACACAATTTCAGACATCCATCAACATCGCAATCCTATAACCCCAAAATTCATGCAACCGCCCTCGTTTAGACCGAATCATGACGATCCTATCCAATTTTTAAAGGAGTATAGAATGGCCGCCCAAACTAACGCGTGGGACGATACGCTACAGCTTTGTTACTTTGCTAATTTTTTGCATGATACGGCAGCTATGTGGTTTAGAAATTTTGCAAAACAAAATCCGTCCGCAGATTGGGCACACACATTGAGGGGATTTAAATGTGAATTTATAGGGCCAAATTACGAAGATGACTTACATTTTAGATTGTTAAGTAAACGTCAAAACTCAGATGAGCCATTATTAGATTATTATTATACTGTAATAGACTTGTGTGAGGAAATAGATCCCGGAATGCACGAGTCGCAAATAATACACAGAATTTTAGTAGGATTGTTACCTTATTACCGACATATGTTTAATATAAGCAGACCCAAGTCTTTATCTGAAATGGAACAGCTGATAGATTCGATTTCGGAAACGGAACGCGGTGGAAGTGTATATCAAAATTATACTCCTAGTACGATCGACAATAAAAAACCTAAAGAGGTCGACTTTAGTTTAAGGATAGGTGAAATTACAAAAGAAATTTCTAGAGTAGTACTAGCGGAAGTAAAAGATGAGTTAAAAAATTTTAGAGCTGAACATCTTAATAATAGTAAACCACACAATCAAACGGCAGGTGATGGATATAGACGGTACGCGTATAATCAAAATTCTAGAACTATCGACGGCCGCCCTATTTGTTATTATTGTCGCAAACCAGGGCATATAGCCTCAGCGTGTCGTATTAAAGCATCGGAAAGTTCAAACCAAGGCAGCCAGTCTTTAAACTACAACGGACAGACCAACCTGAGGTCCTAAAATCTGTCCCTAACACTAACCTCAGAAATGTTAAGAAGCGGACCTCTTTATCGCACTTGCAACAGGAAACCGATAACTTTGTATATAACGTCCTTCCAATGCTCAAAGACCGTAGAATATTAACAGTAAAGGGCACAGTAAACAATATTTATGCAAATATAATAATAGATACTGGGTCGGCATTTAGTTTAGTAAATTCATCATGTGCAGACAAAATTTTAGAATCAAAGACAACACCGCATTTGAGAACTGTTAATGACACCTTAGTCTCAGCGCTAGGTACATCTAAAATTAAAATTACTATTGATGGGAAGGAATATATCGTAGAAGCGCTAGTAGTAGAAAATTTGCCAACGTGCCTCTTACTAGGATATGAATTTTTGGACGAAAATAAAGTTGATATTAATTTTTCCACTAAGAGTATTCGTTTTAATTCAAACAGCTGTTCTAGTAAGATTCCATTCGCACAGATTAATCAACCGGAGTGTAATGTTGCACAAGCCAATGCTGCATCAGCATCGGATGGCCTGACAATAGAATATAAAACAATGGACATATTTACATTGGATGGCAATTTTTGTTTATTAAACACTATTCCTAAAAATCTTGCGGTTTCTTATAAATTTAATAAAAACTTTAAAAAGCTCTTTACTCATATACAACCGTTGCAAAAGAACCTCTCATTGGGAAATATAGTTAATGCGAGAGACGAAAATAGACACATGTGTTATATGATTACCAAAGAAAATAGAAAAACAAAATTAGATAAGAATACGTTTACAGAAGCACTAAACAAAATTAAAAACTATTTACTCGAGAATAATGTTCGTAATTTGGCAATGACTAGACATATATGCGGATTACGGTATCACAAGTTGGTAAAAATCTTAGGCGAGGTATTTAAAGATAGTAACCTTAAAATTTGGATTTGTAAATTGGAAAATACAAATACAGCAAATACAACTTGTAATAAGGAGCCAGATGTTTGGAATGAGTTGCCTAGCGTAGATATTATTGACCCTAGCCCTAATGCTAGTATTACGAAAATTAGTTTGACGGAGGACGCGATTTTTGAGCCGGGGAAAGTGACGGTTTGTAAAGTAAAGTTGTCGAGAAAGTTGGATGGAAGGAATAAGTATTATACGTTTGTAAATAGAGGCAGCATTTTAAATAAAAATAGATTAGAAATAGTGGATAGCTTAGAGAATTTAGAACAAGGTGTAGTAAAGATTTTTAACTATAGTAGTACGCCTTTTAAGTTAGTAGAAAAGTGTGTGGTGGGATATTTAAGTAGTAGTAAAAGTCAAGACTTAGAGAATGCGTTAGAAAATAATAATGATTCATTTTTAACAGTTGATAGTGAAATGAACAAGAAACGTGAAAGTGGTAGTAGATATAATATTAGTAAATCACTAGATACGGTGGCTTACAGTAACTTGGAACGTTTATTAAATAATAATATGGACATAATGTCCTGGGACTCCACGAAATTGGGATTTACGCATTTAATAGAACACACTATCGAGACAGGTAACAACCCACCCGTAAAATCCCGACCATACAGAGTAAGTTTTAAGGAAAGAGACATAATTAGGGAACAAGTAGAAGAAATGTTACAACAAGGTATAATAAGACCATCTGATAGCGAATATGCGTCCCCTGTGGTGCTTGTTAAAAAACCAGACACCTCCTTTAGGTTCTGTATTGATTATAGAAAATTAAACTCAATAACTACCAAATGTTCGTATCCGTTGCCTTTAATAGATGATATATTAAATTTTCTGGCTGGTAATAAATATTTTACAGTGCTCGACTTGAATAGTGGCTATTACCAATGTGAAGTACGCGAGAGGGATAGACACAAAACTGCTTTTGTCACGTCGGATGGGCTTTACGAGTTCAATAGGCTAAGTTTTGGCCTATGTAATGCTCCTAGCACATTTCAGAGACTGACAGATCACGTTTTCAGAAAACTCAAGTGGAGAGAAGTAGCTATTTATCTCGATGATATAATTGTAGTCAGTAAAACTTTTGAGGAACACCTGGAGCGATTAAATAACGTATTCCATTGTATTAGAGAGGCAGGGTTAACCCTGAAAGTATCCAAGTGTATTTTCTGTGAACCGGACCAGAAAATTTTAGGCTTTCAAATTTCTCCCATGGGCATACGCCCTGACGAAACAAAGGTCAAAGCGGTTACAGATTTTCCTATTCCAAAAAGAGTTAAGGATGTTCAAAGCTTTCTAGGTTTGTGTAACTATTACCGTAGGTTTATTAAAAATTGCTCAAAGATTGCCAGTCCTTTATACAAAATTACCGGGTCAAACTCTAAATTCTTTTGGGGGGATGAACAACAGGCTGCGTTTGACACCTTAAAAGAACAATTGGCTAACCCTCCCCTACTTCATCACTTCAGTCAAAATTTGGAAACTCAATTACATGTAGATGCGAGCGGAAGTGGGTTAGGTGCTGTTTTAGTACAAAAAGATCCATCTACTGAGCTACATCACCCTGTTGCATTTATTTCTCGTACCCTGACTATCAGCGAGCAAAATTATACTATCACGGAACTTGAGTGTTTGGCGGCAGTTTGGGCTTTGGAATACCTGAGTACTTATCTTTGGGGTCTCCAAACCTTCACGATTTTGACGGATCATCATTCCTTGTGCTGGCTGCATTCCATGAAAAGTCCTAACAGAAGACTGTTGCGATGGTCACTGAAGTTAATGGAATACAATTACTCTGTAATCCACAAAAAAGGTATCGCAAACAAAGATGCTGATGCCCTATCTAGATACCCTTGTCAAATGGCTACCGAAGAGGACGAGAAACGTGCACTGGAAATCCCAACTTTCATCGCTACGCCTGCAGACCTTAAAGAGATACAGCAAAATGACAAGAGAATAGTGGAAATTATCAGAACAATAGACGATCCAAATTACGGAGGACCCGCTGAACAAAGGGCGGCGAAGAACTATGTTATTAAGGACGGAGTACTGTATCGGCGCAATTTTACAACGTACGGCGAAACTTTGCTTTTTGTGGTTCCCTTCGAACTCCGGCAAGAAATTTTATTCGCTAACCATAACGAACCAATGAGCGGGCATTTGGGACATACCAGAACCTACGATAAGCTAAGAAAACGGTACTATTGGGATGGAATGCTGAAGGACGCACGGCAGTACATAAGAGGATGTCCCGACTGTCAAACGAGGAAGGGTCCAACTAACCAGAAACCAGCAGGATTACTGCACCCAATAGACGTAGGACAACCATTTGAAAAAGTAGGCATCGATTTGGTTGGTCCAATAAAAAGAACATCAAGTGGAAAAGTCTTTATTGTAGTAGCTACCGACTACGCGACCCGTTGGGTAGAAGCTAAGGCCCTTCCAAGTGGAAAAGCCGGCCCAGTGGCCAAGTTTCTGGTAGAACAGATTATCTGTCGACATGGATCGCCAAAGTTATTACTGAGCGATAGAGGTACAGTGTTTATGTCTAACATCGTTACCGAAGTATTAAAGCTAATGGGGACAGAGAGTACTTATACCACGGCATATAAACCCTCAACTAACGGGCTGACGGAAAGAGCCAACAAGACAGTCATAGAAATGATAAGTCTCTTTACCTCGACGTCCCAAAAAGACTGGGACGTATTTCTCCCCCACTGTGTATTTGCATACAACTCCACAAGACAGGAATCCACGGAATTTAGCCCATTTCGGCTAGTATATGGAAGAGAACCTGTTCTGCCAGGTGATGCACAGTTAATGGTGAACCTGTCATCAGAGTACGGGATACAGAACCAAGATGCCATCTTAGAAGTCAGAGAGCAAGCCCGAAAAAATATTAAGAAACATCAAGATAAAGACAAAGAACGATACGACAACCGACACCGGGACGTAACGTTTAATGTGGGAGACAAAGTAAGGCTTAGAACACCCTTAAGACAGGTGGGGAAGAGCGATAAGCTGCAACCAAAATATTTCGGTCCATACAAAATAATAGAAAAAAAAAACAATTTAAATTATGTAGTAGAGTCAGGGTCGGGAAGTAGGAGTAAACGGGATGTAGTTCATGTATCACGCCTCGCTCCTTATCATGATCCGTGGAAACCTTAGATTTTTATAAATTTTGTAAATTTTCTATAAATTTGTTACATATCACAATATGTTTAAGTATATATGGCTAATTTGGAGAAGAGGAGTGTATGGTGCTTTTGAGTTGTCCAACTTGCCGTAGTTCTTAAAAATTAGTAATAACATGTAGTACTTCTAGGCACCGTAAAATGTAAATTCCTTATAATTCGGAATGATTTTGTAATATATAAGTTGCTTTAAGTTGTTATATGTATACTGCCGTAATGTCTGTTGTTTGTTTTCATGTTCAATGATTGCGGGGTGTCTCGATGGATCAGCGTGGAGGTTATAGCAAGGTTTCAAGATCACTGGTGCAGACAACGCTTCGGTCTAAAGTATGGAGTCTGAACTAAGTAGGGCTCGTAAACTATCGGACCTGAAGCTGCAGGATGGACATCGCGAAATAGGCACTATATGGGCTACCTGTGGTTTCCCTACAGCGACGTTCGTCACGGAGGAAAATTGAAGTACAATAGCCTGGACTGAGTAGGGCTGAAAGGAGGACCCACACCCTTTAACACCAGTACTTGCAGTTACCGCTGAACTACTACGTCTTGAAAACCTAAGAAGACAACCCCAGCAGTCACCACCTTTGTTTGTTTTGTTTTTTTTTCATTCGTTTAGAATCTTTGTTAATTTTTATTATTTTTTGTTACTGTGTGACCCGGAAGTACTAAAATAAAGATAGCGTAGTTAAGTAGGATAGGACAATAACGAAAACTTTGGTGGCGGAGCCGGACTTTAATATTAATTGTAGTAATTGTTGGAATAATAATGATAACATGATAATAATATGCCGGAGCATATTTTTCCCAGAGGGAGGGTAATGCCACGAAAAGTTCTCGTTCGCAATATTTGCTGTGTCGTTTGCTGGCCGATTCCTATATTTTGCTGATAGGTCACTATACATCCGGTGAACATTGAATAAATGAAATACGAAGACGTCACCGGATGGGGGGGATCGGGCGGTGAACGACGGACAGCAAGGAGAGAATTAATCGAATATAGGTAGCGTAAGAGATAAGTGTTAATATAGAAATAATAAAGGGACTTGTGACAAGGGCTTCGAAGCGTATCTATTATCCCCCGACTATATACAAGTGATTGCGAGGTGTTAGCGAAGTCAGCGAAGTTAGTATAAGGTAAGTGCACGTTCATTATTATTATTGGAAGATACCAGTTGGTACCTCAGCACTAGATTAGTGGATTAGTAGCCGAGCGAGTAGCCCCTAAACTAGGAAATCACGAGGTTAACGTGACAATATCGATGTATAAAATTAAGAATTTCAAAATTATTAGATGATCTCGGTGACCTTGCAGATTACTTTGTGCGTGCTTTTGTGCAAAAATTAATGTGTTAATGTGTTTAATGTGTAAAACCACGATTACACGTGTGCAGGTCTTCTGATACAAAAAAGTTAAACTTTTTCTTAATTGTTATTTCGTTGGCTATCGTTCAGTTTCACAATATTTTGATTTTTAACAAAATGGCGGTCGTATACCCAAAAAAGGTCCGTTTTCGCCGCTCTTTTCGTGATATAGAACGCTGCAAAAATGAACTAAAGCAAAAATTTAAAAAAATGAACCGTCGAACGAAAACTAGATGTGTGCTGAACATAAAAAAACAAAGAATCATCTCGATATAAAAATACATTTTCCAAAAACGTGGTTACAGTTGGAAAAGCACGACTTTTGGGAAATCGCGACCGATATTACAAGAACTTTGGTAAATACCGCAACGGCCGAGAGGATCACGTGATGATCGGTTTAAAACTGAACGAATAGATGACAAAAGGTATAGACACCAGTGGTGGGAGATCTATGACTTGGTCGAGTCATTGCAATATGTATATAAGTACGCATTCCGCAGGAGGGATTTCTTCCTCCCGTATCACAACACTGCACACACAACTCACCGGCTATAACTCCAGAACTACGGCAAATTTTGCAGAACCCTCTTACAGGAACAATTCTGAGACCTTCTAGATTAGAATAAAGATTTCCAATTTATACGGTTTCCGTTCTTTCCGGAAATGATCTTTTACATTTTAAACGCATACGATTGCGATATTTTCAATCGGGATGATATTTTAAACACAAAGGGCATCGATTGACAATTTTTACAATTTTTACGACTGATAAGATAACACTATTTAAACAATTCTTTGTTGCGGTGCCATTGTGTTAACATCATAAACAAAATGAAGTCCGAAAGATCGATAATTATTAACCACAGACTCCGACAAAGAACAATGTTTATGCAACGCGAAAAAGAAAATAATAATTCCAAAAAAGACCAAACAAAACAAAATTGCATAAACCGAACCAAAATTAAAAGTAGGATCACTTTTAATTTTAAATCAAAACTAAAAGAAAATCCGAATTAAATGTCAAATGAGATGAAGATTATCGGAGCAGAAATGATCTCAAATGAAATTGTAAACAAACTTAGAAGCGAAACGAGTACAATAACAAATTACCAACGACCATGTGTTGAACTTCCCTGCAAAAATACAAATTCAGAGAAAAAAACTATATCTCAAACTGACTAACTAGTCAATATGTGCATATCCATATCAACCTCGGGCAATATTCCGAAAAAACTCAAGGTGGAAAATAGGACCATCTTAAAGTAGTAGTCATTCAGTAAAACTTTACTAGTAAAACAATAATGAAAATCAAAAATAGCTTCTTCATATGCGTTATAATTTCAATCGCTATGCTCTGTTTAGATTTTTGCTCTATCACAAACATTAACGGAGGTGTGGATTTTATCCGCTACTTAATTATCAACCTGTATAATCGATTTAATTATTTAAATTATTTAAAGTTAAAGTGAAATTTCTTTTATTGTTACGACGTTACACTTCAAAAAATAGTTTAGAGCTTTATTTAGGAGAAGAAAAAACTTACCTAGTACATCAGGGGGTTCCGAAAATCTTAAGGCGTCTGAATTTTTGTACACACACCTCATTTGTATATGGATAACTATTGCAACCATAAAAACGCCAATACTCATGTGTAGTGTGAAGACGCTGAAATCTACACCCTGAAACAAACGAAAATCAATGGTAATTCAAAGTTGTTTTAATGATACAGTAGCTGATAAATGAAATGATTGAAAACGTATTAAAAAAAGCTACAGGAAAGACAACTTACCGCATTTATCACATGGACATTGGATGCGATCATTACGTTTGGGGGATCCCCTATTGGTGTAATGGCGCCTCTAATGTTCGAAAAGATTATCATGTTGGTCAGTACCGGCACAGGGTTTAATTTCATCACTTCACAAAGCCTAAAAACAGTGCTCTGTAGTCTGTGTGGCTGTATGATTACTAATCAAGCATTTGGCATTCATTCTGAATACATACCTGATAGTAATAGGAGTCATCAGCAAAGCTGTTGTTACGCTATCCAAGAAACACGAAAATAATGCAGTGAAGAAACATAAGGTATTTACTAATGGCCAAACTTTACCATCGGTTATCTAGAAAAGAGATGAAAATATTGGAAAATACTTGTATACAAGTTTAGTTGTCAATAGCTTTAACATGTTTCTAAAGCAGGCCAACAATATTTGTAAAAGTTCCATAGAACGTTAAACCTTTATAAATTTTTCTTTTGTTTTAATATTTTTTGTTCTCTATACTCAACAATAGAACATAGTGTTGCGGCTTCAATTGCCATTGCCATTCATTGCAGATGGCGCTGCAATCTGTATTATTAGCGTTATACAGGGTGATTCAATTTCGAGGCTCACCACGGGGATCTCGGTTATTAGTGGAGATCGAGGCTATGTTTAAATTTGGCAATTTTGTATTTTTGTGTTGGTCAATTATCTGAAAAGGAATTTAAGCTATCATTTTTCATTTTGAAGATATCCGTAAAAAACTGAAATGTTAAGGTATCGTTTTTAATTTTTTATTCAAAACCAAATGTAGCTAGACATTTGAAACAAAAACATTCTACAGCTACTTTTTAACAAGGAATGCAGTGTCATTTTTACTTTATCATACGCAGTATGCAGTAATCATGCCAAAAAAAAATTTTGAGATTTTAGCGGAAATATGTCTTTTTGGGTCCCCTGAACATTTTTGACCAAGGTACAAAAAAATGTCTGTGTGTGTGTGTGTATGTGTGTGTGTATGTGTGTGTGTATGTGTGTGTGTGTGTGTGTGTGTGTGTGTGTGTGTGTACCCGTTTTTGTGGCGACGATTCCAGAGAAACTACTAAAGGTATCGGGACGAAACTTCATATTTAGAACTTTCATAACCAAACTTAGAGCTGAAAAGCTTTCTGTTGAAAAGGGTCCAAAGGAACTGGTGGTTTACTCTTAGCATTTTTCGAAGATTTTGTAAATGAGGCTCTATTTGTGTAATGTCGTCAATATAGTTAAACAATAAATTAAAGGAGAGGAAATTTTCTATAATTTATGTATATGACATTTTTTGGTAGAATTTATAGTTTAGCTGCATGAGCAAATTCTATTTCATCGAGACCGGTCGTACTGCTTTAAAACTAGTAGCCAGGATATGTCAGATTTTTTTATTCTAATGACAGTAGCTAGTGTCAAACGCTAATGTTTTGTAAATACTACTGTCAATATAGGCTGCGTTCTGATATTGAACACCGTTACACTTTTTACACCGTGTCATTTGGACGGTGTACCCGGTGTCAACGGAGTACAATATCCGAACGCAGCTTTAATCGAGATATCTGTCTAGTTCTACTAGTTTTATTTTAATGCAGACATAGCCGATCTCGATCAAATAGAATCTCATGCAGCTAAACTATTAATTTTCTATATAGTATGATAAAGTCATGTGCCTGGCCACATCAGATTTTTTAATTTGAAATAACATCAAAGATGGTGGCGTAACCATGGCCAAGTTTTGTTTTTCTTTTGGGCGCCATGTTGAATTTTGGCGTTTTCCGATAGTCGTGTCTTTTCGCATTTCCGCAATGTATAACATGTTAGCAGTTTAAAATAATGGTGTAAATTAAAAAAACCTTCAGGTACCTAACTGGAGCTTGGTTACAGACCGCAGGACTCGTTGCCAAGCAACGTCAACAAAATGCACTTGGATCAAGCGGCGCGCTCAGCGTTGGGTTTGCAATTTAACCAAATAAACCTTAATTGTGGTTGATTGTGGATGTAAAATGCCGTTTACCAATAACGAAAAGCGTGATATGATAAGGGTTTATTATTGTTCTCATAGAAATGCCCAATCGTACAAAATTCCTAACATTGGACAGAAATATATAGGTAAAACTACAGCTGAAGGTGAGTCATCGCCTAAAAACGTAAAAACAGACGCATAAAAAAGCACTCTGTTTCTTTCTAACGCACGGGAATGGTCTGTAACGTATCAGCAAAATAACAGCTGGAATCGATGACTCACCTTCAGCTCTCGTAGTTTTACCTATAGCTGACCATGGATCGTTTAGCAAACCCCGCAATTCTTATAATCCTCATGGAAATGTTGAAAACGATCAAAGAGATATTTTGGAAATGATAAACGTTGGATTACCATAATTTGCAATGCTTCACTACTGGTTTTTAGATAAATGACGATCCGCGGATTTCTACGCGGAAAGTAGCCTCTAATTTGGAATTGCCGCAAACACGTGTTTGGAGAGCAATACGAACAAAGAAATTGAAACCGTACAAACTCCGCACAATTTCCAAATCGCTGGATTGGTAATGATAGAGTGGTGGAATGTCCTGCTAGATCCCCTGATTTAAGTCCTCTGGACTATTTTCTATGGGGAACTGTGAACGACGAAATTTATCACGATACTCGCAGAAATATCGAGGATCTGCGGGATGGAATAACAAATGCGGTCAATGCTAGTCCTGGAAGAACAGTTTGAAGAGCATAACATGTCGGAAAGCTGGCTCGGTTTTATGCCTTCAAGAAAATGGCAACCTATTTGAACATTTACTTTAAAAATAAGCTTTTTGTTGTATAAACTTGCTTCTTTTACAATCTGAATGTTTTTAATTCAAAGCACTCTGGTCAGTCCGGCGCCGGCGGTCTGTAACCAAGCACCAGTTGGGTACCTGATAAGCACGACAAACAACGAGAAAAATGAGAAAGTTTTTTTTTTATTAGGAAACCATTGTTTTAAAAAATAATGCCAACATGTTATACATTGCGGAAATGAGAAAAAACACGACTATCGGAAAATGCTAAAATTCAACATGGCGCCCATAAGAAAAACAAAAGTTGGCCATGGTTACGCCGCCATCTTTGATGTTATTTCAAATTAAAAAAGGACACTGCATTCCTTGTTAAAAAGTAGCTCTAGAATGTTTTTGTTTCACATGTCTAGCTACATTTGGGTTTGAATAAAAAATTAAAAACGATACCTTAATATTTCACTTTCTTTTTGCGGATATCGTCAAAATGAAAAATGATCATGGGCGCTGTTTGAAAATGTTCCAGGGGGGGGCAAATTTTTTTTTTAGTATTAAATGGTGACGTTTTATTAATTACTATGCCATTAACTGTTTTGCAGGATTTTCGTCTTGTGTTATTTTGCATACACTCTGAAAAATCTCTATTGCTTTAAGGTAGTGAAATGTTTTTGTTCACATTTTTGTGTGTTAATAGCCATCCATGGTCGTGATCCTTGCATGCTCGACAACACTTACTTTTTATACCGGGTGACCCACGCCATAGGTACTCCCGTTTATTTTTTTTGTTTATGAAGCTGGGCGAATGAAATTTGGGAAAGTGTTAATAGACAAAAAATGCCATTATTTGGGATAGTCTTGAGGTTAATATGACTTCCGGTTTTTCCGGAAATGACTTCATCATTGAAATTTTAAATGGCACCCTATATTCTTTGTGTTATATTTTTAATCAGGATGACATTCTGAACACAAAAACATATCGATCGTCAATTTTTATCACCAAGGCAACGCAAAAATAACTTTTTTGTGTATTAATCTAGGTGACTATGAATTGGCGAAAATAGTCGAAAATTGTCAAATAAACACTCACTAAATCGATTTTGGCCGACATTGCATTACTGGCGCCCTCTAGCGTGATTTAATTTGTTTTTGGGCAGTGAGTCATTTTTTTTCACGGGTACCCAATAGCCACACCCTGATTATTCGATAGGAAACATCTTTCCGATTACAATGATACCAAATACTTGATATTTTGTTGAAATTCGTAGCGTACAAATGTTGTTAGAAGCAAGGAAATCGAAAAAAGATTTTGACCTAATGATCAAAGTCAGCCTACAAGTCAAAGTTAGTCAATGGACTACTGGAAGGAAGTACCCATAAACGTCAGTTTCACGCTGCGATTATCAGCAAAATGTCAAGCCTTTGGTATCATTGTCGGAAAAATCGTTTTCCGCGAATAATCAGGGTACTTCCTTCGAGTAGTCCATTGAGTGACTCTGACTTGTACGCAGACTTTGATTTCCTTGCTTCTAACAACATTTTTACGCTACGAATTTTAACAAAATATCAAGTATTTGGTATCATTGTAATCGGAAAGATGGTATCTATCGAATAATCAGGGTGTGGCCATTGGGTACCCGTGAAAAAAATGAATCACTGGCCAAAAACCAATTAAATCACGCTAGAGGGCGCCTGTAATGCAATTTTGGCCAAAGTCGATTTAGTTAGTGTTTATTTGACCATTTTCGAGTATTTTCACCAATTCATAGCCACCTAGATTAATACGCAAAAAAGTTATTTTTGCGTTGCCTAGGTGATAAAAATTGACGATCGATATGTTTTTGTCTTCAGATTGTCATCCTTATTGAAAATATCACACATAGAATATAGGGTGCCATTTAAAATTTCAATGATGACGTCATTTCCGGAAAAACCGGAAGTCATATTAACCTCAAGAGTATGTATCCCAAAGAATGGCATTTTTTGTCTATTAACACTTTCCCAAATTTCATTCGTCCAGCTTTATAAACAAATAAAATAAACCGCAGTACCTATGCCGTGGGTCACCCGGTATATTGATATTGGTTGAATTTCACGTCATTTTGCCGTCTTTCTATCGCTTATTAATGTGGGATTAATATTTTTAATTAATAATTGTTTGTAAACATATTTTGTTTCTGAATCATTGAACTCTTATTAGAATTTAAGATTTTGTATAATATTCAACCAATATTGTAGCCTTTTTATTACTTTTTAATACGTTAGGAGACATTGTTGTTAATTTCCTATAATAATTTCTAGCTCGTGGTCATCGAGAATCTCATACAATATCTTAATAACAAATTGTTAAACAATAAAAAGGCAACAATATTATTTTCAAATTTACCCCGTTAACGAGAAATAATGACTAAATGTAGAGAACAGTGGACTAATTTGAAAATTCTGTGTTTAGGATAATCGACGACGAAATAATATTTTTTATTTTACTATTATACTTTAACACTTGTAAGGCGATAATGTTAGGTCAACTACTAACTTTTGAACGAACTCATGTACGGAAATGTATTCACGCTGGAGAGTGTCATAAAATGGTACCAATATTACAAACAGCATAGAGAATCAATTGTCATGTATCATAGGATGGCCCTTTTAATACCAAATAACTTTTGTCTGAAATTTTTTATTATTTACCGTTTTTGAAACTCCCTTTTCATTATCCAAAGTTTTGTAATTTTAGTACCAATTTTGACCAATAATGGGTTATCTATAAATCTTTTTAAATTATTTGTTTTTAAAATAGTTATTCTATGATACCTTATACAACCTATTTTACTAAAGCAATTTCTAAAGTTAATTTCTAAAGTTGGTACAATATTCCGTCTCTCTGCAGTTCCTAAACGGCGTCTATCTAGACATGAGTTCGTTATCAAAATTTGGTCTACTACCAAAATGTGACTATTATACTTTGTCTATATATTCTACGCTTATTAGTTTAACACCCAGTGTAATTAAGATAAACTCCTCAGCAGTGAAAAAAATTGCGAATTAATGGAAACTAATAAGTACAATCAAATAAAAGTGCATACAACAATACTTATTTTGGACTGCAGCGCAAAATTTGGATACCGTATCTTGTCATCTTGTGGCTCTTTCGCGACTGTTACGAAAGACCAATATCGCAATGTCTAATAAAACTGACATTGGTGACAATAGCCGATAATAATCGGAATAGTCATCATTTATCTAGTAATTTTTTTTTTCATCCTTTGCTATGCGTAAATGTCATTTTTGCATCTTTGTGGGGACACGAAAGATGCTAATTGCCCGCTAGGCGTTTAGTTAGTAACTTTCAAGCCTAGCCGCGAAAATATTTTACACACAGGCCGGGCGGCGACTGACCTGTCCGTGTAGCTTTAAATTCGGTTTAATATGCGAGATCCATCTGATCAAAAAGATCAACCTGATCTATGATGAAAATATCCATCTAATATGATAATAACCGATTTATCGCTCAGATCTATTTATCGGCCTTCAATTGTGATCAAAGATCGATCACAAATTTCTCGACCACTCCTATCTTTTTCGTTTTTCGCGTAGCGGTAGTTGGGTTCGCAATCCAGGGGGGGGCAAGCGCCCCCCACCCTGCCCATATGTAACGGCGCCCATGAAAATGATAGCTGAAATTTCTTTTCAGATAATTGACCAACACAAAAATACGAAACTTTGCGAAATTTTAACATAGATGGATGAGGATTTGCATTTAACGAGGGTGAATGTATTTTTTCATAATAAGTAGACCTCTAACAAGTATCCAATATATGCAAAATTATTGAAATCGGATAAAAACTAAAAGAGATATAATCAGTGTTGTTCTTTGTTTGTTTTAAACATAACAAACGTGTTTTTTTTTATAAATTATGTTTTACGAAATAATGTTCTGCAAAAAACTACACAAAAAAACATGTTTTCAACACGTTTTAAATCTCGCAATTGTTTTATTTGTAAGCATTTCGATCGGCTTCCTTTCATTCCTTACATGACTTGCTACGACTGTTATTGTATTACTATATTTTATAAAAACATTTTATTTGACTAATAAATACAAAATTTATATTATTTTTTATTTTTAATTGATCTATGCACACAAATCTTGAAGACCAGCATATACAACTCTTCTAAATAAACTCTCTAAATAATTTAATATGCAGTTCAATATTATGTTGTTTTCGGCAGATTAAAAGGCGTTTAAAACACAACATTTCCAACAAACTGTTTAAAACAAGTTTCAAACAAAATATTTTAAAACGAGCATTTTAACTTTTACAAATAGTTCACTTCCATACATCAAACTTTAGGTAATCGTAAGCAACTTCTAAAATATATATTATTCATTTATTACATATCTTCAAATGGACACAGAATTCACCTCGGTAGACTGAATTAGCAAAATGTAATTATTAAATAATTCCAGTCGTCATCCGTATGCGCTTGTTGTATGCGATTGTTTATATAGTTTGGTTTACGAGATAAAACCTAACTTGATTCCACTATACCTTAAAAGCCACAACGGCCAAATAATCAAAGATTCCGGTCTCGCTTACTACAGCCACCAAAGTCATCATGGAGAACAGCAACAATAGAGTCTCTATATCCATCCAAGAAATGATCTCTCCCATAGAAGGCCTTGCATCGAGTGCTGCCAAGATGGCAACCGACATAGTGCTGGCAATCATGGCTGCCAAAGTTTTATGGATAATCTACAATAAAAAGGACATTACTTCTTCTTTTAACGTCTTCTATCTATCCTTACCTCAAAAACGATCAAAACGTAGAGAAATACCAGGACTAGTGTTGCGTACATCACACCCAAATTCGTGTTTATCGGATTTAAGTTGTACGATATGCTAAGAGGTATATTCTCTTCAAAACTTGTATGGATTTTTATCCTTAGAAAGCAATGGTGCTCGTCGGGACATGGCTGTATGTCGACGTTGAATAATTTTTCTTTGAAGACTTGTGTTGCGTGAAGATGATCAGATCCCAAGGGAACTGACCACACCTTGGAGATGTTCTACAAACAGACGTTTTAAAACTAGTATAAATCTTTAAAGATCACGAAAATATGCATTACCTTTGCTGATAATAATTTTGTTTGGTTCAAGGAAGTTATGTTGTTTGGATGTTCTCTTGATATTAATTGTTGAAGCCAAACTTGCATGATTATGTCGGAATTGTTCGTGTAATATTTTGGCAGTACTGCCCCTTGTAACCTTACCGAGATGATGTCTGCTGCTGGTTGATCTGTTATGTAGTGTTCTGGAAACAATGTTTATTTTTTTAACAAATATAACTCGATGAAGACATGTTAATAATTAACAGCACCTTGCTCTAGCTGATTTTCGTGAACGTATTTTCTATGAAAATTGGCACTTATATTTTCATTTACTCATTGGCACTCATATTTTTACAAATATTTGTTACTTTATCATACGCAGTATGTTAAGTATTGTAATCATGCCAAAAAAATTTTTTGAGATTGTGGCGGAAATATGTCTTTTTGGGTCCCCTGAACATTTTTGACCAAGGTACAAAAAAATGTCTGTGTGTGTATGTGTGTGTGTGTATGTGTGTGTGTATGTGTGTGTGTGTGTACCCGTTTTTGTGGCGACGATTCCGGAGAAACTACTAAAGGTATCGGGACAAAACTTCATATTTAGAAGTTCTATAACCAAACTTAGAGCTGAAAAGCTTTCTGTTGAAAAGGGTCCAAAGGAACTGGTGGTTTACTCTTAGCATTTTTCGATTTTGTAAATGAGCCGCTATTTGTGTAATGTCGTCAAAATAGTTAAATAATAAATTAAAGGAAATGAAATAAAATGAAATTAAATGTATATGACATTTTTTGGTAGAATTTATAGTTTAGCTGCATGAGCAAATTCTATTTCATCGAGATCGGTCGTACTGCTTTAAAACTAGTAGCCAGGATATGTCAGATTTTTTGATTCTAATGACAGTAGCTAGTGTCAAACGCTAATGTTTAGAAAATACTACTGTCAATATAGGCTGCGTTCGGATATTGAACACCGTTACACTTTTTACACCCACTAACACGTAAGTGTCATTTGGACGGTGTACCCGGTGTCAACGGAGTACAATATCCGAACGCAGCCTTAATCGAGATATCTGTCTAGTTCTACTAGTTTTATTTTAATGCAGACATAGCCGATCTCGATCAAATAGAATCTCATGCAGCTAAACTATTAATTTTATATATAGTATTATAAAGTCATGTGCCTGGCCACATCAGATTTTTTTTTATGAAAGTATTTCTTAAAAACCGATTGGGGACAAAAATTTTTCCGATTTTCCTATTCCAAAACCAATTTTCCCTGATATAAGGGCGCACATTTTAATATTATACATATTTGCATATACAGGCTGTTCCATAAGACCGTAGCAACTCAAACTTTTGTTTTTTAATGTAATACCCTATGGTTTTCAATGATTGCATCAATTAGTTCGTGGGTAATTTTGAGTATTGAGGAAAAAGAAAAGAAAATCCATTTTCTACAAACTAGTCTTTAATTTGTATCTCTGGTTACTAATTTCGGACAATTATGTCCATCATCAGACCAGCGTCAGGTTCAGCTTTGATGAATATAAAAATACATATCAAGCAAATAGCAACAATCGAAGGAGGGGCGTCGACAAAATATTACTATCCAAAATTCGAACAAAATCACAATCAAACCTTAAAATTATACGCACAAAGTAAACGCATGTGGACATAAAATGGTAACGGTGCCATCAAGCTGAACCTGACGCTGGCGCTGGTCTGATGATGGACATAATTGTGCGAAATTAATAACCAGAGATACAAATTAAAGACTAGTTCGTAGAAAATGGGTTTTCTTTTCTTTTTCCTCAATACTCAAAAGTTATACCCTATATTTACGTACGTATTTTCCACAAAAACATTTAGGGAAATTATGGGCGATTTTGGGCAATTTAGGGTAATTACCAGAGATGGTTTTAGATCAGTTTAATGACATAGACCATAGAATTTGTATTAGGCTAAGGTGCTGTAATTAGCTTTAATAAACGTTTACTGGGCGACGTCAAGTTTGACCGAAAATGCACCACTCGAGACGGTTCTTCTCTGTACTAATGGTACTTTTACTATCAACGTTGCACATTATTTTATTTTGAATGATTGCAGTTAATGATTGCAACACTTGTCATGTTATCATCGTTTTGAACCAAGGTCTAAAAAAGTCCAGAGCTGCCTACAAGATATTGACACAATATTATTACATGCATGACTGGGTTTTGTATATCTTTAAATAAACGAAACCCCATATATATACTATGAAAAAACTTTTGAGAATTACTTATTTTATGGAGTTTTTTATTTGAGTGAAAACTATCAACTTTTGACTATGTTCTGTAGATACAAATATGATGGCACATAGCACCTTCTACAAATTATTGAATTTATTATTTGTTTGCTCATGCAGTATAAGAACTATATTAAAAAACACCAGAATATTATCTACAAATTGCTTAGATATGCACACAAAATTGAAAAGATTTTCTATTAAACATTTAACTTGCCAGACACTGTTCGGAAATGTCTCGGAGTAATGTTTTTGGCGCTAAGCTCCTTATTTATTTTGACTCTTCAATTAGGTATGTAATAGCCCTTTTACACCTGTGCAATTTTAACCTGCAATCTCAATCATGCGACAAATCGCATGCGATTTTTCGTTTTACACTATGCAATTTTTGTATATATAGGTTATATGAAAAAATCGCATGGGTTTAGAATCAATTATAAATCCATGCGATTTTTATGTGCGATTTTTATGTGCGATTTTAGTAACTTTCTAGAAACTTAAGCCAGCAAACATAAATGTAGTAGTAGTACCATTGCTGATAGACGCGTATAGCGTAGGCCCAAGCGAAACATAACCTTGCATAACCTACTCCGATAATTGTTTTTGTTCGTGCTTAGTTTGAGACGAGTTTGTTAAGATGTCGAAGGAGAATCAAGAAGATAAGAAGGAAAATATTGATAAATTCGTGTGGTCGAAATCAATTACTGAAGATCTAATCGAACCAACCAGTACTCTACAGTTCTTCTCTGCCAGAGTACAAAAACAAAAATATAAGGCTAGACGCGTTAAATGTAATACGCGACTTGGTGGCGAAAAATGCCTTAGCTGCTGCACAAGTCCTCACAGTTGAAGCAATTAAGAACAAAATACATAATCTAAGGACGCAGTTTTTTAAGGAGTTGGGAAGAATTAAAATTAGTGAAAAAAGTGGTGCCGGCACGTCGGACAGATACACACCAATATTGTGGTATTATGAACATCTAAAATTCCTTCAGGAATCAGAGGCAACAATGGAGTCGGAGTCAAACTTACCAGAAGTCACGCTACAACCGGAATATATTATGGATAGCGAGGATAGCCAGCCGGAGCTCATATTTGATGGCACGGTTGAAGATTTCAATTCTTCGGAAATTTTGTCACCGATGCCCAGTTGCTCAAGAACGACTCCATTGGCAAAAAGAGCAAAACTTATCCCTAAACCCCAAGAGGTTGCAGAATTAATTAGCGCTGCAACCAATGCACTAACAAAACGTGTGCAGTCACAAAATCAAGAAGATGATTTAACTTCATTTGCCAAAACCATCAAATACGAATTAAAAAAATTGCAAACCCGAGCATTTTAAGAATGGTGAAGAGAACGATTTTTAATATTGTGCTGGATGGCCAAGAGGGGCGGGCATATGGAGTAACCCTCTATTGTATTTTGTTTACTAGAATTTTTTTATTTTTGTATATTAACTTTTTTAAATTTTTTCTTAAAAATAAAATAATATTGTATTAGCAAGTGTATTTTTATTTAATATAATGAATAATTTATAATGATTTTAATATACTATAATAACTATACTATAAATAATAGTGATAATAACAGAATTAATGTTAGTTTATGCCAAGGTACTGCTCCTTCAACACTATTGAAAAATTCTAAAAACTCCTGACTGTTGTCTAAGGCTGAACGAGCACTTCTGTTTCCAGCTACAAAATGCATACCTATTTAATGACGTATCGCCTATCGATGTTTCATCTCCTATGCCATATGTATTGGGGCATTCTGTTCGTAGAAAATTATGCAAAACTATACAAGTCAAAGTTCATTATTTACTAAATGTAGATTTCCCCGATATTTTCGCTAAGCCATGGTTTAGTCTACCGACGCCGTTCCGTTCTTTGTCTTAACAACAAACTCGCAGCTCCAATTATGATGCTACGGAGAGCAATTTCCTCTAAATCGACGACGTTAGGCATTTTAACACATATGTATATGAACACATGCATCAACAATCGATACTAGCAAGGTTTCTTATACATATAAACGATAGTTTTGGTGCTAAGAAGGTTATGTTTATGTATAAATAACAAAACAACGAGGTTATGCGAGTTGATGTGTGTAGCACTGTTGCCAATCAAAGAAGTTACAGTTGTTAGAAAATAAAATCACTGATGCTGAAGCCATGCAATTTATTAAAGTTGCACAGATGTAAACGGTCGACAAACAGTGATAAAATTGCATGCGATTTTGAAAAATCGTACATTTGAAGAAAAAATATATTTGTCAGATGTATGATATATTTATTTTTCTTTTTAGCTAACTTGGAGTCGTCATATCTAATCGAAAAATTGTTGGATAAACTGGCAAGTTATTTTAAAAGATTGCCCATTAGAAATTCTATTGAAAATAATTTTGAAGTCACATGAAGAAGGAACATTGACCTACGTGTATGGAATCACACATCTAAAATCTTTAGCAGTTTATTTGCTAAAAGATGTCGATAAATTTCCCCGTTTAGATTTTCAGGTAATTTTCAAAGCGGCCAATATTTTGGCCCTTCAAAATGGTTGTCCAGCACATTACACAGTAGCTCTAAGAAATTATTTGCACCAAGCTTATCCACACTGATGGATCGGCTGTGTTGGTTGAATTTTATGGCCTTTCTGGTCTCCGGATTTAAGCCCTCTAGGTTTTTTTTACTGAGCATGGTTAAAGTCTATGTGCAACAAACAAATATATTAGTTGTATACCCGTCACATTAATTTGACTAATGTTATTTTTTCCAATTTCTACTTGAAATAATTTCTAAGGGAACCCATTTTGCAGTAAAATATCAATCTTTTATTTCTATAGTAAAACAAAATAGCAAGTTTTAAAAGCTACATGGGACATACTGGCCAAAAAAATATAACCGGTGTGTTTAATTTATTCTTTTATGAGCTAATTGTCCCCAAACAATTTAATTTTACAATAATTGTATATAATTCGTCTATGTTAAACAAATGTGTAGATTCCACTGGGAATTATTAAAAACAGAAAAATTAATGCGATGAAACCAAGAAAAGCATAGCATTCCATTTAAAAAACTTTTATCCAAACACACCGTTCACAACATTCATCTACACCTACTGAAAATATAGACAAAGGGATATCAACACTATCCATGGAGTAAACAACACTTACCTCGTGTAGAATCTGGATTTACACTCAATTGATGGTCCTCTCGAACGCTAACAGCTTTTGTCATCAACATAATGACACACGCCGACCATATAATAACCAAAACACTTATTTTAAAATATTCCAGATACTTTTTCCAATTGAAAAGTTGATGATCATCAGAGGGCGTACTAAAATAAAAAAAAAAGAATAATAACCTTAGATTACATAAAGCACATCATCATGTTTAAAGATATTCACAAATTATCCATGCTAGTGAAGACTTCATCCTCAAGGATAGAACGTTCCTTCGAACTTCTCGTAATTTTTATCCTTACGCTTTTTCTTGCTGCCGCTGACGTGCTTGGACATAGATGATCTGAACGTTTCCTACACCCGAAAATTAAGAAGAAGAACGCATAATAGAATATAATTTAAAGTACTGTTTTGGCAAAGAACTGTTTACTATCAATTACTCAACTACATTTTGGTTAAAGCTATATTTTTAACATTGATAAAACATCCGTCAATAATGATCATTTCGAACAATCAACTAGGTACTTACCTATCAGCAGATTTCAGCGGGACATCATGAAATATAGAGGAGGAGCACGTACCAACAGTTTTATCCTGGTTCATACTAAAATGTGTTGTTTCAATTGGTAAATAATGTTAAAACTGCGTACGAAAAGTTAGGTTATAGATACGCACTGGACTGAACCATACTTGAAAAGAAATTGCTGTTTGACATTTTACGGCAAAAAAACTGCCCGATAATGTTGTGAACGTTTATACGTTATACTTTTAAAGGAATATTTGCGGATCCGGTTTTCTGACTATGTGTTGCAGTTCGTAATAATAAGTAATAATAATATGATGTCTGATTTTCGGTGTAGGTATCTATGAGTATTTGTGAGAAATAAGTACCGCGGAGAATGATATCAGATCTTTTGATATAACATGATAAATGATATCCATAACTTTTTGTTATCGAATTATTTAATAAAACATCGACATCGCAGAACATCCACGTCAGAAATTTCGCAAAGCACACGAAATCTACACAGAGTAATTTGCAATTGTTTATGTAGACGTCGTCACATTTAGTTATATAATATAATAATAATAATAATAATAATAATAATAATAATAATAATAATAATAATAATAATAAAGCATCCTAAATTTACTGCTATCGTACTACTTTCCATCTTTACCTTCCTTTGTATATGTCTATTAATAAATATCTGCATGTGTTTTTACTGACCTGTACACAACGCTGTACGGGGTTTCCACAGTTTTCCTTTGCTTTGCAAACTTGTGTTGCAAAGCATAAATGGCGTTGTTTTTCAAAATTGGGTTGAGCTGTGGTGATACCCGCAAAGGGAGTACCCTAGGCTTCAGCGAAGCTCGGTACTACCAATTTGCCCTGATGATCCTCATTACTTGTCAAAATCTATTAGTGTAATTTTAGTATTTATATGTTGTATCTAAATTATATTATCTAGGTTTAATGTATTTAATGAGATGTATCAGAGAATTCCAATAAATAATAATAATAATAATAATGGAATGGATGAAGCCTTTGGTATAGATGATGAAGGGATGAAGGCGAAGGTTATAGGCGAATACATTAAGCGAGTCAGAAAAATTCTAAAATCTGGTTTAAATGGAAAATATAAAATGCAAGCGATCAATGCATATGCTATTCCAATATTTCGATATAGTGTTGGAGTTTTAAACTGGACTAAGCAGGAAATACGCGATTTGGACATTAAAACTAGAAAACAGTTAACACTAAATTTTATGTTTCATCCAAGGTCTGATGTCTGCAGACTATACCTGCACCGTTTAGATGGAGGTCGTGGCTTGCAGCAATTGGAAAATATTTATGATTTGGAAATGTTAAATTTAGGAAATTTTATAAAGGCCAACAAGGAGGATAAAGTTATTAAACAATTAATTAGGGATACTTCTGGTAAGTCAATAATTAGTAAACATAAACTAATTTTAGAAAAATTTCAGGTGGAAGAACTCGGTAATTATGAAAATAAAATTTCAGTGGAGAGTTTAAAGCGACAGATAAAGTTAAAAATGAATCAGAAAATGAGAGAGGATTATGTTAGTAAGCCAATGCATGGCCAATTTTTAAGAATTGTGGAGGGTGATGGTATTTCAAAGTCAGGATCGTTATCTTGGCTTTGTCATGGAAACATTAAGGCTGAAACGGAATCCTCTATCATAGCGGCGCAAGATCAGGCAATACGTACAAGATATCATGAACAGAAGATTATGAAAGTTGCTCATGATGGGAGTTGTAGACTGTGTCATCAGGCTCCGGAACATGTCTATCATTTGTTAGCGGCTTGTCCAGTCTTAGCTGAGTCGCATTACATTGCTAGGCATGATAGGGTGGGAACATACATACATTACAACTTGTGTTCCCAACTATTAGGTTTAGCAATGGATGTGTCTCGGTGGTATGACCACGTTCCATCTCCTGTTGTGAGTAATGATCATATTACCATATTATGGAACATGCCTATTGTCACTGATAGAATGCTTGATGCTAATAAGCCAGATATCGTGATAAAGGATTTCCAGAGGAAGGTATGCACGTTCATAGAAATCTCGGTACCTGCTGATGCGAATGTTGTAAGGAAGGAGCTTGAAAAACAACTTAAATATAAGGATCTCTCAATAGAAGTTGGACGTATGTGGGGAATGAAAGTAAATATTATTCCGGTGATTGTAGGTTCATTGGGAGCAGTTACTCTAAATTATACTAAACATGTCAAGGAGTTACCGTGCAAAATTTCGCCCTGGGAAATTCAGGAAATTGCGGTTTTGGGAAGCGCGAATATTTTGAGGAGAGTTTTATCATAAAGCATCCTAAATTTACTGCTATCGTACTACTTTTCATCTTTACCTTCCTTTGTATATGTCTATTAATAAATATCTGCATGTGTTTTTACTGACCTGTACACAACGCTGTACGGGGTTTCCACAGTTTTCCTTTGCTTTGCAAACTTGTGTTGCAAAGCATAAATGGCGTTGTTTTTCAAAATTGGGTTGAGCTGTGGTGATACCCGCAAAGGGAGTACCCTAGGCTTCAGCGAAGCTCGGTACTACCAATTTGCCCTGATGATCCTCATTACTTGTCAAAATCTATTAGTGTAATTTTAGTATTTATATGTTGTATCTAAATTATATTATCTAGGTTTAATGTATTTAATGAGATGTATCAGAGAATTCCAATAAATAATAATAATAATAATCCACGCCTTAACATCCCCCAACAGCTTTCGCCACTACGGGGGCATCGGCAGGCCCGAATTATATGAGTAACTTAACTAAATCAAATTTTGGCAAATCGGTTTGATAAATTTTCGGTTTAAAATTCTGACGTATACCACTAGACACGCTCGATTGTTTGGTATATGTCTCATTAAACAAATCGATAAGAAAAAGTTATGGTTATCTTTTTTTACTGTTTTTCTTGAGATTTTTGTATATTGTAAATCGAAAGTTGATTATTTATCGTTTGTGATGAATAAATTGTTTTGTGTTGTAGTGATGCTGATATCTTTTTAGATTCATTAAACACCATTACAGGAGCCTTATTCTACAATTATAGCGATTAGCGACATCGCTATACCGTTTCGATTCGACATGACGTCACGTGTATCGATGTCGCTAAAATTCGGTAAAAAAATACCTTACTGACAGTACATTTGCTGTCAGATGTGACAGCAGTTCGATTTGTGGTCAGGAGGTTATTATGTTGTACGTTTGAGGCAGTGAAATGTATATACTACGTATTTTCTGGAAAGGACCCGTAATGGTCTATAAGTGAGGCAAATGCATTTGGTATGCAACTCGCAGTGATGTGGGTTAGCCATCTCTTTGTATTTCATTCAGTACTACGGCCGAATTACACATTTTTATTTATAATATCCTTTTTCAATTAAATTGCAACAAATTAATCAAGTTTAACTTTTGCAGAGACTTCAATAAACTAGATAATAATAGCAGATTTAATAAAAAGTACATTTTATTCATATATTCCGGCTAAATAAAATTTACTGTCTACATATAGGTACTGTCAAATTATATATTAGTAGTTCAATCCAATGACTAAATGCTCTTTGTATTACTGAATTAAGGAAACGAATTCTCATATAAAAAGTAGTCCACATGAGGCTGATTATATTTGTTGGATAATATTAATTATAAATAAAACATTATTTTTCACATTTTAAAATTTGTATTTATTCGAAATGTTGTTATTTAAAACTACATCAATTACTTACTTAAGAATATAAAAAGCAATGTTCTTATCAACAATATTAACAATATAATTCGACGGCCTAGCTGCAATACCACGTATCATCTATAACACTTAGCAAAGCATCAAGTTTCAAAAATGTCTTGCGACATCTTTGTTTGATTTGACAATCAGTTTCTAAAAGGTGTTGTCCACAATTCCTACTGGGTCTAGAAGGATACCACTCATCTCTTCGGATAGCTATAATCCACCGTTTTAAAACTTCTTGACGTTTACGCGGGAACCTATAACATAGTTTGCTGCTGAACCATTATTAGCTGTTTCGATATTCTACACCTTTGACACACTGGTTGTCACTGGGTTCACACATTCCGTACACAATGAACCTAAAGTGACATTACGTACGCATAGCGATATCGAATCAACTTATCGACACCTCCGAAGCTGTCGTTAAATTTAGCGACATGTCGGAAAGTCGTGACGTCAGTCGATATCGATAAAAACGGTAGAATACGGCTATCGATGTCGCTAAGTATTCGATGTGACGTATTGCGATATCGCTAAGTGCTGCAGAATAAGGCTCCAGGATGTGTCTATAATCAAATGTTACCTCAATATCTGATAAGACTAAAATTCAAAGAATTATAGTTATCAACAATAATCCGTATACCTAATCATAAAAAATCCCACTGCACAATGACAATAAGTACATATAATCAAATTACACCATTATTATGTAATAATATGGATGCGCTACAGCTACATCAACCTGATAATCTAAATTCTAAAGAACATTATTTTTTTGTACTCCTTTTAGCACATTTAAAGCCAACGATGCGAAAAGTAACATGTCAATTATTGTATAACGCGTCAAATTATTATTTTCATGAACATGTATGTTTTTTTTGCAAATATAGTAGCTCAAATATTAGATATAAATATGCCGGCAATTTAGATTTGTATTGTCAGTTGAATATTGGTATACCTGAACTGCAACTGGAAATATGAAGTTCCATATTTGTGTATTCATAGCGTTATTTGCTGCCGGACAGGTAACTATATAAGTTTTATTGTTCAATTATTATTGCATTTAATTAATACCATTAGAATGACTCAGGCTTTTACTTTGTAAAATCAATTTTGGTTCTCAATAGACTCAATATTCATTTGTTAAAACAAATGTTGAACGATTCCGTTTTATTTCGATAACATGGAATCAAAACTGATTATAATTTTAAGAATTGTCAGTTCGCTTCAAAACTTCAAACAGTGTTTGTATAAAATTCGATGTAATTACAAGTTCATCGCCTAATTATAGCACGTATCATATATTGTATAGAAGGTTATTTTTTATCCACGTTGATTATGAATTTTCGTCTTACTTTTGTATCTTTTATGATGTTTCCCAAATATATACATTTTTAAAATTACATGACAATGCTAGTGTCATCGTAACCTCGGTCGAGCCATATTTGACAGAGATTGCACTGACAGCGTTTTGCGGGGCGGGGACGAGGCGCTGGCGTGACGTCAGTGGTGTCTTGTCACCGTTAACTATAGGTTTGAATAGCAATGAAGCCTATATTTGAAAGATCATAACTCGGAAACGACTGAACGTATAAAAAGAAATAAAGTGTATTATATTCCCGAATCATTTCTACATATTATGTATAACTATTTTTTACCACTCGGTTTAAACATGGGTGCGAGAGGAGTAGAAAACTACTCGAAATTTGCAGTGTTATATTACTTTCACGGTTGTCTTTTCGATTTTATTTCTCGTAAACCGATTACCAAAACCATTTAAAATTCGATTCGGAGAAAATTTAGAAGCTTGTCTATACACTTACGTCCGTGTTTTTTAAAGTTCTTATGTGATAATTAGAACCTTTATCACAAGATATTTTACAAGATATTTTATGGTAGTCCACTCACTGTCAAAAGTCAGGCTGTCCGGCTTGCGTTTTGCATGCTGTTTTCTTTATCGTGTGGCGTACTAACAAACAATCAAACTAAACCATTTTTTGTTGATTTTAATTTTTATTGGCGTAAGTATAATTTTTATGACGTTCCATTTGGTGTATAAGCTATCAACCTTGGCCATTTTACCTATGTAATTTTATTTTTGTAGCACGGGTACAATACAATACAATACGCCAAACATACAACAAAAATTCTAATGTCATTAGGTACATAAATGAAAGACATGAATAAACATTTATTTTATTAATTGTATACAGTAATATTCTAACATATGTACAATTTTTGTAAAAAAATATTCTAAAGCCTAGATTTAAATTTGAACAAAAATAATGACACGCATATTAACTAATATTTTTATAACCGGATTATCAAACATTTATTTCAATACAAAATCCTATCATTGCATAATTACAAAAAATTGCAATCGTAGATTTCAATATTAACAACAATAAACAAATATTCGCCATTGTTCTTTACATTAACAAAAAGTAGTTGTACAACATGTAAACAATATGACAACGTAAGCTTACCTGTTATTCAATTATAGAAAGAAACTCCAAAAGTTCTGATTCTTGTGTACAATTTCACGTCAAATCAATCGAACAGTTCCTCAAGAATTCTTAGACTTGTTACTGGTATTCTGCTTAAAATAGATAGATTAAATGTAAATAAATGTTCTGCTGCAATAAGTAAGTTAATTTAGAAAACTTAAGCTTAGCTCTTTTTCAGTAACAAATGGAATAAGAGCCACCGTAAATAACTACCAATCTCTTATGGAATATAATCTTCTATGGAAGCAAACTCTTGAAATCAGAGTTGATGTTTCTGGGAATATACAGTTGCAATAAGTATAAGTTCTTTTGACAAAACAGAAAACTTAACATTACCTTCTTTTCATAGAATACAGAACTAGCCAATACTAAAATAAGAGCACACAATGCGGTATATTAAGGGTGCCGAAACGGGTGCGTTCCGCACCCGCAAATTGGGTAAACGTACTTTGTACCGATCTTTTAATTTTGCTTTTAAATTTGAGATTTTTTGCACTCAAAGGGTATTAATTGAATGTACCTACAGCATACGAACAGGACAACGATAACTCAAAAGAGAATACATACCGAAAATTGGTAAAAATTGAACAATAGACAATAACTTACAATGTTCTTTTTGGATTTATAAATCCTTCCTTCATACAATGCATAGTAACATCACCTATCTATACATACAGTAAAATATCCAAGAAATGATTTTAGTTAGACGATCGGTACGAAGCAGTTAAAACGACGATTTTTGTGCTTTTGATCGGAGAGGTATGTAGTCTCTTTTTAGTTATCGTTGTCCTGTTCGTATGCTGTAGCTACATTCAATTAATACCCTTTGACTGCAAAAAATCTCAAATTTAAAAGCAAAATTAAAAGATCGGTACGATTTACGAAGTGCGTTTACCAAATTTGCTGAACTTTCTAAGGTGCGGAACGCACCCGTTTCGGCACCCTTAAGATATTGGAAGACTAAAAAGCCGTTAACTGCTCAAACGTTTGTATGTATTCGAATTTGGAATGTCAGATGTTCGAATCAGTTCGAATGTCCACCTCGTTCGGACACCACTGACGTCACCGGTTCGAGTTTGTAGGCACACCGGTAGAATGCGTTGCTAGTCGGCATAACCTCTGTAAAATATAGCTTGACCAACCTTGTTGTTACTCAACTCCGTAGATACGCATGTCACTTGATTACGTCAAAATTATTATTAATAGTAGTATTATTCAAACGGAGGAACAAAACCATTGTACGACATAAAATTTTTTATGTATCACGGGCATTACTTGATGTTTATACCCCTGGGCGACTTAAAAAGCCCTCGGGCCTATCGGCTCTCGCGCTTTTTAAACTGTCACCCTCGGGCATAAACATACGATTAATACCCTTGGTACATAAATAAGTATTAGTGTCTCTCTTGCATAGTGTTTAAGTTTTCATTTTCGCCTACTTTAGAGAATCGTATTATATCGCATATTTTGAAATGCTTTGTAGTTCGTAACTTTGTGACAATTTTTTTAGCTTTTCTGGTTTCCGGCCGTGTTTTATTTCCATGTACTACCGTGTTTTACAGTAAGGAGATAACAAACTAATTAAAATGAGATGTAGAAATGAATTTACCATGGATGTTCTCTAAACCGGGTGACCCGCACTATAGGCGCGCTCAGTAGCTTTGAATAATAATGACAGTTCTTTTGAATAATGTCTTTTATCTACGACTCACATATAATAAGTTCATTGCATACGTATCTACGACTATATAATCCCCATCATGATACGCGCCAATTATTATAATGACACCAGCGTAGTATAATTATGACAGTTCGTTCAAATAATGCCTTCATTATTTTAAGGAACTGTCATCACTATACGGGTGTACTGTCAAAGTCAGTCTAAACCTACGTGGATGACAGTTATTTGACATTTCGCCTCGCCACCATTGAAAAATACATTTAAAAGATTTGATATGAAATGGAATTTATGAGTCGTAGATAAAACGTCGTATTCTAAAACTCGCATACGGCTCGCGTATAAACTTCATGCTCACGATTTATATCCTTAGTTATGTGCTTGTCAAATAATATACTATTTTATTCAAAGGAACTATCATTATTATTCAAAGCTACTGTCTCAACACCTACGTGATTGACAGTTCGCATCACCGCCATTGACAAATACACTTAAAATATTTGATATACAATAGAACTTATGAGTTATGAGTCATATGCTATTTTAAGCAAACCAGTGGACTTGATTTTAAAATTGATAGAATTGATACCATTCCAAATAGAATTCCATCATATCCCTTCCAACAAATTTATAGTTGTTGAGATATAATTTGTTACAATTTTACAAAAAATCCAAAAAGTACAGAATTAAAAAGAAACTGAAGTAGCTCGTTCCTACGAGTTTAGCGCCATCTACCTACAGTATCACCTGTACCTACTGCGCCTTTGTGGACATTTTCATTTTCTTTATGTATGTTTTATTTATGTATTTTTATACAAACATTTTTGCTGTTTTCTATTCAAATCTTTCCATTAATCAGCAAAAAGCTCTGGGACTACAATAAATCGTCCCATTGACACAGGATTTCAACAATATATGTTTCTTTATTTTATTGTATTCATTTAATTAGTACGTAGTAGCCAATCACTTTTTACTAAATCCATATAACTAAAAACCGTAAATATTGTAGGCTTTCCCTTTTATGGAACAAGCTGAGCAGTACAGAGAGGTGTGCATAAAAGAAACAAATATAGACGCTTCGAAAATACCGTCAAGACCACCTGGCCCACCCTCAGGGCCACCACCATCAGGGCCACCACCAGAACCTGACCACGATATGAAGTGCTTCATGAATTGTATGATGGAAAAGAGTTCTATGGTCAACGCAGCTGGTGAACTCCAAACCGACAAGATCCCATTGCCGCCAGGTGCAACTGGTGTTAATTTGGACAGTTGCAAGTCCGTCAGCGCATCAGATAAATGCGAAAGGGCATGGATGATTACCCGCTGCATCATGCAACAATTACCAAGACCACCAATGGCTTAACGGTTATAAGAGAACTTTGAGTTATTTTCCAAATGTAGTAGTGCTGATGAAAATAAAATTTGCGTTGTTATTAATGAGGTTCCTTGCTTTTCTATTGTTTTGTTTGTAGTTTATACAAATAAATTCTTACATCGTAATATAAGGTCAACTCATATGTGGTAGGTTAACTAATCTAAAGTCTATAATAAATTGCAAATTAGCCGCACAGTATATGTTTAAGATGGTGGCACTTTTAATGATTATCGTGATTATTATCAAAGTTTATTAAAATGTTGATAAACTTTGATGTTTCTTTAACGACTTTGATGGTTTTATCACCCATAACAAAATGTATTAGTGCTTGAAACAGAAAAAAAAAACGTTGGCTGCTTGAGATACCCTGTGGAGTAATTATGGAACTTATGGAGACAGGTTCTCTTGTAGTCATTACAAAGTCCCTTATAATCTCCACATTTTGCTGTTTGATTCATCGCAATATTATCACTTAATACTTTTGCGCATAAATCATTTGTACCTTTTCCAACATAAAGAATGTTTACTTTCTATTTTTCTTTATGGCTACTCTTGCAATCATTTAGTCTGTTGTCTTGGACATCAGTAATGAATATAATTTAGAGATAGCAACCAGAAACGAATAGATGAATTACAAGCTTTACTCGAACTTTATATTAGGATGGTCCTGATTTTTTTAACTTACATTTACACAGGGTGAGTTATTAGTATCCCGGCGGTCGATAGTCATCAAATCTTTTGAGAAAGAAAAAAATGTTTTATACAAGAGTTGTTTGACTCATTAGTTTCTATAACGTAAAACTATTTTCATTTATACAGGGTGTTGCATTTAGGCGTGACGGAAAGTCAGTACATTTTTTTTAAATGGAACGCCTGTATATAATACCATGTTATGAAAACTAAGGAAGTTGTCTTTCCAACTGTTGTACCTGTGTAAGGTAAATAGTTTCAGAGATATTCAACTGTTTGTCAAAAAATTGGTAATTGCAAGCCCTTCTTCAAAACTACGTTAATACCACATTTTTGCAAATAAAGTCTTAAAAATTTTGTCACATAATAACTAAACCCGTAGCGAGATGCTGATGTCAAGAAAAATTAGGTGGACGATACAGGGTGATCCTAGCATGCACTAGTTTTTAAACATTTTTAAATGGCATTTTCTTGAGATTTTTATATGGAACACCCTGTATATTATTTGCTAATTGAAATGTCTCTTAAGTTCTTTGTAATTTATATTCACTATATCGTATATCTATTTTTACTAGTTTTTGTGATATTTGCAATTTAAGGAGTAGTATGCTATTTAGTACCTTAATATTGCTCTGTATACAGTGTGCTGGGTAGCATGATGTAAAATATTTAAAGGGTTATAGAAGAAGTCATTTAACCTATTTAATTATATTTATTCATATAAAAAGTATTACGGTTATCAAGGTATTACACAATTTTATAAGTATGTTTTGCAATTTTTACAAACGTATAGCGAGCGAACCTGAAGACCTAGTAAATTCAGTTGGGGTCCGAAGTAAACCAGAAACAGTGTAATTTTAGGAGGACTATCGTGAACAATTGTTCACTTGTGTGAAAATTGTGCGGAGACGTTTCGTTGTAATAGTTTGTGCGCTCATACACAAAAACAAACAGATACGAAAAAACCTGTCTTGATGAGCTACGTTTGAGAACGGATTTGTATTCAATACAAAAAACAAACAACAAATCTACTTACTATTGTTAATTGGTTTAAAATAGGTTATTTTTCTGGAGAGACAATGCAAAATTGGGATAATATGAATGATAGTATGAGTAATATTTATAATGTGAATGGAAAGTAGGTTATTTGGAAGTGTTTTTAATAGATTTTTTCGCTATGAATGAAAATCTGAATCTAAAGATGTCAATCAGTTTGTTTTCGTTGCATATTTGGTTTCTGTGTGTGGGCACATAAATCACATTAAAGAAAATCTGACTTTCAACACTCAGAAGTCAACAAATTTTCAAGATAGTTAACCTAAAAGTACAGGGTTTAGGATTTACTTTAGCAGTAATTTGATATTTTTAATCGCGTGTTCGGTTGCTATACGATAGACGGCAAAATTTACTTACAACATTTCATATACAATTGTTAATATGTTGGTAACGGTAATACTCTGTATAAGGAAAAAGCTGATTTAGGGCCGGTCTTACAAAGCACGTTATACCATGGTATAACTAAATATTGGTATAAATACCAGTATAAGTTGTTATTACTATGACAACACAAATATTTTAGCCAATGGGAGGCGGAATAGCACTATTTATGCTGGGAATAACTATTCCACTACTTATACGTACACTTGTAAGATCGACCCTAAATCGTTTCTAAATTATCTGATCTACCGCTACTTGAAGACTATAAACTACCAAATACCTTATTCACAGCAATATTAAAATTTACAATTGCATTAATTTTCGTTAAATTGCAAGTATCACAACAAATAGTCACATTTGGCGTATGACATTTGGAAAACATCAAAATTTACTAAGTTCATGAGCATCCTGTTTAGTGTATCTAATATCGTTGGATACTATCATCTACCTACTTGCTTTGACTATTGTCACAAATAGTTTAAAGGCAAAATCGGCAAAAATGTCGTTTTTACATAGTTTTTTAAAAATATCCTGCAACGGGCATATTTTGGGAAAACAGTTGAATATCTCTCGAAGTATTAACGCTGTGTCTTAGCAACATGCACGGTTGGATAAACAAATTTAGTAGTATTCATAACATAATATTTTTTAATATTTTTTTCTTTCTCAAACGATTTATTAACTATCGACCGCCGGGATACTAATAACTCACCCTGTATAACTATAGTATTACAAAACAACAACAAAAAAATGGGGAGTTCAGACCTTAGTAAAATTTGTGGCCCCGTTTCTTTCCATAGTTTATTTCGATCTGATGACTACCTAGTTTCGAATCTCTAGTTCGTCTTCAGACCATGCGTCAGACTACATCAAATGGAGTTCACATGTCTTGGGGTTTAGGGTATGTTATAAAGTTTATAGTATTTTAAATTTGCAACATTTAAAAGTAAAAAGAAGAAAAAAGAACCTTCAGTGGGTGAATCTACTCGCACTTGACTGGACTTTTTTATGTCATTATTCAAACAGAAATTCTGGGTTCTTTCCCACCCGGTACATACACGGAAGTATGTAAGAAGTTTGTATTTTCGACTGATTTTTGTCTGGTCTTTAACCTTGTCCTTTAACAACAATAATTTAACTTAATTTGCAAATATCAACCACATAGCTATACGTAAACAAACAAAATCTAACGACATTTTAATAAGCACCGTCCACTTAGTGTACCACTTGTCATCAAATTTGCAATTTATATTTTTAGGAGACATTCGAACGTTTCTGTCAGTTACTTAGTTATGTTCAAGACTACAATGAATTATATTGGAATGTTCTTATTAGTGTTGCTTTGCTATCGAGTAAGTATACCAACATTCAAAATACTAAATTCAAAAAATCTTCCCAAATACTTAATATATCACAGGTTTAATATATTTATTTCTTTATATTTTTAAGGTTAGTTGTTTTCGAATTCATCGCAGTTCCCTAATATATTTAAAGGAGTGTTCTGAAGACATGGGGTTGAATGCAAATGATTATATAATTAGAAATTCCATAGGAGAAACTTATAGAATTAGAAGCGACAGTAATGGACAATGTTTATTCCGATGTGCAATGAAGAAAAATGGAATTTTGAATGAAGAAGATTCATTTTTGGTTGAATCTATCGAAGATTTAAATTTTTTTAAACATAACCGAATAAACAAATGTGACATGACAAACGCAAGGAATGATTGTGATAAAGCAGTGATACTGGAGACATGCCTTAGAAGAAGAAGTATGCTTACTAAATATAGAAGTCAATTAAGGCAAACATTAAAGAAAATTAATACTGATATTTGACTATTGTGTCATAATAAAACAAGTTCCTAACTTAGATACAATCTCTTAGGTTTAATTAATTTTATCTACGACTCACATATAATAAGTTCTTCCTACGTATCCATGACTATATAATCCCCATCATTATACACGCCAATGATTATAATGACACTAGCGTTGTATAATAATGACGGTTCGTTCAGATAATGACTTCATTATTTGAACGAACTGTCATCATTATACAACGCTAGTGTCAAAGTCTGTCAAAACCTGCGTGGATGACAGTTATGTGGCAGTTCGCCTCGCCATCATTGACAAATACATTTAAAATATTTGATATAAAATGGAATTTGTGATGCTCGCCTACGGCTCGCGTATAAACTTCATGCTTGCGATTTATATCCTTAGTTATGTGCTCGTCAAATAATATACTATTATCTACGACTCACATATAATAACTTCAATGCATACGTATCTATGACTATACAATCCCCCCATGATACACGCCAATGATTATAATGACTTGGGATAAAAATAAAAGAGCTGGTCTTTTCCTGATGTATTTGTATTTGCACTTATGGCTACCAGGCCTCAAACATCGCGTTCGTCTTCAAGGCCATGCGTCAGCCTGCATCTAATTGAGACGACCGCAATGTTCGAAACCTGGTAGCCCTAAGTGCAAATAAAAACTACATCAGGAAAAGACCAGCTCTTTTATTTTTATCAGAAATCACTTCGACTGATGTAAATGGAGGAATTCATCACTAGTATTATAATGACACTAGCGTTGTATAATACTGACAGTTCGTTCAAATAACAACTTCATTATTTGAACGAACTGTCATCATTATACAACGCTAGTGTCAAAGTCTGTCAAAACCTACGTGGATGACAGTTATGTGACAGTTCGCCTAGCCATCATTGACAAATACATTTAAAATATTTGATATAAAATGGAATTTGTGAGTCGTAGATAAAACGTCGTATTTGACTCGCACACAACGGATATAAATCGCTTGCATGTTTACACGCTTGCCTACGGCTTGCGATAAACTTCATGCTCGCGATTTATATCCTTTCTTATGTGCTCGTCAAATAATATACTATTATTGAGTTGTAAAAATAGCTTTATTGATGTACTTAAATAATATGTAATAAAAAAAACAAATAGCAGTACAACTTACTTACTGTATGGTTCGTTTGTTGCAATTTGATGTCAAACTAGACATTTGGACTTCTGTAGATGTTTGGAGAAAATTAGCACCGACAGCGTTTCTTTGTACTGCCGTGAGTACACACTATAAATTGCCAGAAATGGGTCATGGATTAATGCTTTATGGACACATGTCATAACTTAATATAAAATGACGAAATTGAAAAATCGCACAAATGTAATGCTTCTTCTCTTCATGGACCAACATTTAGTAATTTCAAACTGCTACTTTGAATTACACTTAGAATAAGTTATGATCATCCTAGAATTAGTTTTTTAGAACTAGTGAAAAAGTATTTAAAATGTTTATTATTTATTTACGTTGTTCTAAATTATTTAATAGTTATTTAACCAACAAGTATTTTAAAAAGAACGATTAATGACCGAGACTGTTTAACGCACGAGCGATTAGCGAGTGCGTTAATTGTGGAGATCATTAATCGCCGTTAAATATTCGAGTTGGTTACAAAATTTGTTCGTCGATCGTATTCTTCTGGTGGCGTCTACAAAGATTTTATTCGTCGATGTCGTTTGAGGTTATATGACAATTTATGTAATTTGACACTGACAGTTCTAAAGGGCGATATGTTTTGATAGGAAGGTTTCATTTCACATATGTTCGATTAGCCAATCAAACGACGTCATTACGTCGTGTGATTGGCTATAACAAATCATGCATTAATAGAAATCGTGCACTAATACAGTTGTTTAATGAACGATTTCCTATTCACTAAACTGACTCATAAATAAACGATCGACGGAAAAGAATATTACTGAGCCTTGGGTTAGTTTATATTAGTCCCACACCGTAGCCACCTAAATCACGCTTATTTATTTCGGGACATGTTAAGGAAGAACACTATTGGAACAGACTTTGATTTGTTTAAACAAAAGATGCCGAGCAAATTTTGTGATTAAATTTCCAGAATTTCATGTTTACTGATAGCAAAAGCCAATTAAAAGAAATTTTGAAGTCCGACCTAGTACCCCAATCCAATGATTTTATACCTAAAGCAAGATCCCATAAACAAGAACTTCAAACCCTACCAAACTAAACACATTGCATTCCTTTGTTTATGAAATAAAAATTAAAATTTACAATTAAAAGAGATAAAAATAAATTTATGTCCTACATGATCATAAAGTGACATTTTACATCTTAGTTACCGGGACGAAAACAGCTACTTTATGCTCCCTAGGGCGATAAAGATTCTCTATGCGCCCTAGGGCATAAAGGATTGCCATGGTTATATGTCAAATATATCAAATATTTGTGATTTTGTGAGGTTATAAGTTTGACAATTAATTGTCTGTATTGTCACTCATCAATGTCAATTATTGGCGATTAAGGTTATAAGTTTGACAATTAATAGTCTGTATTGTCACTCAACTCCGAATTGTTTCTTTCTTATTCAACTTCGTAGATAGGCATGTCACTTGATAACAAAATATTGATTAATATTATTCAAACGGAGGAACAAAGCCATTGTAGGACATTAAATTTGGTATGTACCTCGGGCATTACTTGATGTTTACACCCTCGGGCGACTTAAAAAGCCCTCGGGCGACTTAAAAAGCCCTCGGGCTATCGACCCTCGCGCTTTTTAAACTGTCACCCTCGGGGCAAAAACATCCGTCTAATGCCCTTGGTACAAAAATAACTATTAAAACTTCTAGTGTAATAAGGATTGGGCAAGAGTATACAAATGGAATGAGTACTACATCATTATTAGTGTATTATTGTTATTATGACAATTTTTTTATTACATGATTTTTATTTATTATTTTCGAATTTCCATTCACAAGCAAATCAAGGATACGTATTAATGTCAATGAGAAAAACGAAGTGATTAGTTGCTACTATGTAACTAACTGCTGACATATCCGGAATATCTCTATTACACTACGTTACAAAAGGAAGGTAGTAACAAATGATAATATAAATTATCGAATATCAAATATGCTAGAATAGAAACGTAGATAGAACAGTAACAACAGTAGCAACCGCAGCAAATAATAATAACACCAACGTAATCCAAACCACAAACAAATATTCAAAATGATGAAATGTGTTGTAGTTGTTTGTTTCGCCATTTTCATCATTCCTTCAATACAAGTAAGTATTCTCATTATCTCTTTATTCACATTCAAAATATGAACCCCATATAGTATATTTCTATACTAGTTTTAGAAAACGTCATATTGGCGCATGAGTGGTATTATACTATGTATTTTGTACTTAGCATCGTTAATTTTATGCAAATTTAGAAATTGTGGTTATAAGCGACGAAAATTAAGAGAAGATATGAGAAAAATGGAAATACCCCGCAAATTAACTAAACTAGCACATGACTATACAAAACGACCCATACAATAACAACTGAAGGATTCTCAAACGAAATCATTGTAAGCAAAGGAGTGAGACAGGGAGAGACGCACTATCCCCGGTATTGTTTCAAGTGGCATTCGACGCAGCCGTCAAAGAAATGCAAGTGGGAGTTTAGAAATAAACGAAGAAAAAACAAAATACATGGTGGTAAGCAGGGGGTACACTGAAAATATAAAATAGATATACTACGCTACAAATTTGAGAAAGTTAGCTATTTCAAACATCTTGGATTAGTGATAAACGAGAAAATAACAGGTTGATTGAAATGGGGGAAAGACCGAAGGCAGGTAACATCCTACTGGAGATATCACAAAGTACTAAAAGACAATAACATCAGCACAAATACAAAACTGAGAAGTACAAAGCCGCTGTAAGACCTACGATAATGTATGTTTCTGAGACAATGGTAATGACAAGGAAAGACGAAGAATAATTGCGAATCGACGTGAGGAGAGTACAGGGGATGATATTCGGACCAGTGTGGGCACAGTAGGGAGACCCGTTGAAGCTAATGAATCACGGAATCAGTCAAAGAATGAAGATATTTTCAGATGCATGCAGACGCAGCTATTGAAGTGGTATGGGCACATTCACAGAAGATAAACGGACACTCTGATCAGTCAAATTACCAGCTGAAGACCAACAATAGTAATACCAAGAGAAAGAGAAGGTAGGAAGACCAAATCCACGCAGATATGGGAAACCTTGGAATAAAAGGTGGAGTAACGACATCAGGAATAGGGAGAAATGGAAAAAAATAATAGAGCAAACAAAAACTCACATCAGATTGTAAGGAGAACAGGGAGAGGGGAAAAGAGAAAAAGAAATAGATAAATAGAGAAAAAAAAAGCTAATAAAGACAAAAAGTAACAAAAAAACTGAGTTGGCCAGGCTCATGCCTTTATCATACCATAAAGCAGTGTCAAATGGTGTCAAACTGTGCCAAACGTTGATGTTTTGACAATACTGTCAATATAATCATAATATCTGTCAAATCCTGGCTAACTAATTTTAATGCAGACAAGACCGATCTCGATTTGAATCTGCTCATGCAGCGAAATTATTAACTTTACCAAATAATGTCATAGACATGAATTATATAAAATTTCCTCTACTTTCATTTATTACTTCACTATTTTGACGAAATTATAGAAATGACGACTCATTTGCAACATCGTTGAAAAAGTAAACATCCAATTCCAACACTTACTATCGGTTGCAAAACTATTGAACCCTGTGTTTGAAGGCTAGTAACGCTGAAACGGCTGAACAAAAAAATTGAAATAAAGTGCCTTATACTCCTATCATTTCTATATAACAGGAGTGACTATCAAAATTTTCTGCCTGTCAGTTTAGGCACGAGCGCGAGAGAAGTAAAAAAGATACCCGATTTTTGCGGTTTTAAAATAATTCTCGACTTTCTGATTTCTTTTCTCCTAAACCCCTTACCAAAAAAATTAAAGTTTTTGTTCAGGTTACAGCTAGAATCTCTTCTATAGATTGATGTTTTTATTTTCTTGATTTGTTATGTAATAAAGTCTGTAAGCGAGTATTTTATGGACGCGGATATCTCAGAAACGTACGATAGCAGGACAAAGCAGTTAGTACGTAAACAATCATTATTTATTGTGATACTCATCTATTGATGTATAATAACATAAAAGCATAATATATAACATAAAACCAGAAAGCGCGCGAAACGATGCGACGCTTCGCGCGAATATTTCGAACGATCAACTCTCAGGACCGTATTTAATATTATTGTCATTTTGACGTAGTGTTTTATTTTTGAAAATAGCAAAAGTGATTTTTTTTATTTCTGGAATTGTATACATATTCTGTTTTGTGATTTATTAATATTTCACATTATTTCTGCCAAAAATCAGTAGTTGATGTATTCAATTGCGACAAGTATTTCTCCTAAACTTTGAACGACTTGTGCAGTTGCAGAAGAACCACCTACATTGGAACAATATTGCGGCAATTTCCTTATCATTATCTGTACTGTTGTCGTTGCAGTCTAATAAGACGTCATCATCATCTTCATGCAAGTTGATTATAATAATTGTTTCTACAATTGAGTCAAAAATATGATCAATATCAATGTATTGGTTTTTATTTTCAAAAACAAAAATTGTCTTGCAAAATTGCAACACAATTTTGCCATATCTCTTTTGAGACAGAGCTTTGTTACATAAATTTAACATATCTTTAATTTCAAATGTATTGTAGCTTTTTGCAACTTTATTTTGTACATATGCCCAGATAATTCAATTGCAATGGGCTACAAGTAACTACAATAATTTTACTTTCATTGCTTCCGGTTTATATAATTCCGATAAAATCTAATAGAAGTACCTTCTCTTGATGGTGATTTTTTGACAGATATAACAGCTGTGCTTTAGTTATTTGAGAAAGGAATTTCTGACATTGATAATTAATTGTTTTACCTCCTTGGAATAATACTTCAGCATTCTTGAACAATACTTGCAAAACACGTACGCACGCAACGCAGTTACTCAAGAAACTTTATTCAATGATCTTGATGTATCTTGATTTTACCCAAAATCATATTATTGGGGCCTGAGAAAAAATATTTGGTTTGGTATTTTATTTGTTTATGCTACCTGATAATGTTTTATTGCTGCTGTTGATTCAAAAGGCGTTAAAAACAAAAACAAAAAATATGCTTACAGTTCTTCGTTGTACACTTGCAAACTATTGTTTCATTAAACAAAGAGTCCACCATTTCTAACCTTCAACTTCAATGCTGGTTACATCAATAAATATGTACGATGTATGTTTTAAATCTCAGTACGGGCCTGTGATACATGCTGTACGAGCCGATGACGACTGCGTTGAACGACGTGACGTACTTGCGCCCTGTACTAAAATTATATCGAATATTTATGTCGCTTTATAAAATTAATGAACATCTGAAATGTTTTTCTATTTCAATAGTCACATTAAACGAAACTTTGCGATTGTTTTCGTACCTGTCTTGTTATCGTGCTAATATTCGTTGCCGAGATATCCGCTTCCATGAAAATCTTGTTTATAGCCTTTATTGCAAAGAAAATTAGTACAAAAGCTAGTCTGTAGACAAGATCTTGACCTATACTCTGTGTAAATTTGAATTTCTTTGGGCAAGCAGTTTAGCAGAAAAAAATTTGGAAAGACGAGCGTTTATTAAAAAGTGCTAAAATCGGGTACATTTTTACACTTCTCTCGCGCTTCTGTCCAAACCTAGGGGCAGAAAATTTTGATAGGCAAACATGTTATGTAGATAGGTCATACGACGTTTGATAAAGCAAAAATATAGTAATGTAACCCTAGATTAACATTTTTATTAGTAATCTGTGATTTTTATCTTTCTAGCAAACGGATGACGGTTTTATTTCTAGAGAAATGATGCAGGGATGCATAGATGAAGCGAATTTAGGCATTAAAGTCGGCGAAAGGCCGGATACAAGTAATCCAGAAACAGCCAAGAAGGTGAAATGTTACTTTAGATGTTTAATGGTGAAAACTGAAATAATAAATGATGGAAACGAGTTGCAATTGGAGACAATGAAGAGGGCTTTGAACATTGGAGACGATCACAAGGCTATAAAGCACGCCGCAGCTTGCCAAGAAAAGACTGCAACGGTTGCAGACCCATGTGAAAAAGCATATGCTCTGCAAATCTGTTTAAATCAATAACATTTTATTTATTTTTTCTACAATTGTGTCTGTTATATATAATAAAGATTTGGGTTGAATCATGGTTGAGTCTGAGGATGCTATTTAGTGCACATTCCATAGTTTGCAATTTGTTTCCTAACCATGTTTAGTGATCACCATCGAATTGTTCTTGATCTTGTTCTTGATAAGTGACCAAAATTTGTTGTTTTGTTTGTCGTATTTCGTGATGATAACGGGTGATACCATTTTTTATACCATGTGCATAAATTGAGTAAGTCAGCACCAGAATATTGAGAACAAGTCATACTATGCAAAATAAACAAAATGCGCGATTTTGTAATCATCATAGAACATCGGCTGGCAATCATTCGCTGTTAAAAGCATAATCGACATGAGACATGGTGTTGACAGACCCCCGTTGTATACCCTGCATATGGTCAATACTGAAATTTTTATATCTTGCTTATTAGTGGAGATAGAGGCTATGTTTAAATTTATCAAAGTTTCGTATTTTTGTGCTGATCAATTATCTGAAAAGAAATTTTAGCTATCATTTTTCATTTTAAAGATATCCGCAAAAAAACTGAATTGTTAAGATATCGTTTTTAATTTTTTATTCAAAAGCAAACGTAGCTAGACATTTGAAACAAAAACATTCTAAAGCAACTTTTTAACAAGGAATGCAGTATTATTTTTAATGTGAAATAACATCAAAGATACTGGCGTAACCATGGCCAACTTTTGTTTCTTTTATGGGCGCCATGTTGAATTTTGGCATTTTCCGATAGTCGTGTTTTTTCCCATTTCCGCAATCTATAACATGTTGGCATTATTTTTTAAAACAATGGTGTAATAATAAAAACAACTTTCTTCTTTGTCTCGCTGTTTGTCGTGCTTATCAGGTACCTAACTGGTGGTTGGTTACAGACCGCCGCGCCGGCGCCGGACTGACCAGAGTGCTTTGGATTAAAAACATTCAGATTGTAAAAGAAGCAAGTTTATACAACAAAGAGCTTAATTTTTAAGTAAACCTTCAAATTGGTCGCCATTTTCTCGAAGGCGTAAAACTGAGCCAGCTTTTCGACATGTTGTTATGCACTTCTAACTGTTCTTCCCGGAATAGCATTGACCGCATTTGTTATTCGATCCCGCAGACCCTCGATATTTCTGCGAGTATCGTGATAAATTTCGTCGTTCACAGTTCCCCATAGAAAATAGTCCAGAGGACTTAGGAGGGATCTAGCAGGACATTCCACCACTCCACCATTACCAATCCAGCGATTTGGAAATTGTTGATTCAAATAATTTCTGCGAAGTTTGACGCAAAGTTTCAAATAACTGTAAAGTTTGACTTGTGTGGGGTTAGTACGGTTTCAATTTCTTTGTTCCTAATGCTCTCCAAATACGTGTTTGCGGCAATTCAAAATTAGAGGCTACTTCCCGCGTAGAAATCCGAGGATCGTCAATTATCTAAAAACCACTTGTTGAAACGTAGCAAATTATGGTAATCTAACGTCTCCTATTTCCAAAATATCTCTTTGATCGTTTTTACAATTTCCATGAGGATTATACGAATTGCGGGGTTTACTAAACGATCCATGGTCCGCTAAATTTCTGTCCATGTTAGGAATATTGTACGATGGGGCATTTCTATGAGAACAATAATGAACCCTTATCATTACACGCTTTACGTTATTGGTAAACGGCATTTTACATCCACAATCAACCAAAATTAAGGTTTATTTGTTTAAATGGCAAACCCAACGCTGAGCGCGCCGCTTAATCTAAGTGCATTTTGTTGACGTTGGTTGGCAACGAGTCCGGCTGTCTGTAACCAAGTTCCAGTTAGGTACGTGAAGATTTTTGATTATTACACCATTATTTTAAAAAATAATGCTAACATGTTATACATGGCGGAAATGAGAAAAGACACGACTATCGGAAAATGCTAAAATTCAACATAGCTCCCATAAGAAAATCAAAACTTGGCCATGGTTACGCCGCCATCTTTAATGTTATTTCAAATTAAAAAATGACAGCGTCGTATAATAATGACATTTCGTTCAAATAATGACTTAATTATTTAAACGAACTGTCATCATTATACAACGCTAGTGTCAAAGTCTGTCAAAACCTACGTGGATGACAGTTATGTGACAGTTCGCCTCGCCATCATTGAGAAATGCATTTAAAGTATTTGATTTTGAATATTTGATATTTAAATATTTGATTCGTATTTGACTCGCACACAACGGATATAAATCGCTCGCATGTTTACACGCTCGCCTACGGCTTGCGTATAAACTTCATGCTCGGGATTTATGTTCTTAGTTACGTGCTCGTCAAATAATATACTAATTATGTAAAAATTTTATGAAAAAAAACTGATGTGGTCAGGCACATGACTTTATCATACTATATATAAAATTAATAGTTTAGCTGCATGAGATTCTATTTGAGCGACATCGGTCGTGTCTGCATTAGAATAAAACTAGTTCTGGTTTTTGTAATGGTTTACTGTTAACAATTTGTTTCAATCGTCCCCAAAAATAAATATCGATAATTGCCATTTCGTTCAATCCATTTTTGATGAAATTGTAAATTTGACCATTCGGTCATAATGTTGGCATGGTGAGCTGGGCAACAGTCTTGTTGAAAGTACATTGACCGTATAAAATTAGCGGTAATTCCTCAAGGTGTTCATTAAAATAATTTTGTAACATCGAAAAATTTCTGTGGATTAACATTTCTATCGAAGAAATATGGCTGAATTACCCGGTGATATGTTATAGCACACCACACGTTTACTTTATTGAAATGTTGTCTTCGTCTAGACTCTAGAGCAGTGCTCCGCAACCTTCGCTCGCTGTCCTTGTCCCGCTCACGGTAGTCTCATAGCTCCGTCCCGCAACCACTGTGCCACGGCACTCTTCTAGAGAATTTGAGAAGAACCTAGAGAACTGTGGTTACTTAAGTAACGATAATGCTGTGAAAAGAATAATGCTATTTGTTGAAAAGGTGCTTTCGTTCAATCATTTTCTTTTTCACCTTTACGGTTAACATCGCATGAAAAGACTTCTAACACCAATAGCTAATATAATAGGGAGACAACAGGTGACAATACAACCAATACAACCACTTGCATAAGATGTGACTTAATATGGTACATATCGTTATTGATCTTGCATTAAAACCTACAGAAATCTTGAGTAAATCTTTATTTACTTATTAAAAACCGGTTAGTACCTATTCTATGTATTTTTTGGATTAAAAGTGATTAATCCATGAACAAATATTAGTAAGTCTGTGTCAGATCAATAAGAAGACAATTTAATTTAATAATGATACATATTTCTTTGTCTGTGGTGTTCCCGCCATGTAGCCATTTTCTCCTCTTGAATACATTGTTGAATCAGGTAAGATTCTTCACACTCGTCATCTTTCTCAATTGATGTACATTTGTCTACATCCATATCATCATACAAATTCCATTTCTTATCGACCACCTCGTTGTCTTCTGACATATAACCAGCTTTGATCATCACACATCTCTCCAGACATTTAACTTTATCCGATGGTTCACTGAAACGTCCAGGAGGAGGTGGTGGTCGAAATAGTGGATAATTTGTGAGGTTGAGCTTCAATTCTGAGAGGCATTTGTTTTTGTACTGGGCCACCTCGTACATCTTAACCGGAGCCTAAAAAGACAAGTATTAGATGTTCTTTGCTTTTGAAAGAAACTTACCACAAAGCCTGGACGTTGATTCAATTCCAGCATACATAAATTCTTCAAATGGACTTCTTGGCACTTGTCATTGTCTTTAATCTGTTGGCATTCCTGCGAAAAGGTTCCAGCCTTACTCGGCCACATATCTGGCTGTATCTTTCCATCTTTGTCAAGAAATCCTGCTTTCTCAAACATGCATTTCCGCAAGCATTTGGTCTCGTTGTTCACCTCCATATGCAATGGGATGTTTTGTGGGTAAGATTGGTTCACGTTAAGTTTTAACTCGGCGATGCATGTGTTCCTGTGCTCGTAGATTTGATGGAATGGATTGCCTCTAGTCATCTGTAACATACAATAAAGCATTACAGATTGAAGTAAAAAAGAAAATAAAAACTATCCATAAATTAGAAATACTAAAAAAGAAATTGAAAATCAAAATTTCAAGTTGATGATAAGTTAATTGCCACAAAACAATTTTGCTGAGATATTCAATTGTTTGTCATAAATTGACGTAAATATTATTTTCGGCAGATATTGTCCTAAAAATAGTGTCAGATAATAACTAAAACTATGCTAGATGGTGATGTCATAAAAAATTCGAAAAATGTCCCTGAGGTTCTTTTTAATTTATACTTAGTACGTCCCATATCCATTTTAACTAGTTTTTGTGATATTTGTAATTTAAAAAGTAGTACGCTATTATAGTACCTTAATATTGTTCTGTATACAGTGTGTTGGGTAAACTTGATGTCAAATAGTTAAAGGATTATAGAAAAGGCCATTTGAACCTATTCAACTAGATTTATTCATATACAAAGTATTACGGTTATCAAGATATTATGAAATTTTATATTTTCAGTTTTTGCAAATATACAGCAATTGCACCTGCAATTGAGACATATAAACTTTAATTGAATCGGTGAGTGGAAAAACAGAATAAGTCCAAATCAGGTGTTTGTGGCAAACTAAAAAAAAAACTGCATCATTCGGCAGCTATGTATTTTACAAATTTGGTAAGCACCGAAAAGTTGTACTAAATTTCATTTGCAGTTGTTCTGGAAGTAAATTTTGGTTCAAAAAGCAATAATAAATAAGCAATTAGACACACCTTTTAATTGTCTTAGTGGTAGCATAATATTTTATGGCCTTACATAAGAAAATTTTCGAGAAAGAGACAATTGAAGGTTATGAAATAAAAGTGACGTTTACAGTTTCTGAGAATTAACCTAAAACTTTTGAATTTGAAATAGAACACCCAGTAGATTTTGACATTTTCTGTTACAGTCTTCATTATTATATCAAAAACATCTAGAAATTAACAAAAACTTTTATTAGTTAGGTCTAACTATTAAAAAAAGAAAAAAATAGTAAATAAAACATTATTACATTTTCTACTGGAACTACTCTAGTTGGTTTATGAGGATTCTCAACCTTTGACAAGAACACATTGTTTTAAATTTGATCGGTTTATTTTTTTTTTGTTATTTTTTGTTATCAATTCTTTCTTTGTTAATTTTTACACCTAGGTAATAAAGGTTATTGTTAATTTCTAGATATTTTTGATATAATACTGTAACAAGCGTAGTAACATTGAATAGGCAATGGAAGACTGTAACAGAAATTGTCAAAATATACATGGTGTTCTATTTCAAATTCAAAAGTTTGAGGTTATATCTCAGAAACTATAAACGTTGCATCAACGATAATAACGCCAGTGATTTCACACGGTTGCAAAATACTTAATTCCAAAATTTCGTTAAATTCGGTCGAGCCGTTCCGAAGATTTTGTCACTTTTATTTCATAACCTTCAATTGTCTTTTTCCCGAAAATTTTCTGATGTAAAGCCATAAAAATATTATGTCACCATTAAGACAATTAAAAGATCTGTCAAATTCATTAAAAAAATATACGGTTGTTATTTTAAAAAAATGTCCATGACATCATGTGTTAAAAACGACCGCGCTCCATGCAATGTGTGGAAAAAGAGAGTATGTCCTGGACTTATTCTGTTCTTCCAGTCAATGCGTGAAGTACGGTGCTTCTGCAGCAGTACTGGTAATATATATGATTATTTTTTTTATATTTTCGAAAAGATCGAGAAATTTTATACAAAATGGCTATCTATATCTTAGTTTAAAATGTCAAATTTTGGACTTATTCTGTTCTTCCACTCACCAATTCAATTATTGTACCCTGAAGTAAACCTTAAGCAGTGCATTTTCAGGCGGATTCTTCGAGAAAATTTTTTGAAAATTTTGCGCCGGCGTTTCATTGTGGCGGTATGTGCGCTCATATACAACAACAAACACAAAACGTGAAAACCTCGCTTGATGAGCAACGTTTGAGAACGGATACAGCACAAAAACAACCAACTATATCTACTTACTGTCATAGTTACAGTGAATGAAAAGTTGGTTTTAGAGGTGTTTTTGATAGATTTTTGCTCTGCATAAAAATCCAGATGTAAGGCCGGTTACAGTGTAACGCTGACGGTCGGTACCGACCATCGGCACGTACCGTCGTTCCACTGTTGCTTTTTAAACACTTGCAGAGCAAGGCTGACGCTCCACGCTGACCGTGGATCGGGTATTGATATCTTAACAGTTTATTAGCTTGTAACGATCGATTAAATGTATAATATTTGTATTAAGTAATCGTTCGTTAAGAGTTAATAGGTCTCCGTACAACCAGCTATGACTCTCAATTCACACTTAACATTTAAAATGGGTGGTTTCAAGGTTTACTTAAAGCTGTGTCTTGTACAAAAAAAAATCACGTGAGATTAATCAAAAAACAAAATTATTAGAATAGATACGATTTTGTAAAAGAAAATTTGAGTACCTGAGCAAGTGTTTAGTTTGTTGGTTCTTTACGGGGTGTCTGACTCTCAGACCACTATTTTAGTTGTGCCAGTAAAGCAGACTTTTTTTAATATACAGGGTTAGTCAAAATTACCGCAAGACCTAAATAATTCACCAACCGTAAACAAAAAGTTTTTCAAACAAAAGTTTTTAGGTGTTAAATAAGCTATCGTTTAAATATATTTTTAATTCATTTTATTCTGAAAATTTGGTCACCTTTCCTTTTTCAAATAGTACACACTGTCTATTTTTACATTTTTATTTCTAATAATTTTTTTGTAGGGCTCGTTTCTGTATACATTATATCATTTTTGCGTTATAAGTAAATAATAAATACTCATAGACTTTTATTTTAGCCAAACGGATACAAAGTAAAAATAATCAAGAAAAAATAAAACATTTAATGAGTTAAAGCGAGTTGAATTAAGTTAATTTGAAGTTCAGGCTTTGATTACTCAAAAATGATGCATTTTATAAAACAATGATCCCTACAAAAAATTCTATAAATCTAAGAATTAAAAAATTTTAAAATATACCTACATAGTTCTATTACAAAAAGTAAAAGTTACCAAATTTCCATAGCAAAATGAACACGAGACTTGAACGAGAGCTTAATCGAAAAAAACTTTTAATTTTTTTACAGTTGGAGACTTATTTAGGTGTTCCGGTAATATTTTTTTTAACTTAAGTTAAAAGTAAGTTTCCTACAAAATTCCTAAAAAAATTCTTAAAACTAAAAAAGTTTAAAATATACACTGTATTCTATTTGAAAAAGGAAATGTTACCAAATTTCCATAATAAAATGAACATCCTGTATATTAAAAATATATTTATAGCTTGTTTAAAACCAAAACATTTGTTGATTTTTTTAAAATTGTTTACGATTGTAGTGTTGGCTGTGGGCTACAATCCCCCGCGGCACCAAATTCTGCGGGAGGACCTTGTCGCCATATTTAGCTTGGGGCAAAAGGTCATTCTGGCAGGCGACCTCAATGCGAAGCATGAAATATGGCACTCTGTTGTCAGCAACCCAAATGGCCGGCGTTTAAACAACATAGCCACCGACCTAGACCTGGTAATAAGGGCGCCTCTGAGCCCCACACGCTTTCCCTTCCAGGATAACCAGAGTGCCGATGTGCTCGACATTGTGGTCGCCAAAAACGTCCTCCTGGGCGAAGAGATAGAGGTGGTGCACGAGCTGTCTTCTGACCACATGCCCATCCTCTTCTCTTGGGGCGCAGGTCTTAACGACCTTCGAACCCCCGTTGGCAAAACTTCCTGGAAGAATTTCCAGGATACTCTGTCCGATTTCTCGTTTCCACGGCATATCGACAACATTCAAGCCCGTGTTACCTTCCTGGAAGAGAGGATCTTAGAGGCTTACCAGTCGTCCACCATGGTAAAGTTTGTGGGGGAAAGATCGATGGATATCCCTCCAGAAACTCTTGCTCTCATCCAGGCACGGCGTAGAGCGACCAAAATATACCATACAACACTGTCCCCTCAAGATAAGTTGCTTAAAAACCGCTTAAACGAGCAGGTACGACTGGCGCTTCAAGCGCTTTCCAATGCCACTTGGCAGCGGAAGCTCGAGGGTCTAAATCCGGAAGACGGTTCCTTCTGGGCTCTGGCGCGTACCATTCGCAGGCGTCGGTCAGGCATTTGTGCGCTCCGTCACGAAGGCAGAGTGGCCAACTCTGACATCGAAAAGGCCGATTTTTTTTCAGACACACTTTACTCTGTCTTTCAAAACGACATTCCAGACGAAAGACAGCACTTGTCCATTCTCCGGCGCCTCGAGCGAGACCGCCTCCGACCTGGAGAGGTCATTGCCCCCACCACCCCCGACGAGATTCGCTCCATCATCAAAGCCCTTCGGCGTAAGAAAGCTCCCGGACTTGGAGGGATCACGAATGTGATGGTTCAGAGCCTCCCGGAGCCGGTCCTCTCTGCCGTAGTCGACGTCATCAACGACGTTCTGGCTTCGCGTCGGTTCCCCGATGCGTGGAAAAGAGCGAAAATAATTCTAATCGCTAAGCCAGGAAAGCCCAGGACCGACCCACACAATTACCGGCCAATCAGCCTCCTCCCATCGCTGGGAAAGCTCACCGAGCGAGTTATCCTCGCCCGGCTTTCCGAGCAGTGCGAGGAGCTGAACGTCATCCCACAGGAGCAGTTCGGTTTCCGTAGCTCCCACGGAACCGAACTGCAACTCCTCCGTCTTGTCGAGGCAATCCATCAAGCCATGGACCACAAGGACGTTGCCGTAGGGGCGTTCCTTGATATCCAAAGGGCGTTCGATACAGTCTGGCACGAGGGGCTCGTTGCCAAGTTATACAGGCTGAATATAAATCCATTTCTGGTTGAACTCGTCGAAAGCTACCTCAGAGATCGCAGTTTCGTGGTCTCTGTCGGGGACGCCACCTCCACCGCTAGAGCTATCAGAGCCGGCGTTCCACAGGGCTCCGTGCTCTCCCCCACCCTGTATAATCTTTACACGGCCGATTTCCCTCGACCCGAAGCTGCGTCTCTCTACGCTTACGCAGACGACTTGGCATTCCTGGCCAGCTGTACAGATGAACAGCTGGCCTATCGTCGCGTGCAGCAAGCACTATGTGCAGCAGATGGGTTCTTCCGGAAGTGGAAGCTCCGCCCACATCCTGGAAAGGGCCAGTCTATTGCCTTCACAAATCGCTATAAACTAAACCCCAGGCGGCTCTACCTGGACGATGTTCCCATCCAACAGGTGGTGTCGGTCAAATACCTAGGCGTTACCATCGACAAGAGGCTGACGTGGGCAGCGCAGTTGAGTCAGGCGGCAAAAAAGGGCTCCCAAGCCGTGGGCATGCTCTACCCGATGATACGTCGTGGTAGTAGGATGTCCATGGCCAACAAGCTCTTGCTGTACACGCAGGTCGTCAGGCCCATGATGACATATGGAAGCCTGGTCTGGGACACTGCAGCAAAAACCCACATTAAAAAGCTGCAGGTGCAACAGAACAGGTTCCTGCGAGTCATCGTCAACGCTCCCTGGCGCACGAACATGACTCTTGTCCATGAGGAGACCGGGATAGAGACCATCTCCGAATTTCTTGCAAAGGCCGCCACGAAACGTCTCGAACGCGCGGAGGTTCACGCAAATCCTTTAGTAACTCAGGCTCTCGACTACGAGGCAACCACGAGAGCTCGCAGAAACCGCCCCAAGACGGCCCTTCTACCGCCTCCGGTGCCGTAACCCTGGTGAAATTCTGGTACAAGACCTTATAAATTGCCATCTAGTCTAGTCATTCCCGTTGTTAAGTCCTATTTATTATTATCAAATATACTAGGTTAAGTCATGCATCTAGTCATCCTGTAGCCCTATTGCTGCCGTACCGTCCCGTTTTACTTTTGTACTTGTTCAAATATCCTATATCTAGTCATTTATGTAGTCGTATTGTTCTTTGGTCGTCTTTCTGCTGCAGCTGGCTGGTCGATGCGAACTCGTGTTCGAGTTCGAAGACCCCGTAGAAACCAGCCCAGCTGTGCCAGTATGTCTGTCCGTCTTATATCGTTTTGTAAATTAAAAAATTGCGTTTTTTCGCAAAATGAAATGTCTACCGATATTACGCGGTCTCTCATTATACAACAATATTAATCAAACTATACAATCCTATTACGCGGTATTGATTGCGTAATTAAATTTATCCAGACGAGGCATAAAGGGACTCCACCCTTGCCTCTTATCAAATAAACATGTCGAGCTAATTAAAAGTAAGTTTCCTACAAAATTCCTAAAAAAATTCTTAAAACTAAAAAAGTTTAAAATATACACTGTATTCTATTTGAAAAAGGAAATGTTACCAAATTTCCATAATAAAATGAACATCCTGTATATTAAAAATATATTTATAGCTTGTTTAAAACCAAAACATTTGTTGATTTTTTTAAAATTGTTTACAATTGTAGTATTACTTAGGTGTAATTTTGACGGTAATTTTGACGGTAATTTTGACTAACCTGTAACAGATCAACCTCAAATTCCACAGGAATTTAGGATGGATATAAAACAACAAACTAAGAGAACCCTGTAGAAAATCATTTACTAGTTAAAAAATACGAACCACCCAAGTATTTAGGTACTGATATTTATTTATTTTTGATAGTTGTGCAGTGGAAAGAACTCCTCGGTGCGACGATGATCAGCGTAGTACTGCATATACAGGGTTAGCCAAAATTACCGGAACACCTAAATAATTATCTGACGGTAAGAAATTTCAAAAAAAAAATCATATAAAAGCTTTTTTACTTTAAACAATCCATCGTTTAAATATATTTTTAATATACAGGCTGTTCATTTTATTATAGATATTTCGTAAATTTTTTTTTCACATGGAACGGCCTGTATATTTTTACATCTTTATTCCAATGAAAATTGTTTAGAATTAGTCTTAGAATTATAAAATGTAAAAATATACAGGGTATTCCATTTGAAAAAGATAAGTTTACCAGATTTCCATAATAAAATGAACATCCTGTATATTAAAAATATATTTGAACGATAGCTTGTTTAAAGTCAAAAAACTTTTGTTTGAATGTTTTTTTTTAATTTTTTACAGTTGGAGAGTTATGTAGGTGTTCTGGTAATTTTGACTAATTTTAATTAATTGCTTAAAACTCAAAAATGATTATATTAAAAATATATTTGAACGATGGATTGTTTAAAGTCAAAAAGCTTTTCATAAAATTATATACCGGGTGATTCAATTTCGAGGCTCACCATGGGGATCTCGCTTATTAGTGGAGATAGAGCCTATGTTTAAATTTGGCAAAGTTTCGTCTTTTTGTGCTGATCAATTATCTGAAAAGAAATTTTAGCTATCATTTTTCATTTTAAAGATATCTGCAAAAAACTGAAATGTTAAGATATCGTTTTTAATTTTTTATTCAAAACCAAACGTAGCTAGACATTTGAAACAAAAACATTCTACAGCTACTTTTTAACAAGGAATGCACTGTTACTTTCTAATTTGAAATAACATCAAAGATGGCTGCGTAACCATGGCCAACTTTTGTGTTTGTTATGGGCGCCATGTTGAATTTTGGCATTTTCCGATAGTCGTGTTTTTTCTCATTTCCGCAATGTACAACATGTTGGCATTATTTTTTAAAATAATGGTGTAATAATCAAAAAACCTTCAGGTACCTAACTGGAGCTTGGTTACACACCGCCGGACTCGTTGCCAAGCAACGTCATCAAAATGACTTGGATCAAGCGGCGCGCTCAGCGTTGGGTTTGCCATTTAACCAAATAAACCTTAATTGTGGTTGATTGTGGATGTAAAATCCCGTTTACCAATAACGAAAAGCGTTATTGTCTCATGCAAATGCCCAATCGTACAAAATTCCTTGTAAAAATTATAGTAAACTCCCGAATTAACTCAATAAAACTCATTAAAATTATTTATAATAGAAATTTAAGGTTAGGTCATAAATTTCTAATATGATTTTTTCAGGGGTCATGCCCCCTTTTCTCCCCATGAACTTTCTTTCGGTGCGCCGCTGGTGGATTCTAAAATACAAAATGCAATTTTTGTTTTGTTCTAAAGCATTTTAAACTTTTGTAGTTTTTTTTGTATTTACCACCGTTATCGAGAAAAAAAATAAAAGCTTTTCTGTTTCGCTAGCTGAAATTAAAATTGTTTAAATAATTGGTCTAGTATGCCTTTGCTTGATTTAGATAACCTTTGGTTGTATTTATTTTGACATTTTATTTGCCACCAACTGTTAAAAATTAAAACTAGGATACAAGAGCTATAAAGAAAAACTAAAAAATCTTATGTTTATATGAAGTTTTAGTCATTAAATAAGCCAAAGAATTACTCCTTTTCGTATTTACATGATATTTAGGAACACCCTGTATAAATTATATACTATTGCAAAGAATGCAAAATATTCATATTTAAGAAAATCATATAAATTTGTTAATATCTTGATAACCGTAGTACTTTGTATAAGGATAAATATAGTTAAATAGACTCAAAAAAACATTTGAAAATGGTTTACAATAATCTCACATGTATTGTGATAACTAATTGAAAAGAGCACATGGCAATCTTTTTATTCAGAACGACATTTAATTTTAAAAAAATATGGATGATTAAATTAACTAAAATGTTACTTCCGCTAACATTCCGGTAACAACCGAAAGTTGCATAGATTTTCATATTTTAAATCTCACACCACCTATTTTACTGCATTTTTAATATTGCCGTATTGCATTGCTGGATGAAATCATTTTAAAGGTATGTACAATTTATTCTTTTATTATTTATATGGGTATGTTTGGTGAGTCCATCGTTTATTTTATTTTAAAGTTAAATCAGATATTTATAAGTTACCTTAGGTCCAGTGTGCATCTGCAGGCACTTCTCAGCTTGATATACCATTTCACATTTATCTTCAACTGCTGTTTGCGTGCAAAAGGACGCATTAAAGACCTTTGCTAACTTATCATCAGGCACACTTATGAATCCAGTTTTATTCAAATATCCACCTTTCTCCAGAAGACATTTCTTAAAACATTTCATGTCATGTGTTGGTTCCGTATTTGACGGACCTCTGTGGTGTTGGCCCTTTGGATTATATGGAGTTAAAGTAACTCCAGTTTCCTTTGCGCATACCTCATGGTATTGACTCAAACCCGGCAATGACATAAAACCATAACCAGGCAATGCCTAAGTAAGAACAAACACACCATAAAAACATTTTTACGACTGATCTGATGAGTCTAATATTTTAAGAATTTACCTGGCAAGCATGTACAGCAACAACGGTTATAACAACTAGAACCAGCCTCATTGTGAACGCGGTAGATTTTGTATTGTGACTCTAACGGAAATAACAAAACATATTTTATATAAATAATACGGATATAACACGTGGCTTTCTGTTGTAATGACGCTGTAATGGGAATTATCATTAATATTTGGCAGGAAACACACATGATATGAAGAGAATATTACGTTTCTGTTTAGCAACATAAACATATTTGGCAATTTAATAGAAAACCCCAAGTAATTAAGGTACAAATTATGTGGTCATGGTTATTTTTCGAGATAATTTGTTGATAATTTAAAAAGCATCAACAGGCATTTTATTGTAATGGAATTTAGGTTACGTACTGGTCGTGATTTTGTTATGAGATAAATAAGCTTCAATTCACTATAACATATTATTACAGAGCACTATGCAGTCAATAAGCCGCACAGTGGTCGATTTTGCACTTTTAGCCAAGACAAAATTATTTTTTTCTAATGCACTTAAAATCTTTGATAGATAACTGGAAAAATAATAATAAAAATCTAAGCCTTAAGGGTGTTGTTTTTGCGGGGGTTGCAAAATGAATTTGAGTTTCGAAATTTGGAAACCTTGTGAATATGATATTATTATACTTAGGAATACACAATAAAAATTGAAAAACATATCTAAGTACCAATGGGGTGGTTTATTTAGGGGTTGAAAATAAATGTTGTTTTAAAATTCTCAAACTTTGTGAATGTGCTACTATTATTCCTGCAAATTCGCAAAAAAAGGGAAAATATAAAAAGTACTTGTGGGGTGGTTTTGGAAGGGGGTTGATTAATAAATTTGGTTTAAAAATTTCGAAAGCTAGTAAATGACAATATTATTGCTATGAAAATTCGAAAACAAAAATTTCCAATGGAGTGGTTTTAAATTAAAATTTTAAAATTTTAAACTCCTAAATTTTGTGACTGGAATAATATTATACCTGGGAATACCCGATAAAAAAATGAGAACAAAACATACATAAGTACCTACCAATGGGATGGTTTTTAAAGGAGTATGTGGACGGTCTCCAGGTGCTAAGGCGCATATGGATGACGGTACCATAACAATAACTATTTGTTTTAGATTGCGGCTGCAACACCGCATTGTAGTCGAAACCTAATAATATGTGGCGTGAAAATATGTGTGCCTGGATATGAAAAGGGACCAGTTGACCGAAATTGAGTTATGAGTGTTTTTAGATAGCATAAGTTATGGCAAAGGTACTCCAACATTTTAAGCCGATTACCATAAAGAGAAATTGAAAAAAAAAATATTTAAGTTGCTGGTGCAAAAATTAAACTTTTGCGCTATGACGCTTCAAACTTTTGCAAAGTTTAAAAGTTAATAACTTCCCGCATATTTGGAAGTTACGCTGACTCCAACATTTTTTTAACAATTTCGATATTAGTTTCAAGATTTTTAGTAGAATTTATTATTTCATTATTCCGTTTGGGTTTTATAGGTTTTTTAATCTATAGCGCCATTGGCCTGGGCCTACAATATGTATAGTGTAAGCTAGGTATCTTCGTCTCTCGAGTCTTAAGAAGACTTAAGCATTCTCGTAAGGAGTTTATGGGGACCTCTGATTCCAAATTTTATTTATTTTTAGATTTTTAGAATTCAAAATGGCGGATCTAATATGGCGACCAAACATGTAATTAAGTGTCGGATTTGTACAAAAATTAAATTATGTGATATATGAAGGTTACGGATTCCTAATCTGTTGTCAGATGTATAAAATTCAAAATGGCGGATCCAATATGGCGACTAAACATGTAATTAACTGTCGGATTCAGAAGAAAACAAATATCTGATGTTAGATGTTTATAATCCAAAATGGCACCAAGTGCAATCTTGCAACCATAATAAATTAACGTGAATTTGCAACTTTTTTCATCCTATTTCCATTTCCTGTTACATAATTATGCAGCTGTCTGATTTCAACACTTATGTCACTTAAAAATCCAAATTGGGAGTTCAAATAAATCAGTAGCAAATTATTTTAAACGTTTAATGATAAGAAATAAACATAACTAGGGACACAAAACATGGAAATACGATCATAATAAATTTATATAAAAAGTGCATTTTTTTTAAAACTACGCTTTATAAACAAAATTACAATTTTTTAGAATTTTCGTCATATGTTCCATTTTTACAGTCATTTTATTTTTTTCGAGCATTGTCGCCGGAAATCTTGTCCACATACAAAATTTTAACTCGATTGGACATATTTTCCAAATTCAAAATTTTTTTCAAAATTTTAGGAAATTTTCCAATTTTTTTTATTGCTTCATGTCTTTGTCACCGGCATCCGTCCACAGGAAAAATTTCAACTCAATTGGTCAAATTTTCCAAATTTTGAATTTTTTTTCAAATTTTGGATGTTTCCATATTTTTTTTATTGCTTCTTGTATTGTCACCGGAAATCGGTTCACATGCAAAATTTTAACTTGATTGGACACTGGGAAGTAGAAATAATATCGATTACAAGACCTGTACAAACTCAAAATTTTTTTCAAAATTTTATAAAATTTTCCAAATTTTTTTATTGCTTCATGTCATTGTCACCGGAAATTCGTCCACAGGAAAAATTTCAACTCAATTGGTCAAATTTTCCACATTTTGAAATTTTTTCCCAATTTTGGAAAAGTTTCCATATTTTTTTTATTGCTTCTTGTATTGTCACCGGATATCTGTCCACATGCAAAATTTTAACTTGATTGGACACTGGGAAGTAGAAATAATATCGATTACAAGATTTGTACATAACAAACAGACAAACAATCAAATAGACAAACAAACAAACAAAAACTGAAGTTAATATAAGCGTAGTAATTGTCCCGAAATATTATATAACTTTGTAATTATATTCTATACAAACAAGTTTATAAACTTCTATCATACGGATATTTGTTTCTGCCACTGTATGCGGCAACACCGTAATGCGCTAGAGCGTAGCGTGATATCGACAACTGGTCCTTTTTTCGTTCGCAATAAAAACGCATTTTTTCATGCTTTTCCAACCGCAGACGGGTTTCAGACGAACACATCTGATAAAAAACGCTATAATGAGAGTAATTAGCCAATAAAACAAAAATGTGTATTTTGCACCAGTTTAACTTTATTTGCGATTATCTGCGTAACTACAAAAGGACAACTGGTCCCTTTTCACATCCACGCACACATATATGCATTAAATGAACCCACACACACTACAGTCGGCCGGATTCTGGCAACAGCACTCAGTTTCAGAACGTTAAATTAAATCATGGGTCATGTGTGGGATCATTGCAAATATATTTTCAAACAAAACAACTTCTGCTGGAAACACTTCTTTCCAAATCATGCGGTTTACGAAATAAACCATATGATGTCGGGCTCTCTTTTGTTGGACAGGTGACTGTCCAAAGGTGACTTGTTGGCTTTAAGGTTTTGTCATCAGACGCGCTAAAACGTTAGCTATCGACATACTATCACGTCTCTTCACTACTAACAAAATAAAACATGAATCCGTGGATTTTTCTTCTGATCACAGCTTATACAGACAAAATAACATATTATGGGCTCTTTTGTGAACCGTATGGTTTAGACAATTTTTGTTCAAATAAAAGTTGTTTCTGTTCAAAATATCTATGCAATGATACCTCACACGAGCTAGGTTCTCGTTTGAGATTCCAAATCTGAATGCAGTTATGACTACTTCCGGTATGTTCCGGAAATTATAATTGATACCATAAAATACGTAGGCCACTAGGCCATGTTATGCCATTCTTTTCTGAACCTCTATGACGTCATATAACAAAGAAATACACAAGTATCTGTATTTGTAGAAGCTCTCCAGATGACAAGGGGCTCCCTTCAATAACAAAAAAGGAGTTTCCGGCAAAAATTGGCAAATTTCAACAAATCTTAAAGCTATAACATCGAAACTCAGCAATAGAACACTTAATCCAATCGTAGTCCGTCGTACTTTTTTTTATAACCTTATGGTAATTAAGTTAATTTTATAAAGCGCTAAAAAATTTCAAATTATTACGTCGGTACATCTTCCAGAAAGTAGTACGCATCACCACACGTCTCCTCCATTGTAGTTATTCAAAATGTTTCACAAAAATTAACGTAAACATGCGCGCACACTCACATAGATGAATTTGCGAATGGTTATGCACTTTTGCCACTGAGCGTAAAGTTCAGTTTGTGATGGTGCCACTCCCGCGCATATGATATTTTGACGACAAACTTGTTAAGAAACTGATCTTTGACTATTTCTCTTAATATTTAGTGCAGTTTGAATTACAAAAGCGCAACTTCATGTTTCATTTTTGCCCAGCTAGCGAAGCAAAATCGACCACCCTGCGCCGTACAAAGGCTTTCCGACGGGAATTATTTACTAAATAAATATCATCCGTGTTATGCCGTTTGTCATTTGTGACTAGTTTCAGTCGTTTTACTAACGATCTCATTGTTTCTTAGCAGATACGGCAATATAGGCAACATGTAATAAGAGAACCCACTGTAACTGCCCTCTCGTTTCAAAAGTATTCAGCCCTGCGCTTGAAGGCTCAAAACTCGAAAACTTGTCTTCCGCCCATCGTTTTTAACAATCAAGCGAGGGAGATAAAACAGAGAAAGGATGACAAAAAATGACCGTCTGTTGCACACTACACAGAAGTGCAATTGCCAGTGTTCAGTGCCAGTGTATTTTCCACTGGAACTGTAGAATCTTTTAATAAACTATAGCTTTTATTTTTTCTTGAAATGATGTCATCTGAGATATTTTTTTTTGTAGAGTTTGTAGTATCGCTACTCGTAAGTGGTGAAAACAAGAAACCGTAATATCTCGAACTTAGTTGATTCAAATGCAGATTTACCTAGATATAAAAAGTTTAGTATATACAAGAAATGCCACCTAGTAGTAGTATTGTTTATCGAATGAAGTACCATCGCGAGCATAAGAAACGTGAACAGCAAAGTGAGATTGGGCACTTATATTCTCAACAGTTTGTGCAACATTTACTTTGACAGTATTTGTTAACCTATAAAGTCTGAACTTTGTCAGTATTTTTTAACCTACAAACTGATTCCGGTTTCTACAATTTTATTCTTCGCGGTATTCTTGCCTACACTTAATTCAGTAGCAATTTCTCGAATGCAGATTCCATCATGCAGTCGAGTTTGAATTAATTGCCTTCTAAAATTCATTCAACTGCGGCATTTTTATTTCCTACATCAAATTTCAAGATGACATTAATGTGTCATAACAAACATACTGTCATGACATTACCAAGCCCAGTTTAATTAGTGCAAATTTGAGTGTCCCCGTTTTTACTTTATCATGACAATCATTGCAATCGTGCAAAAACAAAATTTGAGATTTTAGCGGAAATATGTCCTTTTGGGTCCCCTGAATATTTTTGACCAAGGTATAAAAAGATGTCTCTGTGTGTGTGTGTATGTTTGTGTGTAACGGGTGATCTAAAATGACTGAGGACAGGTTGAATTTCCCGCCACAGGTTTGAACTTATCTACTATCTACTATCTATCTACTACTATATACTAAAAGTCTAACACAGTCCGCGCAGGAAGTTTACGAAAATCGGCGAATCGGGGGAAAGGTCTGCTCCTCGGAGAAGCGAAAATCGGCGCCGCAGGCGCCGATTTTCCGCCTTAAATTTGATTCTACAGCGCTTAGGCTTTCGATTTCGTCCAATTTCCGCCCAGTTCTCGTTATTTTTTACTTCGATTCGGCTAAATTTATGGATTATCGTTTGGGACTGTACGTCGCCATGGCAATCGATCGAGGTTGCTAGGCAACGGCCGCGCGCTTCGCTACGCGGTCACCAGACGGCGACACGTATTTATGTCCCTGTTCAGGTTACGCTACGAAGCAATAGATGGCGCCCCGTAACCGCTCAGAACGTACGAGCATAATCACGTCGCGCGTGTAAGAGCATCCGGGCTTTTTGTCTTCTCTTAAGGAGCAAGTATACCCCACTAATGAAAATTTTTGTTAGTGTTTTGAGAAAAACTATTTGCAATGGAAACTAACCACAGGTGATATAGGACGTAGAAAAACGCATGAAACAAACGCTAACGTCAAAGGTGTCTTAGAAACACCAATTTTTTTCTAAATCGCGGGTTCGAAATCACGTAAAAACGATAAATATTTCAAACTAAGTTCATAGGTAAAACCTTTCTATTTTTTTATGTTCTATTTTGGAAAGTCATTTTCATAAAATAATAATGTATACAAAAAAAATGAATGTCGTTATTTAATATTTTATTACTTTTATATACTTTCCAATATGCAATACTACATCAGAAAACCACTGTAACAATTTCATATCTCTACAATGCGTATTAACGCTAGGATTTCGAACCTACGGTACACTACCTACGGCGATTTACGTAGGTCGACCAGCAGGCCTGTTAGGCCTGCACATTCTCCGAGTCTACTACTATATACTAAAAGTCTAACACAGTCCGCGGGAGAAGTTTACGAAAATCGGCGAATCGGGGGAAGGGTCTACCTCTCGGAGAAGCGAAAATTGCGGCGCCGATTTTCCGCTTGAAATTTGATTCTACAATGCTTAGGCTTTCGATTTCGTCCATTTTCGGCCCAGTTCTTGTTATTTTTTACCTCGATTCGGCTAAATTTATGGATTATCGTTTGGGACTGTACTCGTCAGCGCGTCGCCATGGCAATCGATCGAGGTTGCGGCAACGGCCGCGCGCTTCTCGACGCGGTCACCAGACGGCGACACATCTTCATGTCGCTGTTAAGGTTACGGTACAAAGCAATAGATGGCGCCCCGTAACCGCGCCAAACGTACGAGCATAATCACGTCGCGCGTGTAAGAGCATCCGGGCCTTTTGTCTCTCTCTTAACGCTTCGGCGATCTACCTAGGTCGACTAGCAGGCCTATTAGGCCTGCACATTCTCCTAGTACTATATACTAAAAGTCTAACACAGTCCGCGCAAGAATTTTAGTAAAATCGGCCAATCGGGGGAAGGGTCTACTCCTCGACGAAGCGAAAATGTATATGTTTTGCCTCGATTCGGCTAAATTTATGGATTATCGTTTGGAACTGTACTCGTCAGCCCGTCGCCATGATATCGATCGAGGTTGCTAAGCGACGGTCGCGCGCTTGGCGACGCGGTCCCTAGATGGCGATACCTCATCGTGTCGCTGTTGAGATTACGCTACGAAGCGATAGATGGCGCCCCGTAACCTCGCCGAACGTAGGAGCATAATCACGTCGCGCTTGTAAGAGCATCCGGGCTTTTTGTCTCTCTCTTAACGCTTCGGCGATATTCTCCTAGTTTAGTGTTACTAAGATGGTATGCGTGCAAGCTACAGGTTATGATCACTGTCAGACACCATAGTGAACTCGTCAGTAAGGGTTACGTTCCTCTGCAACGATATTTCATCTTTTTTTCTCAATAAATGATGTCATTTTATTATTTATTTAACCCTCACGGGAATTTATTTGAGTTGAAGTTATATATGTTTCAATTAATTCAATTAATAGTTTCAATTTAATATACCTAATTATAATCAGAGAATGAATCCCTTTACAAGAAGGAACACCTACGCCACTGGACCAAAATAACAGCTGTCATTTGCAACCATTGCCAACCTCACAATTATTGAAATTGGCGGGAAATTCAACCTGTCGTCAGTCATTTTAGATCACTGTGTATGTGTGTGTGTATACCCGTTCTTTTTTGTGGCAACGATCCCGGAGAAACTACTAAAGGTATCGGGACGAAATTTCTTTTCGCTTTTCGTCAAAATAGTTAAATAATAAATTAAAGTAGAGGAAATTTTGTATAATTTATGTCTATGACACTTTTTGGTAAAATTAATAGTTTAGCTGCATGAGCAAATTGTATTTGATTGAGATTGTATTTGATGAGTGTTTGCATTAATATAAAACTAGTTAGCCAGGATTTGACAGATATTTCCATTCTAATGACAGTAGGTAGTGTCAAACGTTGATGTTTTGACAATACCTACTGTCAATAGTATCAAAATATCTGTCAAATCCTGTTTAACCAGTTTTATTTTAATGCAGACTCAGCCGATCTCGATCGAATAGAATCTCATGCAGCTAAACTATTAATTTTATATATATATATATAGTATGATAAATTCATGTGCCTGGCCACATCAGTTTTTTATTTCAATAAGTACCTACTTCATTGTTACATAGCTTACCAACAGTAAAACTACCAATAAAAAATAAACTTAATTCATCATGTATATTTATTTATTAATTCATTTATCAAAGAAATTACACAAGCATAATGTGTATCAGATCAAGCCTTGCTTTTTGCCATTGCTGCGAATTGCTTTGCAATACAGATGGAAGTTTCAGCAACTTCCTCACAAAGGTCAGCCTTCTTGATTTGCTTACACTCGTTAAGATCGATCTTGGCCATCATGCTTTCATTATCCTTCGTGATGTTGAGTTCGCCCGAGGGTTTGAAGTATCCTCTCTTAACAAGCATGCACTTTAGAATACAAGCGCCTTCCGGTGCTTTTCTTAGATCCACTATATCGTCCAGATCAATGTCGCCGTCATCATCCGCTTTGTCTATAAGTTTTGCATAATCGGCGATGTTTAATTCCAACTCTTTCACGCAAGGTTCCGTCAAACTGTACAGTCCTGTCATATCAGAACGAACCTAGAATATTTGACAAGATCAGTAAAATTTTCAGAATATATAGTTTCTCGAATATACAGGGAAAAGATTCCATAAGAAGTATTTGGTGTTCCATTATTTCTAAATATTAAACATTTTTGGAACTAGAACAACTAGTGGCAGTCACTCAAGTTGACTGCCACTTCTTGTCTACCCAAAGTCGCTATCGACCTTGTTATTTTATGGAGTAATATACATTTTATTAAATTTATTTTCTTGTATTTTTCTAAGACGTACTATAGTGGGCCAATTTTTTTGAAATTTTTAAATTCGGGTATCAAAGGGTTTAAAATTATTTTAATTTTTGATATTTTTTTTTATTTATTCTTTTTTTAAATACTTATCTATGATATAACGGAATAGTATCATATAATAATAATATATTATAATAGACGAGCACATAACTAATAGGGTGGTCGATTATGTTTGAAAATTTTTTACATTAAAAAATTTTAAACTTTGCAATTTGGATAAAGTTATGAAATGGAAAACTTAACAATTTTTGTTAAATACGTTTCTTTTTTATTTCTATATTTTGAACTGCCGCAACGCCACTGAAATTTAAAATTAAAATTTTTTGAAATTTAAAATTTTCAAATATAAAACACTAAAATACAAAATTAAATACTTTTTGTTGAACATTTGTTTTCAAATTTTTATATTTTTAACTGCTACACGTTCACGGTGTATCTCGCGCATTTTACTGCTAATTCAGGAACATCCGCAAACATCTTGACATGCATGCCAAAGGGTTTTTGTGAACCACATATTTCGACAGAATACAATTAGAAAAATATTTGCATGCGAACGAATTATCTTTGTAGCATCTTATTAATTTTCTTGATGACAAGAAAATAGAAACTTCTGTTGACAAGAAAACAGAGCATGTTTAGCAACTTCATGCTCGCGATTTATATCCTTAATTGTGCTCGTCAAATAATATACTATTATACAGGGTGCCCGGTAAAGGTGTTCCGAAAATTAGGGAGCTGATAGAGGACGTCAAGCCATCCAAAAAGTGTATATGCACTTTAGGCTTTCGACGCTTCATTAAAAAGTTATAGCTTTTATATTTTTCAGTTTTATATTCGCTTAAAAATATAACCGATTACAAAGTCAGCGTTGCTTATTTAACAGAAACAAAAAAACACTTACAAAAAACAAAAATAAATAAAAGAGGTTTGCAAATACTGCTCAAAATGTTGCCCTTCCAAGTGAATTCTCATTTCAGCACATCTCCTAAATCCTGCCGGACTCTTTGAAGAATTTCGGGTGTTTCTCGAATGCGATTGCAGGCACCATTTATTCGCTGTAGCAATGCATTTCTAAATAAAAGAGGTTTGCAAATACTGCTCAAAATGCTGCCCTTCCATGTGAATGCACATTTCAGCACGACTTCCCTAATCCTGCCGGACCCTTTGAAAAAGTTCAGGTGTTTCTCGAATGCGATTGCAGGCACCATTTATTCGCTGTATAAGAAATGCACTCTTTTATTTTTCTTATTTGTGTTTTTTATTCTAATGTTTTTTTGTTTCTGTTAAATAAATTTTGTTAAAATTTAAGGGAATATAAAACTAAAAAATAGAAAACTTTTTAATGAAGCGTCAAAAGCCAAAAGTGCATATACACTTTTCGGATGGCAGTGACGTCCTCTATCAGCTCCCTAAGTTTCGGAACACCTTTACCGGACATCCTGTATACGATACTATTCCGCTATATCATATTTAAAAAACATAAAAAAACAAAAAAAGGAACCATCAAGAATTAAAATAATTTTAAAGCCTTTGCGGCAGTTCAAAATATCAAAATTAAAAAAAAATAACTTAGGTGTTTTCTTTAATTCATTAACTCACAACTGTTCCATGACCGCACACTACCGAATTTGAAAATTTAAAAAAATCGGCCCACCCTGTACAGTATGTGAAGGACTAACAATATCAGGCGTGCATTGATAGCACAGGTCTAGCTTTTGATAACTTGAATGACACTATATTTTTTATATCTATGTAAGAGCCATTTACAAGTGCATACACACATACACACATACATTTACAATTATTTTCTGATGCTTGGTGGTATAGTATGGTTATTTAATACCTACTGTCAATAGAATCAAAATATCTGACAAATCCTGGCTAACTAGTTTTATTTTAATGCAGATACGACTGAACTTGATCAAATAGAATATCATGCAGCTAAACCATTAATTTTATATAGAGTATGATAAAGTCGTGTGCCTGTCCACATCAGATTTTTTTAAATTGTAATATTACTTGCCAATTCTCATGATGTTCTTTAAAATGTGACGAACGAATCATAAAAATTGGTGAAGTAGTTTAACAGTCATCAAATATGTAAATAGATATTAATTTAGCTAGGTGCCTGGATTTGTTTGTTCATGAGTACCTATACTAAAATTAGTCAATTGTTTGTGTTTTTTTGTTAGATAAATGAACATTAATTACAAATAAATTGTAATTTTTTAAGAAAGTTGTTTGATTTATTTCTTACCTACAGCTACATTTTCATTAACATTCGGAGTTCTTTTTTTATTCAAAATTACGGAAACTGTCAACTTTTTTATGGGCCTATTCAAAATCAACACGTCGAATTTAAAAGAAAAAATGTGTTTAATGTATATAATATGAAATCAAATGCATTCCGACTGTCAGGTCAGGTGTTCATTTGTTTACAGAATTATATTATACAGTATTTTATTCTGACAAAAACTTAGTTTTCAGTAAAAAGGCAACAGAATTATCATTAAAAATGTTAATTTTCAATTTTTAAACAAATTTTATTCAAACTATTCATTACAAGAGCACGTATTGTAATCAGTGATGTTAAATATCCGGGTATTTATTATCAAGGGTAAATACCCCGGGGAATACCCGGGTATTTACCCAAAGTGGGTAGTTATAGGGGTATTTATAAACATAATATTGTTATTAAAAATAGCAGTAAGAGGAAATATTTAATTACTAAATAAAGGTTTTTCTTTTATCACAAAATAAAAAGGTATTCTCAAATCACAAAATAAAGGTTATTCTTATACAAAAAAAATATTTAAAACAAAGAATAAACATATCAGTCTCATCTGACGATATATCAAGAGCAGACATTTCCTTGTCATCATCGTCCATTCAATCGTGTGAATCTTCCATTTGATTTGATTTGATTTGATAAGTATAGTTGACGTATTGTCGATGTTAACCAATTTCTTATTTTGCTATGAATTCAACTAAATGTACTCAATGTTCTTATATAACTCAAATATTTTACATTATTTGTATTCACGAGTGCACATTTATAGTTATAGTCACATTTATAGTCGAATTTTTTTACCTCATAACATTTTTCCAGATAGTAAATGCCACACTGACTAAAAAGTTTTATATAGACCTATTTGTTTTCTTTATTCATTAAAAAATTACAACCGTTTGAAATAATTGTAAAGTAATTGCAAAACTGTATTTTTAATGACTTAACTCCTTTACGAATTGATAAACCCAATAAGTCGGCATGAAAGAAACTTTATACTCAGAATGACAACTACGTCTAGTGAAACAATTTCATATGTTTCATCCGTTTTCGTTCAATTGTTTATCTAGTTTTTTTACATCTTGAATTTTTTACTTAAATTTATTTACTTTTAATTTTGTTATGGGTATTGATTGTGCTCTTTCTTAGTTTTAGCATTGTTTGCTATGTCGTTTATTGTTTACTTTTCTTTATTTAGTTAATGATTCAAGCGTCTGTAACTTGGCGTTGAGAAAACAATTAGGTCCATATGAAAAGTTATACTCAGAATGACATTTACTATCTAAAAATACTTCTTGCGGGGAAAAAGTATCTCTGAAATGTTGTTAAATTGTGTTTTGAGGATAAAAAGTATAAATTTAGGTATTTACCCTAAGTAGGGGTAAATACCCGTGTAAATACCCATTTTATAAGTTCCCACCCGCCGGGTATTTACCCGGCCCACATCACTGACTGTAATACGTAAATCAGCCCTTGAGATAATAAAATCCATGGTATTTTCATTTGAAGAAAATTGGGTAACAAAAAATCTCAATATCCCAACTTAAACACACAGTAAAACGGTATTGTGTATAATATTAAACCGAAAGATGGGCGAAGTATGATCATCTGTCAACTAAGACGAGTTTTTCAGACAAAAGGAAATAAGATAATAAATTTATAGTATAACTTACCTCAAATACAGCCAAAGCCAGGAACATACAAATAATAATGCTACACCTCATTATGATTTTTTTGATTTGCCAACATCCACTGGTATGTCAATAATTTTATAGGCAAACAAACGGTTGAGTTAACATATATAGAGAAGGCGATTAAATTTATATTAATACTTACAACATGTGTGGGTCTTTTTTTCAATTCCGGTATATCCTTTATGTCCGGTATATCTACTCGACAATTCAATTATAAATACCTACATTAGAAACATAAATACAATCATAACATACAAATTACTAAATTTTAACAATGCTTTCTCTTTTTTTCGTTCACGATTGACACATTGTAACAATGTTTTCGTTATTATAATGTAGCAAATTGTTATACTGCTTTTAGTAAATTTTAGGCTTCTAAGATGGACGGATTTGATATCAAACGCTAAACTTAAATTCGCATACACACCCATATTTTTGTGGAGGTTTTGTGGGAGATCTCCGTCCCCATTTTGAACCGTTTTTTTAAGAAAAGAAAGATAATCTTCTCGCTTTCCAGTTGCTATTGCGAATTTGGCGCATAGTATACCTCGCAAACAATTTATTTTCAAATAAATATAGTTGCATACAAGAATAAGTGTGTTTCCTTTAAAGTATCACTATTGGTTTGGTTTAAAGATACGTTTACTTTCGTCAAAGAAATCAAATTTTGCCATTTGAAAATTTTCCTCCGTGCCAAATACTAATGTACAATACAGGCTGTTTCAGAAATAACAGCAACTTGAAGGAGCATATGCCCAAGGACGTAATAAGCATGTTTTGTCAAATAATGTATGGTCTACCTTAACGCATTCTTGAGAAAACTAATAACGAAAGACGGAGTCCGTCCCTGATCAGCGGAAGAAAATCGACAACACTCCACTACAGTTGTGTTGCAACGGGTGACAAATCAACGCCGCCGGGAACAAGTCCGTCTCCCTCCACTCCGGCCTTTCTCGCTGAGCGTGTCAATGACCTACATTTGCCAGGTTGATATGAACGTACACAAGCGTGGTCAGCTGTTTGTTGGTTTATCAACAATAAAAATCATTTGGATTATGAAATCTTAATGTGAGTGTATTTATAAGATTTATCACTCCCTCATAATGTTCAGTCGTATCAACCCCAAAACATGTTTTTTCTCATATTTTGTCAGTTTTTCAACACCCTCCATAGTGCTATGTAGTACCTGCTATGTAGTTAAATTAACTCCGATATTGTATATATCAACAATTTTGAGCATACAATCAACTGATTTTTGGAGAAAAAAATACACTCTACGTAAAATGATTGTGTGTATAGACCTACCACAAGTAAAACTACCAATAAAAAGAAAACTTAATTCATCATATCTTTATTTATTAATTCATATCATCAAAAAATTACATAGTCATCAAAAAAATTACAAGTATAACGTGTACCAGCTCAAGACCGCTTTGCTGCAAACTGCTTTGAAAGGCAAATGGCAGTTTCAGTAACTTCCTCACACAGGTCAGCCTTCTTGATTTCCTTGCATATTTTAAGGTCGATCTTGGCAATCTTGGCTTCATTATCCTTCGTGATGTTGAGTTCGCCTGTAGGTTTGAAGTATCCTTTCTTCACAAGCATGCACTTTAGAATACAAGCGCCTTCCGGTGCTTTTCTTAGATCCACTATATCGTCCAGATCAATGTCGCCGTCATCGTCCGCTTTGTCTATAAGTTTTGCATAATCGGCGATGTTTAATTCCAATTCTTTCACGCAAGGTTCTGTCAGACTGTACAGGCCTACCAGATCAGATCGAACCTAGAATATTTGAAAAGCGTAGTAGGATTTCAGGATATTATCTACACTTATTTTTCTTTTGTTTGTAGCAGTTGGTTCAAAATGAATTATCTTGTAGGCGTCTGGAATTTTTTGTTCATGAGTATACTTATTAAAACTTTTATTATAAACCAGCGAAAACGAATGTAAATGTTTGTGCTTTTTGTTAGAGACATGAACACTAATTATCAAGAAGTTGTGTTTTTTTAAGGAAGTTATTTGATTTATTAATTACCAACAGCAACATTTGTACTAATATGAGGTTATATTTTTTAATTCAAAATTATTCACAAATAAAACTACTGCCAACTATTCTTATGGCCATATTCTGAATCAGCACGCCCAATTAAAAGACCTACATATCTGTCAAATAATGGCTAACTAGTTTTATTTTAATAAATACTCAATAGACGCTGCTTTTCGTGTTAGGTTTTATATATACTTAAGAGTGACTAGTTTCGCTTACGCATCATCAGACTCTCGTGTCAAAAAGTTAAAATAAAACTGTAGGTATACACTCAAACATGTTAAAACTGTCAAACACTATAAAATTGTTGTAAATATAAAATAATAATTTAGTAATAAATAGTTAAAATTGTATAAGGGACAATCACTAAGAACGTACTAACGTACTAACTAATTTTATGTTAGTACGTTCGATTTTGCGTACGATTTTTGTTAGTACGTTCATAGTGATTGTCCCTTATACAATTTTAACTATTTATTACTAAAATATTATTATTATATTTACAACAATTTTATAGTGTTTGTCAGTTTTAACATGTTTGAGTGTATACCTACAGTTTTATTTTATCTTTTTGACACGAGCGTCTGACGATGCGTAAGCGAAACTACTTACTCTTAAGTATAAATAAACCCTTACACGAAAAACAGTGTCTATTGAGTATTTATTACAATTTCACGTGTAAATAATGGCAATCCAAGCTTTTATAGTTTTATTTTAATGCAGACACGACCGATCTCGATCAAATAGAATCTCATGCTATTCATTTTGAAAAATGCTTAGAGCAAACATCCAGTTCCTTTGGACCTTTTCGAACAAAAAGCTTTTCAGCTCTAAGTTTAGTCATGAAACTTTTAAATATGAAGTTTAGTCGCGATACCTTTCGTAGTTTCTCTGGAATCGTCGCCACAAAAAAAAACGGGTACACACACATACACACACACATACACCCACATACGCACACATACATTTTCTTGGACCTTGGTCAAAAATGTTCAGGGGGCCCAAAAAGACATATTTCCGCTAAAATCTCAACAACTTTTTTTGCACGATTACAATACTTTAAAATACTATGTATGATAAAGTAATATCATACTATCTATGATAAAGTAAAAATGTGTATTATGTATATTATTTCAAATCAGCATTTCGATTGGCGGATTTTGGTGTTCATTTATTGACAGAATTTATTATACAAAATATTTTATCCGAGAAAAACTTAGTTTTCGGTAAAAAAAACAAAATTTTTAGTTAAAATGTTAATTTTCACTTTTTAAAAGAATTTAATCAAATTATTCATTACAAGGGCACGTATTGTCGTGCGTAATTGGAAATCACTCTTTGTAACGACATGGCTGAGTTATGCTGTTAATAACTTCACACAGCCCTTGAGATGATGATAAAATGCATAATATAGTATTTTCATTTGAATAAAATCGAATAGCAGGCATGTATATTGATGACGCCAGCTTCTTACAAACAGGATCAACGTTTTGGTAGGAATTCAGGTATTGTTGAAGTAACTTACCGACATGTTTAGAAATAAGAATAATAATAATATACCAACTTAAACACACAGTAAAACGGTAGTAAAACGGTGTGTATAATATGAAAACGAAAGATGAGAAAAGTATGACAATCTCTCAAATACGACGAGTTTTTTCAGACAAAAATAAATGAACCAATAAATTTATAATACAACTTACCTCCAATACAGCCAAAGCCAGGAACATAGAAATAATAATGCTACACATCATTATGATCTTTTAGATTTGCCAAAATCTGCTAGTGTGGCAATATATTTATAGGCAAATAAACGGTTGAGTTAACATTAATAGAGGGGCGATCAAATTAATATTAATACTTACCACATGTGTGGGTAATTTTTTTTTAATTTTAAATTTCGGGATATCCTATGTAAGCATTTACTCGACAATTCAATTATAAATACATTAGTAACGTACAATCATAACATACAAAATACAAATTTGTTCAATGCTTTCGAGTGATGACAGTGAAAATGAGGCGTACGGTCTGAATGATCCATTGTATCTTTAATGGAAACTAGTAAGAAAATTATCTTTAGCCGGGCTGAAGTTAAAATACCCCCACCGTAAAATGTTTTTGGTGTGGAGAAAATGGAGTTAACCGATTTTGCCCATTTACGAACTTGTCCTTACTTTTTATGAGACAAGCTCATAAACCAAATTTCAGATCAACTGCTCTAAAATTACGGCAGTTATCGTGTGAATTTGAGAAAAAAAATGGTTTTAACCGATTTTACCCATTCACAAACTTGTTCTCGCTTGTGAAGCGATAACTTCAAAATTGGTTATTTCTTTCTATTGGTGCAACTAGGCGACTTAAATTTGGAGGAACATAAATGGACAAACGATGCATATTTTCATATTTCAAAGATAACATGATGGATGAAATTATTTTCTGCTCTGTAGCCGAAAAGCGTTATTTTTATACTACGATTTTTATCATTTTACATCGTCATTTGCCAATTATTATCACTTATTAATATAATTATTGCTAGTTGGTCATTGTTGATTCTTATTTAAATTGTTGTTTCCATAGCAATTATTGTTGTTAGAATTGCAATTTTAACTAGTAAGAAAATTATCTTCCGCCAGGTCGTACTTAAAATAGCCACCATCGGAAAATATTAAGAAAACAAAATGGAGTGAACCATTATGCCCATTCACGAACTTGTCCTTACTTTTTAAGAGATAAGCTTGTATACCAAATTTCAGATCAATTACTTCAAAATTAAGGCAGTTAGCGTGCACACAGACAGACGGGCAGACAGACGGATATAGCTAAATCGATTCATTTTTAAATGCTGACCAAAAATATATATATATGTATATATATATATATATATATATATATATATATATATATATATATATATATATATATATAGGTTAATAATATGGTGACAGGCGGGATGTAAATTTTAAATAAATCAAAAATTACAGCCACAACCTGGATTTGAACCAGGGACCTTTGCGTTTCTAGCACAATGCTCTGCCAACTGAGCTACTGAGGCCTATGTCATTTGTTAGATATATTTGTGATATATTTGTCACCATATTATTAACCTATAAATATTAATTTGACAAATTATGTCGTTAAACATTTTCATTATATATATATATACAAGTCTATACCTGCCACGCTTCCTTAAGGGTGTTATAAATTTTGTGACAAATTCAATATAGGTACCCTTCCACAGTAAATGTGGGGGTATACAAATTATGTAATAGCAACTCGGCATATCTGAGATATTTAGCCAAGGCAAAATGAATTCTTTCTATAATCCAGGATCACATTCATAGATATAATTTTTAGTGTTTTTTGCGTTCACAATTGACATATTGAAACACTGTTTTCGTCATTATAATGCTGGCAAATTAACTGATTTAGAAGACTATTATTTGTAGACAGATCTTTTATCATTGGAAACGGTAAATCGACTTAATAATGGACGTAAAGAAATGCAAGGCCGGAGGTGGTATAGGGTCAAACGTCAAACTTAAATGCGCCTACTAGAACCATAGTTTGTGTGGGGATTTTAAATTGATTTCAAGGGAAGACAGAAAGAGGAAGAAGAAGAGAAAGCTAACCAGAATTTGTTTATTTATATTATGAGTTATTTGATTTGTCGCATAAAAACATGAGCCTCTATAATTATATAGAGGCGATGAACACCCAATTCTGGTAAGTGGCTGTAGATAATTTTCGTCAACTAAACATCAAATCTCTTTTTCAGAAACAAAAAAATACAAACCTTATTTACAACTATCACGGTATTATACAGGGTGTAAGGTAAAGGTGTTCCGAAAATTAGGGGGCTGATAGAGGACGTCACTGCCATCCAAAAAGTGTATTATGCCTTTTCGCCTTCGACACTTCATTAAAAAGTTATAGCTTTTTTATTTTTCAGTTTTATATTCCCTTATAAATATAACTAATTACGTCGGCGTTGTTTATTTAACAGAAAAAAAAATATTTACAAATAACAGGAAGACAAATAACACGTCTTCCCAAATCCTGCCAGACTCAAAAATTTCAGGTGTTCCTCCAATGCGAATGCAGGCACCATTTATTCGCTGTAGCAGCTCATTTCTGGTAGCAATCCTATGTGCATAAACTAAATCTTTTAGATGACCCCACAAGTAATAATCCAAAGGATATAAATCAGGAGATCGTGCTGGCCATGCCACAGGACCGCCTCTGGAAGTTTGATCACCTACACTCTACAGGGTATTGTTCATTGAGATACCGTCGTACAGCAAAATGTGCAGGAGCTCCGTCATGCATAAACCACGGATCCACACGCAGATTGCAATTCTCGCATAAATCTGGGAAAGAGTGTCGTAAAAACTCACAATAATGATCTCCATACAGTCGAGCAGGTAATTCAAATGGACCAAGCAATTTGTTACCAACTATCCCACACCAGATGTTCACAGAAAATTGTACCTGGTGTCGTCGTGGTACAAATGCATGCGGGTTTTCATCGGACCAAATGCAAGAATTGCGAACATTGAAAACACCATCTCTGATGAAAGTAGCTTCATCCGTAAATATTACCTTTTCTGTAAATCTACTATCCGCTAACACTTTTCTCAAGTACCACCGACAAAACTGAACCCTAGCGTCATTATCTGTGGGCTGTAATCCTTGTACTCGTTGGTAATGAAAAGGACGAAGGAGCTGCTGATGAAGAGTGCTGGATACAAAAGACTTTGTAACGTTAAACTCTCTGGAAAGCTTGCGAATACTATTTCGAGAACGGTTTTCTATGCTGTTTAAAATTTCCCGCTGAAGGTTTTTTTGAACCTGAATACCCCAATTTACGGTAACTGGTCTTACAACTCCATGTTCACGTATTCTGCGATCTACAGTAAGAAATGTTTTTGCGCATGGCACACGACGGTTCTGGTATGTTCGTTGATAAATTGTTCTAACCCTTGTAGCATTTCCATCAGCCTTTCCCAATGCTAAATGCATCTCTGCATATTCTTGAGTCTAATAATCCATTATTGTGGATGAATTACGAATTAGCGTAAAAAAACGTTAAGTGACAATTTGGGGAACAACGCCGACTGTTAGCTATAACTTTTTAATGAAGCGTCGAAAGCCAAAAGTTCATATACACGTTTTGAATGGCAGTGACGTGCTCTATCAGCTCCATAATTTTCGGAACACCTTTAAAGGACAGGTATGCACGATAAGTTGTTTACCGAATGGGAATATAATAACAAAATTCTGGTCGCACCTTAAAAAAAATCCGTATTCTTTTTTATCGGTTGAAAAAGTATTGAGCCCTGTGTTTGTCGGTTCGTAACTCTACAAGTCCAGCAAAAAAAAATCATTTTTACATAACATGAGCGACTATAAAATGTTCCTGCCAATCGGTTTAAACATGAGCACGATACCAGCGCAAAAATGCGCCCCATTTTTTCAGTTTTAAAAGAAACAACGTTTTCCCATTTTTTTCACCCAAACGATTTATCAGAAAAATATCAAATTTCGATTAGGTAACATTTGGAATCTCGTCTACACATTGGAGTTCGGAATTTCTTAAATTTTCATTAGTAAAGGCTGTAAGCGAGGGTTTTGTGGATGCGGATATGTCTGTAGGAATGAAACAAAAAAAAACACAATTTATTTACATGTAAACAATCCTTGTAAACATCCATTGATGTATAATAACATAACTTATTCGGAAAGTTTCATTGGTTGATGATGATGATGATGTAGTTTTTTTCTGTGGTTTCTGGGACCAAACCGAACGGTTTGGTAATCTGGAAATGTTTTAAATTCTAAAATCACTCAGAAATAAATAAGAAGTAATGAGATTTTAACTAGAAGCTCACCGCCGCACTCTTTATTATCTATACTGCTGTCGCTGTAGTCTAATAATTCGCCATCACTATCATCTTCAGGCAAGTTGATTTGGTTCTATAATGTTCTCTTTTGAAACAGCTTCATTGCATAAATTTAACACATCTTTCATTTTAAATGAACTGTTGTTTTTTGCACCTTGCATTTTAATAAATTGTAAAACTCTGCTCTATAATGTTCTCTTTTGAAAAAGCCACATTGCATAAATTTAACACATCTTTCATTTTAAATGAACTGTTGTTTTTTGCAACTTGCGTTTTAATAAATTGTAAAACTCTGCACTATAATGTTCTCTTTTGAAACAGCCTCATTGCATAAATTTAACATATCTTTCATTTTAAATGAACTGTTGCTTTTTGCAACTTTCATTTTAATAAATTGTAAAACTCTGCTCTATAATGTTCTCTTTTGAAACAGCCTCATTGCATAAATTTAACATATCTTTCATTTTAAATGAACTGTTGCTTTTTGCAACTTGCATTTTAATAAATTGTAAAACTCTGCTCTATAATGTTCTCTTTTGAAACAGCTTCATTGCATAAATTTAACACATCTTTCATATTAAATGAACTGTTGTTTTTGCTACTTGCATTTTAATAAATTGTAAAACTCTGCTCCATAATGTTCTCTTTTGAAACAGCCTCATTGCATAAATTTAACATATCTTTCATTTTAAATGAACTGTTGTTTTTTGCAACTTGCATTTTAATAAATTGTAAAACTCTGCTCTATAATATTCTCCTTTGAAACAGCCTCATTGCATAAATTTAACACATCTTTCATTTTAAATGAACTGTTGTTTTTTGTAACTTGCATTTTAATAAATTCTAAAAATATGCTCTATAATGTTCTCTTTTGAAAAAGCCACATTGCATAAATTTAACACATCTTTCATTTTAAATGAACTGTTGTTTTTTGCTACTTGCATTTTAATAAATTGTAAAACTCTGCTCCATAATGTTCTCTTTTGAAACAGCCTCATTGCATAAATTTAACATATCTTTCATTTTAAATGAACTGTTGTTTTTTGCAACTTGCATTTTAATAAATTGTAAAATTCTGCTCTATAATGTTCTCTTTTGAAACAGCTTCATTGCATAAATTTAACACATCTTTCATTTTAAATGAACTGTTGTTTTTTGCTACTTGCATTTAATAAATTGTAAAACTCTGATTTGTTTTGCTATAAAATCTAGCAGAAGTACCTTCTCATAATGGTGAGGTTTTGACAGCTGCAACAGGTGTGCTTTAGTTAATTGAAAACAAGACGATCATTCGATTATGACAGACTTTTTCCAACCTATAGTTGGATTTCTGTAAACAGGCTGTATAAACAGGATATTGTATGGTATGGTGCTTAATCAATTACAATAATGGATCTTTTCTCCTTGAAAGAAGTTTGAGTCATTGAATATTATTTGTTTTAAAAATGAAAATGTTTAACGACATAATTTGTCAAATTAATATTTTACATCCCGCCTGTATGTCACCATATTATTAACCTATGATTATTTGTTTTACATCAGCATTTTTGCTGAATACTTGCAAAACACTTACCCAACGCAACGTAGGTACAACTTTTTAGTGTTTGCTTCTCATTAAAAGTACGTTAAAAAGCAGGTTAAAAAGGTTAAAAACGCAAAAAAAAAACAAAACGCTTAAGTCGACTTGATTTTATTTGAGCAGATAAACTTCTAAACTCAAAACTCATCTAAAGATTAATTATTATCAACATAGTGGCTGCCCTTGTTATTTTCCTGCAGCAGCTTTAGCTTCCATCAACTTCACAATGCAAATGGAATGTCTCGATACTTGGTCGCAAAGATCATCAGTTTTGATGGCGCAAGATGATATGTCCAAATTAGCAGTATGCTCACCTCCAATCAATTCTCCATTCGGTTTAAAGGATCTGGACCCAATCTCATATTTTCCATCTCTTCGGAGGTTATCACAGCGTCATCGTCAGCTGCATCAACCTATTTAGCGTAAAATGTCAGATCCAGACTCAATTCTTTCACGCAACGCTCGACTGAGCCGTACAGGCTCGATATCTCGGATTGAACCTGTGAATTATTGCGTATGGTTGTAGTTTATTGTCCACACAAATTGGTTGGTATAAAATTAATATAACGCTACCAGAGCTAAGGAGAGTGTTTAATTGTGAATTGTCTAATCAAAGACAACAAATTCGCTTTAATTATAGTAATAGTATATTGTCTACCTTGTGTACCAAGCCGAGAAAGTGATTCTTTTATGGAACGAGAGAAGAGATGCACAGGCGAGACTTGGCGAGGCTGGGAAACTCTTGCTTTTATTTGAATTATCTTTTTATTTATGTATATACATTTTTAAATGTTAAAAGTTTTTATTTCAATAAATAATGTTACATACTGGAAAGTAAATTTAATAAATATGTAAAATATGTGCTTTTTTATTGTACTACTTTTGTTTTAATAGCAACTTTAATGCTAATGCGGTTGCATTATTTGGCGTCAAATCATTTACATATGCAGGGTAAAGCCATACTAAGAATGGACCTTCACATGGACCTTCTTGATTTTTCAGTTCGTTATAAACTTTGTCAATAACGAACAATATTAACGAACAATATTTAAAACTTATTGAAGAAATCAAAACTCCACATAAAACATTTCACCCAGAATCACATTTACTTTCTAAGACAAAATCAGTGAAAAGTAGTGGTTTTACTTGTTTCTTCATTTGTTTATTCAATTAATTTTTATAATTTCATTTTTTTTTTATTTTTATGTATATTGTTAATATTTTAAATCTAGTATTAAAACAAAGCAGCGAAATTATAACTATTTGACTTACATTACAGACTAAAATAGCCAGAAAAACACAAACTGAACTGAGTTGCATTGCGATTGTCATTAATATGCAACAAAGGCTTGCGCAATGCCATATTTTATACGTAAATCCGGGTATTGAAAATATTATATGTGATCAGGGGCGCCGTTACATATGGGCAAGGATTTCGAACCCAACTACCGCCACGTGAAAAACGCAAAATCTGATGTGGCCAGGCACATGACTTTATCATACTGTATATAAAATTAATAGTTTAGCTGCATGAGATTCTATTAGATCGAGATCGGCCATGTCTGCATTAAAATAAAACTAGTAGAACTAGACAGATATGTCGAATAAAGCTGCGTTCGGATATTGTATTCCGCTGACACAGGGTACACTGGCCAAATGACACTTACGTGTTATCGGGTGTAAAAAGTGTACGGTATACTATATCCGAACGCAGCTTATATTGACAGTAGGTTGTCAAAACATTTGCGTTTGACACTACGTAGTGTCATTAGAATCATATCTGACATATAATCTGACATATCCTGGCTACTAGTTTTAAAGGAGTACGACCGATCTCAATGAAATAGAATTTTCTCATGCAGCTAAACTATTGATTGTAGCAAAAAATGTCATAGTGATAAATTATTCAGAATTTCATCTTCTTTAATTTATTATTTAACTATTTCGACGAAATTCCAGAAATGGCGGCTTATTTACAAAATGTTTCAAAAATGTTAAGACTAAACCTGCAGTTCCTTTGGACCATTTTCAACAGAAAGCTTTTCAGCTCTAAGTTTGGTTATGAAACTTCTAAATATGAAGTTTCGTCCAGATACCTTTAGTATTTTCTCCGGAATCGTCGCCACAAAAACGGGTACACACATCCACACACATACACACACACACACACACACACACACACACACACACACACACACACACACACACACACACACACACAGCACACACACACACACACACACACACACACAGACATTTTTTTGTACCTTGGTCAAAAATGTTCAGGGGACCCAAAAAGACATATTTCCGCCAAAATCTCAAAAATTTTTTTTGGCACGATTACCATACTTTACATACTGCGTATGATAGAGTAAAAAGATAGGAGTGGGAGAGAAATTTGTGTTCGATCTTTGATCACAATTGAAGACCGAAATAGAACTGATCGATAAATCGGTTATTATCATATCAGGTGAATCTTTTGATCATCGATCAGGTTGATCTTTTTGATCAGATCGATCTCGCAAATGTCAAACCGAATTGAAAGCTATGTATTTATTTGACAGAGAGGTCGGTCGCCGCCACACAGACCGTGTGTAAAATATTTTCGCGGCTAGGCTTGAAAGTTATTAACTAAACCCCATGGGGCCATTAGCATCTTTCGTGTCCCCAAAAAAGATGCAAAAATGACATTTTCATATAGTGAAGGATGAATAAAAATACTTGATAAATGATGACTATTCCGGTTATTATCGGCTATTGTCACCAATGTCAGTTTTATGAGATAATGCGATATTACCCTCTCGTAACAGTCGCGAAAGAGCCACAATATGACAAAATACGGTATCTAAATTTTGCGCTGTAGTCCAATATAAGTATTGTTGTATGCACTTTTATTTGATCGCACTTATTAGATTCCATTACTTCGCAATTTTTGGCGTTGCTGAGCAGTTTATCGTAATTACACTGGGTATTAAACTAATAAGCGTAGAATATATAGATAAGGTATAATAGTCAACTTTTGATAGTAGACCAACTTTTGATAACGAACTCATGTCCAGATAGATGCCGTTTAGGAACTGCAGGTGCAGAGAGCCGGAATATTGTACCAACTTTATAAATTGATGTAGTAAAGTAGGTTGTATGAAGAATCATAGAATAACTATTTTAAAATGAAATAATTTAAAAAGATTTAAAGATAACCTATTATTGGCCAAAGTTGATACTAAAATTACAAAACTTCGGTTCATGAAAAGGCTGTTTCAAAAACGTTAAAAAATAAAAAATTTCAGATAGAAGTTACTTGGTATTAAAGGGGCCATCCTATGATACATGACAATAGATTCTCTATGCTGTTTGCAATATTGGCACCATTATCTGACTCTCTCCAGCGTTGACACAATACATTTCCGTACATGAGTTCGTTTAAAAGTTACCTAGTAGTTGAACTAATATTGACGCCTTACAAGTGTTCAAGTATAACAGTAAAACAAAAAAATATTATTTCGTCGGTGATCATCTTTAACACAGAATTTTCAAATTAATCCACTTTTCTCCACATTTAGTCATTATTTCTCGTTAACGGAGTAAATTTGAAAATAATATTGTTGCCTTTTTATTGTTTATCAATTTGTTATTAAGATATTGTATCAGATGCTCGATGACCACGAGATAAAACTTATTATAGGAAATTAACAACAATTTCTCCTAGCGTATTAAATAGTAATAAAAAGGCTACAATGTTGCTTGAAAATCATACAAAATCTTAAATTCTAGAATAAGAGTTCAATGATTCAGAAAAAATATACATTTACAAACAATTATTAATTAAAAATATTAATCCCACATTAATAAACGATAGAAAGACAGCAAAATGACTTGAAATTCAATGAATATCAATATATAATAAGTAAGTGTTGTCGAGCATACAGGGATCACGACCATGGATGGCTATTAACACACAAAAATGTGAACAAAAACATTTCACTACCTTAAAGCGATAGAGATTTTTTCAGAGTGCAAAATAACACAAGACGAAAATGCTGCAAAACAGTTAATGGCATTAATAGTCCTTAATATTACGTCACCATTTAACACTAAAAAATATTTTGCCCCCCCCCTGGAACTTTTTCAAACGGCGCCCATGTATGTGATCATATTATGTAAATAAATAAAAAACCTACATTATATTCATATAAAAATACGTGAAGTAAATTTATTTTTAATAGAACGTAATATAACTTAGTTTGATGTTTGAAGTATGGCATAATAGTTCGCATGATTAAAAACAAATTTAATTTTTTACTTACCAAATTCAATATTAACTAGAAGTGGATTTTCGGTTTAACTTTTATAATACACTGTGGGCCAAAAAGGGCGCTAAAAAGGGTAAAATATTTTAATTACTCTTATTTCGAATAATTTTAATTCAATTGAAATATTTCTTTAAAAAGCGAATTACCTTTATTGTGAAGATTGAAAACATACCATATTCACAAAATGTTTCAATCCAAAGTTATGTTACCTTTGAAATGAAAGATGTATCACAAATAGTACATAATGACATTTGTTTCGGTTTGGTCAAAAAGGACAGTAGAAATTTTATAGCGCCGTATACAGGATGATTTTTTCGTATACAGGATGAAATTTTAAAACCTAGTTTTTTATTATTTTTTCTCAAAAAACAGTGGAATGGACGTTTGTAACTAAAACAGTGTATAGGCACAAGATATATAGTTGGGTTCGTTTCTTCATTTTCAATTATGATGTATCACACTTGTTATTTTTTGCTTGTTACTATTTGTTGCTTGTTTTTGCAGAGATTCAATCGAAGAAACCGTCTTTTCAATTTTCATACGCAATTTTTATATTTAAATGAAGAGGATTTCCAACGTCAGCGTCAGCCTGAACCATCTGAATACATTGAGTTAGTCTTATTTTTTGGATATATTTTATTTGTAAATCGTAATTTTTACGTGAAAACGATTAGACCTAACCGTCAGACAAGTGATTGCAAACTGTCATGGTGAAAGCAAGATGGTCATCCACCATCTTAACAGATGCGTGTAATTAGATTCGTCGTTCGTGTGCAATGTTTTCGTTACAAACGTCCAACTCTACCGGTTTTTGAGTAAAAGCAATAATAATAAAAGCAAATTATTTCGTTTTGTAATTATCTATTCATTTTAATACAGTTTAATTTCACATAATTTCACCCGATATTATCTAAAATGCTGCATTCCCACACATAAAATAACAAAACTTAGGATTGAAACGCTTTGTTATTGCTTTTATTATTGTACAAACTAAATATGTGTTTCTTTTCAATATTCACAATGCAACCATGGGCGCCGTTACATATGGGCAGAGGGGGGCGCTTGCCCCCCCTGGATTTCGAACCCAAGTACCGCTACGCGAAAAACGAAAAAAGATAGAAAGAGAAATTTGTGATCGATCTTTGATCACAATTGAAGATCGACAAATAGATCTGATCGATAAATCTGTTATTATCTTATCAGATGGATCTTTTGATCATAGATCAGGTTGATCTTTTTGATCAGATCGATCTCGCAAATGTCTAACCGAATTGAAAGCTATGTACAGACAGGTCGGTCGCCGCCCGGCCTGTGTGTAAAATATTTTCGCAGCTAGGCTTGAATGTTATTAATTAAACGGCCAGCGATCAATTAGCATCTTTCGTGTCCCCACAAAGATGCAAAAATGACATTTTCGTATAATGAAGGTTGGAAAAAAAATAATAGATAAATGATGACTATCCCGATTATTATCGGCTATTGTCACCAATGTCAGTTTTATTAGATATTGGGATATTGCCCTCTCGTAACAGTCGCGAAAGAGCCACAAGATGACAAGTTACCGTATCTAAATTTTGCGCTGTAGTTCAAAATAAGTATTGTTGTATGCACTTTTATTTGATCGTACTTGTTAGATTCCATTACTTCGCAATTTTTGGCACTGCTGAGCAGTTTACCTTAATTACACTGGGTGTTAAACTAATAAGTGTAGAATCTATACATCAACTTTTGATAGTAGACCAACTTTTGATAACGAACTCATGTCCAGGTAGACGCCGTTTAGGAACTGCAGCGAGCAGGAATATTGTACCAACTTTAGAAATTGCTTTAGTTAAGTAGGTTGTATGGAGTATCATAGAATAACTATTTTAAAATCAAATAATTTAAAAAGATTTAAATATAACCCATTAGTAATAAAAGTAATAAAAAAATTTCAGACAAAAGTTATTTGGTATTAAAAGGGCCATCCTATGATACATGACAATAGATTCTCTATGCTGTTTGTAATATTGGTACCATTTTCTGACTCTCTCCAGCGTTGACACAATACATTTCCGTACATGAGTTCGTGCAAAAGTTAGTAGTTGACCTAACATTGTCGCCTTACAAGTGTTCAAGTATAATAGTAAAATAAAAAAATATTATTCCGTCGTAGATTATCCTTAACACAGAATTTTCAGATTAATCAGCTTTCTCTACATTTAGTCATTATTTCTCGTTAACGGGGTAAATTTGAAAATAATAGTGTTGTCCTTTTATTGTTTATCAATTTGTAATTAAGATATTGTATCAGATGCTCGATGACCACGAGCTAGAAATTATTATAGGAAATTAACAACAATTTCTCCTAGCGTATTAAAAAGTAATAAAAAGGCAATATTGGTTGAAAATCATACAAAATCTTAAATTCTAGAATAAGAGTTCAGTGATTCAGAAACAAAATAATTTACAAACAATTATTAATTAAAAATATGAATCCCACATTAATAAACGGTAAAAAGACGGCAAAATGACTTGATATTCAATGAATATCAATATATAATAAGTAAGTGTTGTCGAGCATACAGGGATCACGACCATGGACGGCTATAACACAATGATGAACAAAAACATTTCACTACCTTAAAGCGAGATTAAGAGATTTTTCAGAGTGTATGCAAGATAACAAGACAAAAATGCTGCAAAACAGTTAATGGCATAGTCCTTAATATTACGACACCATTTAATACTAAAAAAAAATTTTGCCCCCCCTGGAACATTTTCAAACGGCGCCCATGAATGCAACCAATTCTTTTTAGAAAAATACTTAAATTTACTAAATATTGGAAATACAATTAATTGAAAATTTGTACCGGTTTTTTACCCACAGTGTAAATACGAGTCACTCAGAAACTAGTTACTTTACACAAGTACAAGTTGACACAGTTGGCAAGAGAACTACCTTAGTGTTCATAATATGATTTGAATACAGGGCATTTCTTTTTAAAGAAATACTTAAATATTATTGGAAATACAAGTAATTGAAAATTTTACCGTTCTTTTTGACCCGCAGTAGCCAATCTGAATGCCAATTGTGTCGAAAATTTGCGCCACCGGCCACATCGACAGTATGCTACGTGACCAGTTATTCAGCCACACCGTTTATGTATGCTACGATACGCTATGACATTTTTATTGTGCTGATATATTGTTTAAAATACATTATCTAACCACTAGACAAATTACAATCAAATTATAATAATTAATTATTTGTTATCATTTTCCTTTAGCAGTTTCCAGCAGTTTTACAACACAAATTGAGACTCTCGATACTTTATCACACATATCATCTGAATTGATGCTGCCGCAAGATGATTTCAACATCGATTTTAACATCGCCTACTATCATTTCTCCATTGGCCTTGAAGTCTCCTCGATGGGTAAGGACGCATCGCAGTAAGCAAGGGCCGGCTGGACCCAGTCTCATTTCCTCCATCTCTGCTGAACTTATTACACCGTCATCATCAGCTGCATCGACCATTTTAGAGTAGAACGTCAGATCCAGACTCAATTCTTTCACGCAACTCTCGACCTGGCTGAAAAATCCAGTGATGTCCGGTTGAACCTGTGAATTATCTTAACTTAGGGTATTGTTTAACACGCATGTCAGTATTACTCATAGATATCAGGATCTGCAAGTGGTCTATTGATTTTAGTGAATGTTCGAATTATGGTGTCATATTATACAGATGTCACATCTGCATAGGATCTGAGATGCCCCGATATAGTGACTTCGGAAGAGTACATCACAGGCAAGGCCGGCGTGAGGCGTGTGCGAAGTGTGCAGGGCACACAGGCGCCGTAATTTAAGAGCGCTAAAGTCTAGATTTTTCAATGCCAGTTTAAACCATAAACTGAGTTCAAATACACAAAATCGGCATTAAAAACCCCGGTCCAAGAGATTTTAAAAATAAGCGAGAAATGTATCGTAGTTGTATTAAAAATCAATGATGATGATTAAGGCAACCAAATGTAAGCAATTGCAAATTTTTTCCATACGATTGACAAAAAAATAGACCTGATAGAAATCCGTTTCAGAGAATATCACTCATTTTTGAGCCCTATTTGTTAGGGCATATTTTTGCATATTTTGCCATTAAATGCTTAAAATGCTCCTTTGAACATAAAAGCATATTTTACTACATATTTGCCAGATTTTTTGCTTTTTGCAGTAATAATGCCTGCAGGTCGCGTAGATCTGTTGACCGCCGAAATCGGTAGCCATAGCACAGAATAGAAAACAACCAGAATATCTACTGCACGTTTGATATATATATATATATATATATATATATATATATATATATATCAGGGTTCGGAAACATTCACTCCCGTTCGTACGCGAACGAGAACGTGAACGTGAACGTTTCAATATTCTCTGATGAGTGATGAGTTCTCGTTCGCGAACGAGAAGCATAAGACAAGTCCAGACCGTTCGCGTTCGCGTGTGTTAGGTAGACAAAATTTCCGCTGTTGTTCGTACGCGTGTGTATTGGTGAATCACACTGCGTGCGTTCATATATGTACCTATAAGTTGCATCGATACGTTCGCGAACGTTCACTGCTGTCGCTCGCGTTCATAGGTGAATGTAAGTGCTGCGTCAAACATTCGCGGAAATTTGGTGTGGTTCTATTCTACCTTCTATGCGTTTCGGATTTAGAAAGAAACTTTCGGGAGATTATCAAAAATTGTTCAGAACTCCCCAAGGATCACATCCACAACCACTATTTTTTCACAGCGCCCACCCTCCCCTGCAGTACCCTAAAAATAAGGCAAAATTATCCCCAAATTTACAATTTTACAAAGTTACGTGATTTATTATTTTTTGCAGAAATTACTATTATTGACTTATTGACATGTTTTTTGTCATTTATTAACTAATTTAAAGTTGTTTAAACAATTACCATTTGTTTAAACAATAATATTCGATGTTACGAACATATTTTTCCATTTTTTTTGCAAAAATTATTAAATTATTATTTAATTTCGTCTTTTCTTTAGTCATTTCTTAACTAATTAGCAATTGTTTAAACAATTACCATTTTAAACAAAAATATTTGATGTTACGCACATATTTTTCTAATTGTGTAGAAATTATTAGATTATTGGCTTTTTCGTCATTTATTAACTAATTTGCAATTGTTTAAACAAATACCATTTATTTAAACAAATATATACATTGTAATGGACATAATTTTCTATAGTTGTTGCATAAATTATTACTAGTTTATTGTCATTTTTTTAACATTTGTACTTGTTTAAACAAATACTATTTGTTTAAACAAATACTACTTGGTTAAACAAATATATACATTATTACGGATATATTTTTTATTTTATTGCAGAAACTATTATTATATTATTGAGTTTTTGTCATTTATTAACGAATTTGCAATTCTTTAAACAATTACAATTTGTTGAAACAATAATTTACAATGTTTTTCTGTTTTTCTTTTTGTAGAAATTATTATTGTTACATTGTTGGCATGTTTTTTGTAATTTGTTACTTAATGTGCAATTGTTTGAACAAATAAATTTGTATAAACAATAATATACAATGTTAGTACGTATTTCTTGGCAAAAATTATTGTAGGATTTCTGGTCTCTAATTTTGGAGGTTTTACGCTATCGGTCAAACCAATAATGTGGTTGCACTAATTACATATTATTATTTTGTCTCTTGCAAATTAGTTATTTAATGACTAACAATGCCAACAGTCTAATAATAATTTCTCAAAAGAAATATATGTCTGTAACATTGTATATTTTTGTAAACAAATGGTATTTGTTTGAACAATTGCAAATTAGTTAATAAATGACAAAAAAGCCAATAATCTAATAATTTCTGCACAATTAGAAAAATATGTGCGTAACATCAAATATTTTTGTTTAAACAAATGGCCATTGTTTAAATAATTGCTAATTAGTTAATAAGTGATAAAAAACAAGAATTTAATAATTTTTGCAAAAAATGGAAAAATATGTTCGTAACATCGTAAATTTTTGCTTAAACAAAAAGTAATTGTTTAAACAATTTTAAATTAGTTTATATATGACAAAAAACATGTTAATAATCCACTAATAGTAATTTCTGCAAAAAAGAATAATGAAATGACGTAACTTTGTAAAACTGTAAATTTGGGGAAAATTTTGCCTGATTTTTAGGGTACTGCAGGGAAGGGTGGGGGCTGTGAAAAAAATAGTGGTTGTGGATTTGATCCTTGGGGAGTTCTGAACAATTTCTGATAATCTCCCGCAACATTTTTTATAAATATGAAACACATGGAAGATAGAATAGAACCACACCAACTTTCCGCGAATGTTTGACGCAGCACTTACATTCACCTATGAACGCGAACGACAGCAGTGACCGTTCGCGAACGTATCGATGCAACTTATAGCTACATATATGACCGCACGCTGTGTGACTCACCAATACACACGCGTACGAACAACAGCAGAAATTTTTGCTACCTAACATACGCGAACGCGAACGATCTGGACTTGTTTTATGCTTCTCGTTCGCGAACGAGAACGCATCAGAGAATATTGAAACGTTCACGTTCACGTGTAAAATCATAAATGTACGTACGCGAACGTTCATAAATGAATATTTCCGAACCCTGATATATATTAACCAGATTGGTTGACATCGCGCCATGTTCTCGTGTAGATGTATCAGGGCCGGTTAAAGGAACTTCGCATCATATGTATCCGATTTATTTTTGTAATACAGTAAACTTAACGTTCCGTACGATGCGGACAGGTGGACGCACGTACCTTAGAAACAAGGTAAAATCTTATTCATATGATGCAAACTAGTGAACTTATTTAGCATTAAAAAACTATGTACAGCGAATCATTAATGGGTTAGTATGGCTCTACTCTACGGGTTTCAGACTAAAACACAATTGAACAAGTGCGGCATTAGACAGAGTGACTGAAACAGAATGATTATTTCTCGCGGTAAAATTAAAATTTGAAATCTCTCAATTGAGGTGATCGTCGGTAGATGTAGAGAGGACGTTTTCCATGAACAAAGGTGTACTAAGGTCAAACCGGCAAAATTTTGTATTTCAAAACTTGAATCATATGTTTATTATTTACAGCAATAAAAATTTAAATTAAATCTGTATTTTTTAACATGTATTTACAGTTTCTTTAGGGCATATTTTCAGTTTTTTAAAGCACATTTTCATATTTATAGGGCATATTATAAGCGCTTAAAACAGTGTTTTTAGAGCATATTTTTGGTTGCCCTAATAATGATAATTCGGGCCTTCCGATGCCCCCGTAGCGGCGAAAGCTGTTGAGGGATGTTAAGGCGTGGATTATTATTATTATTATACTTTGTACAAGGATAAATCTAGTAAAATTCTAGTAAAACATTTTTCTTAAGAGGGTCGTTATCCATATACCAGTTACATGCAAAACACGGACGCATAAAAAGCAGATCGGAGTCGAAACTATTGCACTGATGTGTAAAAGTAAGGTACTGTTGGAATGTGTAAGCATAGGGCATTGTTCCGGGATAAATATAAAATTCAACCGCGCGTGCTTTAATCATGAACTTAATTAGAGAAAGGAAGCAATTTTTTTACACAATATACGGGTTTGATGTAATATTCTTTCATGGTGATTAAGCCAATAGCATTTATCCCGGAACAGGAGCTAATTTATAGGTGACATTTTAAGACGTAGCTCTTTAAAATTGACCCAGCCGTTATTAAGTTGATCCACTTTTTATGCAATTGTGTCGAATTACATCGAACTGTCGCCGCTGAGCTCTGTAAAGAAGGTTTCTGTAATAAAGTCCACAGACCGAGACACAGGAGAAGAGTAGGTACAAACAAATCAGATCAATAATAACTAACAGTTGACAACAACTACAGCAGCTGCCTATTGGCAAAGGGCAGAAATCGGCTGAACAAATTAAGTAAGTATGTCTATATACAAAGACTTGAGTATAACGGATCACCGTTAGATGGAACCACATCCTGGGCGTACTACAGACTCAAGGCCTGCTATTACCCCATAAACAATTTACATCAAACTACTTAATACCCTGTATATAGCGCAATATTAAGGTTAGTACTGTTCGGCTTAAAAATAAGGGAAGCTTAGGGATTTTCACTGTATTAACGGTGCAGCAAACTTAACCTTTAAGGGAAACTAAAGCAACGCTCACAATTTGTGTCAGCGTGTCAGCGATGTAGTTGGGCCCCTATCATAGCTTTCCTATAGTCAAGACATAGACATGGCAAGTTTAGTGGCGGAAAGTGCTACTCACCAGTAAAATTGCTCTGTATAAACCAGGCCTGGCCAAAAAACTTGAAAGTTAGTACTGATTCGGAGTGTTTTTAAAATGCTTTTTAAAAAATATTAACGTTCAATGCGCGATTCAGATATTCTTTATCGCATTTGGTTCGCGCGTGTCCTGTCGATAACTTTCTGTAAATTTCACTGCATCTTTTGGCGATGAGTACATCTACCTACTGTTTTTTGTGATGTCGACCGTTTCCAAAATTATTTTTTTGTAAAAAACCAAGACCCCCACAAATAGTTTGTGACTAGAATAACTTGATGAACTATTTAAAAATAAAACAGATTTGGTCTTAAAGAACCAACTTGAACAAGCCTGCTCATGGTAAAAACTTCGGGAAACACTTGGAACTCAAATATGTCGTAATGATATTTGACAACTTTTTACAGCCAACTCGCGTGGTGGATACCAATAGCGTTCTATTTTAGTGGCCATTACAGACTTGAAAATGTGAAAACTTGAAACTTGAGATGGCACATAGCGCTTTTGTAGGGACACTTAGCATGGCTCATGTCACTCCATGTTAATATGTCAAAAACGGAAATTTGGCACTTAAGTAACTTCTGCTATTTAATTGCGATTCTGGTTGGGAGACTGGTTAGGATGATACTATTATAAATCTGATAAAATCGTTTGTTTTGAAAAAGAAAACGTTTGTCTGTTATGTTGAGCCTGATGAAGTTGTGTATTTTAGAAAATAAATAAATAATATTTCAATTATTTTATATAGGCAGGGAACAAATCTCTTTGCATGCCGCCTTCCATCGGATGAGGAAGTAAAGCCGGTGGCCCCGTGTGCTGTCATGATGGAACGTGCACGTTAAAAAACTGTTACTGGAGGTTGGAATTCCTTCAGTTCGACAAAATTATTGGGTGTGTGTAGCCTGCCTTCAGAGTCGGTGATTGGCCTAAGTTGCGGAAATAGACCGACGTAAAACAAAACAAGTAAAAAAAATATTTTATAGAATGGCTTGATTACTATATTAAAAAAGTTTCCAACTATCCCGTTGGTGGACCTTTTTACCTCAGCAGTGGGGCAAAAAGCAACCGACGATAAAATTGACAAAAGTTTCAATCCTAAATTTCTTGAACGTCCTTTAAGAAAACAGCATTTTTACTCTATGATATATAGTATGATAAAGTATAGTAATCGTGCCAAAAAAAATTGAGATTTCAGCGGAAATATGTCCTTTTGGGTCCCTTGAACGTTTTTGACCAAGCTCAAAAGGGTTCAAAGGAACTGGATGTTTTCTATTAGCATTTTTTAACGATTTTGCAAATGAGCTGCAATTTCTGTAATTTCGTCAAAATAGTTAAATACTAAATTAAAGTAGAGGAAATTCTGAATAATTTATGTATGTGATATTTTTTAAATTAATACTTTAGCTGCATGAGCAAATTCTCTGTGATCGAGATAGGTCGTGTCTGCATTAATATAAAACTGATTAGCCAGGATTTGACAGATATTTTCATTCTAATAAGAGCAGGTAGTGTCAAACGCTGATGTTTTGACACTACTTTTATTTTAATGCAGACACGACCGATCTCGAATTAATAGTGTAATAAAGTCATGTGCTGGCCACTAATCAAATTTTTTATATAGTCAAATAACATACTTTTGGTGTGTACTATTGGTTGCTTTTTAGTCGATATACTCTCGAAAATATAACTTCAAATGTCAAAAATAGACTCGCTTACATTCACTGCTAATGGAAGAAAAATGGATGAAATTATAGTAATAACAAAGACCATGACATTTTTTATCGTGCTGATATATTGCTAAAACAACGTTTTCTAATCACTATACAAATTGCAATAATGAATTATTTGTAATCATTTTCCACTCGCAGCTTCCATCAGCTTCACAGTACAAATGGCAACTTTCGATACTTGATCACAAACGTCATCCACTTTGATGCTTTCGCAAGCTGACGTGTCGAGTTCGGCACTTTTAACTTTTATCAATTCTCCATTGGCTTTGAAGAATCCTGAATTGACAAGGATGCACTTCAGTAAGCAAGCACCGCCTGGACCAACTCTCATTTCCTCCATCTCTGCTGAACTTATTACACCGTCAGTATCTGCTGCAAGAAACATTTTAGAGTAGACCGTCAGATCCAGGCTCAATTCTTTCACGCAACTCGCGACTTGCCCATACAATCCAGTCACATCCGATTGAACCTGTGAATTATCTTAACTTAGTTTATTGTTTAACATACGAGTCAGTATTAAACATAAATATCAGAATCTGCAAGTTGTGTATTGATTTTGTTGAATTTTGATGGAATAGTAGTTTCGGGAGGTACTGATGAAGATATCTTAAAACAATTTTTCGTAACACCTGCCTGAGCGCTACTTTAATATTATTTTACATATACCAGGTATTCCCCAAACTTCCAACAGCTCAAACCTATATTTCTTTAAATGAAATACCCTGTGTTTGACATGTATAAGTACTAAAAGTTTAGTGATTGTGAAGAGCGGACAAATTTATTTTTCAACTCCTTTAAAAGTTATACCCGTTTGAAATATTAACAGTACAAAGAAACATTTCAACTAAAATAGATATTAAACAAAAAAAGAACATCATCAGTACCAATTACAATTATAAAAAGTAAATAAATTTAAGTAAAAAATAAAGATATGAAAAATAAAATGAATAAGCAAATGGAGAAATAAATGAATATGAAACTTTAAGTAAATGTGACGCTGAGTAAAGCGTTTTGGACGAACTTATTCGTTTTTTTTTTCGATTCCCTAAGAAGTTAGAGCCATTTATAATATGGTTTTGATAATATTTCAAACAGCTGTAACTTTTTAAGCAGTTGAAAAGAGAAGTAAGTGCATATGAAATTTTTTACTCAGTGTGACACTTACTTACTAAAAAATAGTTTTTAGGGAAAAACAGTGGGACATCCTGTATATAGTGAGTGGCCACCGGAAAGTTTGGAGATCTGATGCTCAATTATGTGTTGAATTCCAGATATTCAAGATTTTTGAGAACTACGTTTTTAGAAATGAATATAAAAAAAAGGTTACTCTTTAGATATTTATAGATATTTTTGACATGCTGTAAATTAATTAAATATAATCTATAATAATATTTAACTTACACCACATATAGATAATATCAGGACAACACAAACTGCACTGGTCTTCATCGTGATTTACGTGAATCTTAGCATCAGTATCGTGCGTGATGCCACAATTTATAGGTAAATCACCATATTGACTACTGATTACAGTATGTAAATTTGTTTTAAATTATGTGTAGGTATATAACTATAATAACTATAATTTATTACAACTAAAATAACATTAGACAGAGTTATTATAATAATACACCATTCAGTCACAACTAAAGTTATTGTTGAATGTTATATATCTGCATTTTTAATCGTTTTTTTGCATTCAATGTGAGTATATAATCCATATCATGATACACACCGATGATTATGATAACAGTAGTGATGACATACTTACAAAAAAACAAAAGATTAACACCTGATTGTAGACTTTCACGGTCTGGGTCTGAGTGTACTTAGATTTACATCTGAATATTTAGGTATTTACATTCAAATTATAAGTTAATGTAAACTTGAAACCTTTGCTGATAATACACAAAATATTGTTACGTAGCTCTGTATGGGAATGGTCCAGACCAGGGTGGATGTAAAATGAAACTCTCAGTGGGGTTTTCTACATACTGTATATCAGGGGTGGCCAACAAGTCGATCGCGATCGACCGGTCGATCGCGATCGACCGGTCGATCGTGAAGCCATTTTTGGTCGATCGCTCGCGATGTCTTGACTTAATGTATGATGGAGGGTTTAGTCACGTTTACATAGTAGCAAATAATCCTGACTATAACCCTACTAAAAAAAAACGGTTGTTAACTAATTGCCCAATATACTACTTGAACAGTGAAGAACCTTTGATTTTCTCCCTAAGTATATAACCCTATTGTTAGCGAATGTGGAAGATGAAAGATGGTTTCCGATCAAGAATCAAGTTTCGATCTCACAGAACTGTCCGTTTACCGATAGCAGTTTTTTGCTTATCGCATCGTAACAAAAACCGTTAACAGTAAAAAGTAAGTTTAGTTACTCATGTATTTACAAATAAGCGTGTTTATAATTTTCTATCACTGGCCCAATGTCCGAATTAATCCAACAAATAAGAAACTCCTAACACGGCCAATCCTGACTATAGCTTTGCTCTCAAAGCCCGTCTCCAGAACTATTGTCCTCAATGATAAACTTGGTCTCAGTAACTCATTCAAACTTCCATTCGACAATTCATAATTTTCCGAAATTCATAGGTGTTACTCATTAAAAAATAATCAAGTTGCCAACATGTAGGTATCTCTTTTCCATCTGCGTTCAAAACGCTAAAATTTTTAACCCAAAACAGTCACATAATTGCAAAAAGCAAAGCACCTTTCAGCTCAGCTACATATATTAGCATGTTAAGCTATAACCATTCAGCCAACAAAATCAACAAATATTCGCCACGGGTCATCCTTTCAGCTCATGAACATAAACAAATAAGCAAAGAACTAATCATTCAGTTTAACAAGATAAACACATATTAGCAAAGGGCCGACCTTTCATCTCCAACAATATAAACAAATATTATCAAATTGGTAACTTTTCATCTCAACACGATAAACATTTATTAGCAAAGGGCTCATCTTTCATCTCAAAAATTAAACAAATGTTATCAAAGGGACAACTATTCATCTCAAGAAGATAAACAAATATTAGCAAAGGGCTAACCTTTCAGCTCAAAACCATTCAGATACCTATTAGGAAAGGGCTAACCTTTCAGCTCAACAAAATAAATTACCTACCACGCCAGTAAACGGCTGACATAAATATGTATTCGGAAAAAGCTAACCTTTCAACTCACCAAAATAAATAAATTTTAGAAAAGGGCTAACCTTTCAGCCAAACAAAATAAATTAACATTTGAGTAAAGAGCTGACCTTCAGCTCGACAAGATAAACAAATATTCGCAAAGGACTAACCTTTCAAGTCAGCAAGATAAAAATATTAGCAATGGGCTATCCTTTCAGCTCAAACGTACTCAAATATGTTAAAATTACTCGTACAGAAACAACGTAGGTAGATAAATAAGTTGTTTCCGTACGAGATGAACTCCCACGATTATTGATAGATTAACAACATTCTAAAATTTTTAGAAAATAAGTCTAAAAATCTTCCATATTAATTTTCTTGGCAAAGAAAGTGTCGCGAAATCTTAAAACCAAAATTTCAGCCATACTGTGCATTTTTATAATGAACTCTGCAAATATGAAAAGTTGAGTCAGGAAATTTATTTTCTTTATGCCTTTATATCGAAAATTTAATACGTGATATACAAAAAGAAAATTGTTTTAAACATATATTTTGCGTATCTATCCATAGCTCACGGGAGTGCTACGCCTATGACAACATAGGTCCAGACTCAGCCCGAATAAATCGGCGATACGTTCGGCGAGGCTGGGTGAGACATAGCGGGAAAGGAAGGCCATCCACATTCTCGGGGTTCGGCTCGTGCATTCAGTGTTCATCTGCGGGTGAGTGAGAATGGACGTCGCTGAAGCAGCCGCTGCCGCAGCGTATAGTGTGTATGCATACTTACATTAAAATTGTGGTTATTATTAATTAATAATTAAATAAATAACAAATAAAAATTTAATTAAATATTTGAAAAATTTCTTAATTGCTATTGATTTATTATTCTGATCATATTAGATAGCATATACTAATATATGACATAGTAATACGATTTTCCATAAGCAAAAATTAAGTATTTGCATAACTATTATTTTATTATTTTGTGTAATGTATTGCGGTATAAATTAAATATTATAGTGCATATCCATACAGAGTTAGTCAAAATTACAACTAAATAATTCTTCAACCGTAAACAAAAAACAAATTTTTCTAAATCTGAATTTGGTGACATTTCCTTTTTCAAATAGAACATGCTGCATATTTTTAAACTTTTTGATTCTAAGATTATTTTTACGAATTTACGTACGAACCATTTTTTATAAAAGGCATCATTATTAGTTATCAGCAATTAATTAAAACTCCTGAACTTTGAAACTGAATATTTTACCACATACATACACATTTATTTTAATTTGCTGTTTGAACATTTAATTTAATTCTATTTAATTGTTCTGTTATTCTTTATCCGTTCACTTAGAAAAAAAGTTTACGAGTTTTGATTAATTGCTTATAACTCAAAAATAACATTGTATAGAAAATAATTCCTACAAAAAATTCTTGGAATTAATCTTAGAATTAAAAAATGTAAAAATATTTGTTCTATTAGAGAAGGGAAAGGTTGCCAGCTTCCATAATAAAATAAGTATATTAAAAATATATTTAGACGATAGCTTGTTTAAAATCAAACAACTTTTGTTTGATTTTTTTTAAATTGTTTACGGTTTGACAATTATTTAGGTGCTCCCGATATTTTGACCAAGCCTCTATACTGGCATGTAACAACCATATTATCAATCAATAACTTAGTAATTGCCCTATGTAGATCGCAGTCGTAGTTTGCGATTGTCGAGAAAGATAAAACAAGAATGACTGTTGAATGTCTGTCGACAGTAAATAAATATTTTTTTTCGCCAATGTACGAGAAGCACCTGTGCGACATTCCCGACTAATGAGGGTAATATACCTACTTACCAGGTAGTTCTCAACCGGCCAAAGTAATCTAAGAACTGTACCAAAACGATACAATAGATTCAGACATCATAGAAAAATAAGTCTGGAATAACTTGGAACTGATAAGATTGATTTGAAAGAGATAAATAATATATTCTTTAGTTTTAAGTAATTATTGATTTAATATTGCTATTGATTGAGTGATTTTTCTTCCTGACAAATTATAGTAATGGGACGTCACAAATAGCTATCAATAAAATCAATACACAACTTGCAGATTCTGATATTTATGACTAATACGACTCGGATGTGACTGGGTTGGATGGCCAAGTCGCGAGTTGCGTGAAAGAATAATTGAGTCTGGATCTGACGGTCTACTGTAAAATGTTTCTTGCAGCTGATACTGACGGTGTAATAAGTTCAGCAGAGATGGAGGAAATGAGAGTGGGTCCAGGCGGCGCTTGATAACTGAAGTGCATCCTTGTCAATTCAGGATTCTTCAAAGATAATGGAGAATTGATAAAAGTTAAAAGTGCCAAACTCGACACGTCAGCTTGCGAAAGCATCAAGCTGGATGACGTTTGTGATCAAGTATCGAAAGTCGCCATTTGTACTGCGAAGCTGATGGAAACTGCGAGTGGAAAATGATTACAAATAATTCATTATTGCAATTTGTATAGTGATTAGAAAACGTTGTTTTAGCAATATATCAGCACGATAAAAAATGTCATGGTCCTTGTTATTACTATAATTTCATCAATTTTTCTTCCATTAGCACTAGGGTAGGGCGAGGTAAATGTCTGTTTTTGACATTTGAAGTTATATTTTGGAAAGTATATCGACTAAAAAGCAACCAATAGTACCCACCAAAAGTATGTTATTTGACTATATAAAAAATCTGATTAGTGGCCAGGCATACTTATCACACTATATATAAAATTAATAGTTTAGCTGCATGAGTTTATATTTGATCCAGGTCGGTCGTGTCTGCATTAAAATAAAACTAGTTAGCCAGGATTTGACAGATATTTTGATTCTATTGACTATTGACAGTAGTTATTGTCAACACATCAGCGTTTGTTTTAATTTGCTGTTTGAAAATTTAATTTAATTCTATTTAATTGTTCTGTTATTTTTTATCAATTTTGTATCTGTTATTTTAGAATAAAAGTTTATGAGTTTTGATTAACTGCTTATAACTCAAAAATAGCATTGTATAAAAAATTATTCATACAAAAAAATTCTTGGAATTAATCTTAGAATTAAAGATAATATATAAAAATATTTGTTCTATTACAAAAAGGAAAGGCTGCCAGTTTCCATACTAAAATAAGCACTCTGTATATTAAAAATATATTTAGACGATAGCATTTTAATTTTGCGTATGTGATTTTTTTCCTGACAAATTATAGTAATGGGGACGTCACAATTAGAGAGAAAAAATACCATCGGATATTAAATTTTATATCAATGTAAACTATTTGTATTTTGCATATAAATTTATTGTGTTCAATATTTCTTAATCTTTTTATTTCAATACTAAATAATTATTCCATTCGTTACCTACGTTTCGGGTGCATTGATGCTCGAACGCACCTTCACCGCACGTGTTTGATGTCAATAATCAGACCCCTGTCGTAAATAATGCCTTTGGGTACACACAAAACTGCTCGAGCCGCGTCAAAAATCCACATTGAATGATCGAAGCAAACGCGTAGAAAAGAAGCGAGACACTCGCCGAACGCGTGATTTTTATCCGACTATCTGCATCCGTAGAGACTTCTGGCAATTCGAATGTTAGCGGATTTGGGTGAATGTCGCTTCCACATTCTCCTGATTTGCGGTCTCTCGCTATGTCTCGCGAGAGTCTGGAAGAGGTATAAGAAAAGAGCTGAGAAGGCAGGCCACTGCCTTCTCGAACGGGTGTAAAATGTCTTACGCGTTAATACAGACTCAGATACAATTATCCGTTGATACTCCGCTATGTGGCTTTTTATATCAATCGTTCAAATACGTCATCACCATTAATTAGGTTACCAAACGACGAGTTCGTTCACTATTTTATGCAATATCGGCGTTGGAAACCGTACTTTGAAACTGCAAGCACTGAGCAATTCAGGTCGTCGGCTTTAGTATTTCATAAAACCTATTCGAACATAATGATAACCTCGTTTTAATTTACTTCGTAACAATATCCGGCTCAATTCTGCCCTAGGTGACAGATTTTAAGGTTATTAGTGGATGTCGTAGTCTTCTTGCGATCAACTAAAAAACACAGATATTCACTGAAATCGTCACCCAGAATTGAGCCAGGTAATTTTTTTATTATTAGCAAAGGTACAAAGCTTACTCTAAGGACTAAAGTATATTTTATCCTTTCCAAGTTCCAACAGACGCCACAGTGTGAAAAATTCCCAAAAAGCTGGCCAAAACTCATATTTTATAGTTTTCAAAATAAACAGAATTGACCGTACATAAACAACTCTTTGGTCACTCGCGTATAAGAATCGTAAATTCTAAAAATGTTCGCTAAATCGGTTAAGAATGGTATCAGTTCAAAGGTTAGATTTGTGCAACGCGTATGTTGTATTTAACACTATTGCATTTGTAATTTTCTGTGAGCTTGTAATAACTTTATTATTTTTGTCAAATGAAGAGTGTTCCTCAAGGTATGTAATTACGTTTTATAGTTTATTCTATGCCGTTATATAATTTAACATGCTTTTTTTGCAACTTTTATTACAACGTAGCAAAAATTGTATAAACTTAAGTTCGCCTAGACTTTTATAAAATTCCCCGCATATCCCGGATACAATTATAGCTTATTGTAAAGGTCAGACCTTGTACTTTTTGAATATGTGAACAGTTTCACCTCATACTTACTCAAAATGAGTTTCTGTTTATTTTTAGAATGTAGTACATATACAATTTACGTATGCGCCTAAAGGATGTTGTTTAATTTTTTTCTTATTACTTATTAAGCTAGACGAATCTACTTTGGTGGAGGAGTTCTAGTTCTTTGACATATTCTTGAGGTTGGATTATTATTTGTTTCCAAAAATTTCGTCAACCTTTTTATTAATTAATTTTTTATTGCATCCAATGCATTTCGTGTTTTAATAGGAAAAAAACTGCAAACAACTGAGCACAAAAACTAAATAATTTTAATTTTGATAAAAATTGCTGAAATGTCGTTTTTCGATAATATGCTCATGTGTGCCTGGATATTGAAACCGACCGATTCCGGGACAGAATGATTTTAGACGCAGAAAACAGTTTAAAAACTCTGAATTTAGCCACAATGACAAATATTCAGTTAGTTATGAAGAAGCAAGCAATATGGTTTGCGAAACGACAGCAATTAATAATTTTGACACATGGCATAACCCGAAATTAATTTATTTTCTAATATTATTGTTATTAGTACCAAACATTGTATCAACGGAACATGAAAATAAAGAAGACAGTTCCGAATATGAAGATGTAGAAAGTGAAGTATAGATGAATATAGTGAAGCTGATGATGAAGATGAAGAAGACCAGATGAAGAATGAACAAATACTTTTTATTTTTATTTTCTTTTTTATAATTTTAAAGTATTTAATAAGCACAATATATTTTATTTAATAAATTTTGAAAATTACTTGTTTCATTCTTATTTAAATTATAAAGAAGAATACTAAGAAAGACTAAATTTACGTTTTAACTTTTGTTGCTAGAATAAATGCATTTGATTTTCGCTATGATAGAAAATTAATTAAGTGCGTTGCCATTTCATAATACGGGAACAAGCGGATTTAAAGTTTAAACCTGGTTAGGACATACTTTCTAGGATTTGCCATTGTTACCAGGTTATCCGATTAAAAGTAATGTTGCAACAAATGTCCGTCATTTTGTTCTTCTACTATTATAATTTTGGCTTTGTAATCACCAACCCCAAAGAATACCAAATTCAAAATATGAAAACAAATGTCAGCCAATAGTTGGCCAGCCATTTTGCTTTATTATTTTTTGTTCGAATTTATAATCATCTACCCCAAATCCCCACAAATATTGAATTTCCGATAAATTGAATGTAGTTTTCGTACAAATGTCCGTACTTTGCATTCAGATTTATAATCAGCGACCTCAAATCCCCCTCTAATAACGAATTTCAGCTAAATTGGAAATAATTTAAGAACTGATGTCCGCCATGTTGGATCCGCCATTTTGATTTTTGTTTATTTATTTCGGATTTATAATTAGCTACTCCAAATTCCAACAAATTCTTAATTTCCACTAAATTGAAAATAGTTGTCGAACAAATGTCCGCCATATTGGACCGGCTATTTTGTCTTTTCAACTTTTGATTTCGGATTTGTAGTGGGCGACCCTTCAAATCTTAGATTATGGAGTTTTATCTTTTCGACTTTTGGCCAGATTTTGGGAATTTTTTACACTGTGCGACGTCAGCAGTGATGCCAACGCCACGGATTTATCCGTAGAACTACGGAGTTTGTAAGCTCTGCTGGGATATACGGATAAACGTTCAGAATCTACGGATTTTCTTGTATAAACTACAAAACAAAATTTTTTCGAATTGTTCGATGTATTATTTTATTTGCTAGAGACGATGTTGTCGCGGAATATACATATGGATCATAAATGTTTGCCTTGTGTACGTTATGCAAAAATAGTTGCATGGAAGTTTGGTTGCATATTCTCTTAATGTTATACTATCCCTAGACCAGCGTTTCCCAACCTTCTTCCGCTGTCCTTCTCCCGCTCACGTCAGCCGCAGAGGCGCGCTTCGCTCCTAGTGCTCAGCGGAGCACCGGTTGGGAAACGCTGCCCTAGACCATATAAGCTATGCTCCATTACATCAGAATCGACATTCCTGACAATCCAGAATCTTTTATGAAGATTAAAATTTCTGAGCAATTGATAAATAAAAATGTTAATTGTTAATATAAACACTCGGTATATGCAAAGGAGAAGGTGGTTACAATATCGTATTTGACACAAGATACTTTACTCTTAAGTTTTTAATCCTTCTTGTAACACCCGGTACATGCAAGCAGACAATTACATTCTAATATTTGCATTTTACGTAAGACAATACAGAACAAGACAGCTTTTATGATGAATACAATTTTCTGAAAAGTTAATTCTGGAAATTTTCTGCCGGGCACGGCAGATTTTTCTGCAAAATTTGTGCTATTTAAAAGTTCTACAGATTTCTACGAATATTAAGCTACGTGTCAGTACGACGTCGTTTTACCAAAAGAAAACGCTATTAGTAACTTTATATTATATTATAATACAAGTTTTATAAGGCGAAAATTGGCACACGAGTAGTTTTGGGCACGACGAGCGTAGCGAGGAGTAAACAGTTAACAGTAACGATTCGAAAATATCAAATTCTAAGGTATCACCCATAGTGAAATCAAAAGTTAACTCCATTTAATTACGTTAAATAACAAAAAGTTTCAGACGGAACTGTATTTAACAAAAGCTCACCTACGATACTTCTTACCCCACATGACTAATGTTTCCTAAGTTGCTTTGTTATTATCTTCCGGTTTTCTTGAATTATGGTCGCAGCTTCCAAAAAGTTGGTGTATTTATACTTCTTATATATAGGGATCACCGGATATTTTGAAGATTTAAGGCTCAGTTATGTGTTGAATTCAAGGCATTGCTCCAAGCTCCAAGCTTTTTAAAATGAATTAAAACTTTTAGAATTATGAATAATAATGAAAAAAAAAGATTATAAATACAGAGAATATTTTGTGACATGCTGTATATTTATCTATTGTAATATTCTCAGTATATAATATTTAACTTACACCAAATATTGATAATATCAGGACAACAGAAACTGCACTGGTTTTCGTGATTTACGTAAATGTTGGAGCATTACTATCGTGGGTGTTTTATAGGTAAATCAGTAGATTGTCTACTGATTATAGTATGTAAATTTGTTTTTAAATTATGCAAAAAATTAAAAATTATGCATAATGTACTTCTGTTATTGTAGGGTGTAATATACTATAATTTATTACAACTACAATAACATCATACATACATAGTTGTAATAATAACATAATTCACCGTTCAGTCACAACTAAAGTTGTTGTTGACTGTTATACAAAGTAAGTTACTAGAGCAGCGGTGGTCGATGCTGCATTTAGCTTAAGTGATATTTGATAACAAAAGTTGTTTGGCCTACGGAAAATTATTTTCATATATACAGGATGTTGTATCAAGGCGTGAAGGAAAAATATTACCTTTTACTTTATCATACGTAGTATGTAAAGTATTGTAATCGTGCCGCAAAAAAATTTTGAGATTAACGGAAATATGTCCTATGGGCCCCCGAACATTTTTGACCAAGATACAAAAAATGTCTGTGTGTGTGTACCCATTCTTGTGGCGACGATTCCGGAGAAACTAGTAAAGGTATTGGGACGAAATTTTGATTTTTAGAAGTTTCATCACCAAGCTTAGAACTGCAAAGGTTATTGTTCAAAACGGTCCAAAGGAACTGGATGTTTACTCTAAGCATTTTTCAAGGATTTTGCAAGTGAGCCGCCATTTCTGTAATTTCGACAAAATAGTTAAATAATAAATTAAAGTAGAGGAAATTTTGTATAATTTATGCAAATTACATTTTTTGGTAAAATTAATAGTTTAGCTGCATGAGCAAGTTCTATTTGATCGAGATCGGTCGTATCATTAATATAAAACTAGTTAGCCAGGATTTGATGGAATTTTCATTCTAAGGACAGTAGGTAGTGTCAAACGCTGATGTTTTGACAATACCTATTGTCAATAGTATCACAATATCTGTCAAATCCTGGCTAACTAGTTTTATTTGAATGCTGACACGTCCGATCTCGATCAAATAGAATCTCATGCAGCTAAATTACTAATTTTTAATGATTTAGTACGATAAAGTCATGTGCCTGCCCACATCAGATTTTTTCGAATGGAATGCCCTGTATATTATACCAAATAAGTTGTCTTTACAACTGTATCAGATTATACCCATATAAAGCAAATAGTTTCTGAGATTTTCAATTGTTTGTCAAAAAATTCAGAATTGCAGACGTTTTTAAAAACTACGTAAATACGACATTTTTTAAGATACTGTCCTAAGAATTTTGTCAGATAATAATTGAAGCCATGTCTATATTCTGATGTCATCATATATTGGATGCACTATACAGGGTGATGCAATATTTTTTTAACATTTTGAAATGGACAACGACGTGCAACGAATGAACCCGGACACCTAGAAAATGCAGTGGTACCACGAAGAAAACCATAAATTGTGTACTTTTAGGGAGATAATCGTGAAAATTTGTTCACTTATGACAGACGAGTCATTGTAGTAGTATGTGCGCTCAGCTCACACTAAAAACACAAACGGAAAACGCTAAAAGCTCACATGATGAGCAACGTTTGAGAATGGATTTGTATTTAGTACAAAAACAACCAACAATATCTACTTAGTGTTATTGTTAATCGATTCAAATTAGGTTATTTTTTTCTGGAGAGACAATTGAAAAATGAGATAAAATGAATGATAATATGAGTAATATTGATAAGTCAGAAGGGAAAGTGGGTTTTATGGAGGTGTTTTCGATACATTTTTGTTTGATAACTAGGTTCTAAATTACTTCTATTACCCCCTAAATACTTTACATCAAACTAATAAATACACTGTATATGACGCAATATTAAGGTTAGTACTTACATTACATTTTTAAATATAAATTGTGGTGAAATGAAGGGTTATTACAGCGAACACATATTATACGGGGTGTTCCATTTAAAAAACTTAAGAAAACGTATTTTGAAAATGTTAAAAATAATTACGTGGTCGGATCACCCTGTAAAGCATATTCAATTTTTTCTTAACATCAGCATCTACCTACTAGTTTTGGTGATTGTCTGACAAAGTGGTACGATAATATCTGCAACAATTTAGTTTTTACGTAAGTTTTAGAAAAACCTGCAGTTGTCATTTTTGGACAAACAATAATTGAACATCTCAGAAACAATTTACTTTACACAGGTATGGTTGGAAAGAACTTCCTTAGTATTCATAATATGGTATGATATACACGGCATTCCATTTAAAAAATATATATGTTTTCCTTCACCCTTAATTGCAACATCCCGTATAAATGTATATTTTCCGAGTTATGACGTTCAGAAGGTTGAATACAGCATAAATTGGTGTTTTGTTGGTCGTGTGATTGTATATTTTCTAGAACCCATAGACGTAATAAGGAAGTCAACTTGTTAAAACAAATTTCTGCTCTAATCAGCCAAGAAGACACAGTTACTCTGGAAATTGAACAACAAATGTTGAATCTTTGTACATATGAAACGAATATTACTACAAGAGATTACCGTTGAAATTGAAATTTTTAATTTCAAATAATAAAGTACCACAAAATTTAAAATGGTAAACTACGTTGGCTTAAATTACTGGAGAAAGGTATTTGTCGGGCAATTCCGTCATACGAACATCACAGATCGAAGAAGCAACCGTAGACATGTGTTTCGGACTATTAGTCCTCATCAGTACGGTATAGCCAAGGAGCAAGATGGACACTCAATGGAAAAACACTCAAATGGAGACCTACAGGGGGTGACCAATGTCGCCAGTTTGGTGCTTCAGTGCCAACATCTTCAGGATTCGAAGACAAGAAGTGACTTCGCCCCGGAGGTGACTGGTACACCCCAGGTACACCATAGCCCATCCAAAAATTTAAATTCAAAATGTTAAATGACACAAATTCTATATCTATCTATTAAAAATTCAAAATGGTAAATTACATTTTCTTAAATTTCCGGGTAATTAAAAATTCAAAATTATAAATTACGGATGACAGTAAGTTATGTCAATAAAAATGGAAGGACAACCTTAAGTCATTATTTTGTAGATAACAACCAATCTCTAATAGTTTTCCTGATATCCTCATTATTAAAATGAAAACTAAGAGTACAATAAAAATACTAGGAATTTATACCGGCAATTTATAAAAGGACAGTCTAACAGCATAATTATAGTATAAAATACTTTAATTAATTAAACAACGACCAATTTTTTATCCGGATCACCAGAACATTTCATTAAATCGTGAATTCGAAAGTATGTAAATGGCTTCTGACTTCAAATTTGCGTTATTGGCTCCGCTGAATCAATCCCCCCTTTCCACCCTCTATTCATTCAATACAAAAAGATTAGCTATATTTTCTCAAATAATATTCGGCAGGTGAATTGAGGAGTGGAAAGTAGGCTTTGATAACGAACACGAGTGTAAAGATGTACCACTGTTAAAAAATATCGATACAAATAAATAATAAAGAAACAAAAATAAAGTCTTTTTAACAGTTATCATTTTTTTAACTTGTTTATTTTACGTTGGTCTATTTCCGTAACTTAGGCCAATCACCGACGCTGAGGGCAGGCTACACACACCCAGGAATTTTGTCGAACTGAAGGAATTCCAACCTCCAGTATGAGTTCTTTAACGTACACGTCGCATCATGACAGCATAAATAAATAAAGATATCATAAATAAAGATACAAATTAATCCCGATATATTTAACTGTAAAATGACACCCAAATCGTACCAAAAATGATTTGCTATTAATCGTTGTTATTCTTTTTTCGATGGTTCACTCCAATCGAACGAACGATGGAGAAATGACATCTTGTTCTGATATTCAAGTCTAAGTTTTCTTCCAGTTTAAGGATTTTACCTTAAACTAAAAAACGAAACATTTAGGTACGATGTTTCTCTGTCCTGGGGTGCGTGTACGCTGTAGATTGCGTCTCGGTTAAAACATCTTGAGTTTGTGATGAGCTGTGACAGCGGTAATATGGTCATTTTTGACGTTTCTTCATCGCACAATTATCGTTTTTGTCTCTTTTTTAGTGGAAAAGTTTTGTCAAAAAGTGCACTTAGATAAAAGATCTATTTTATAATGTGGGTTGGGCTATTTGAATTGACAAAACCGAAAGACGTATGTACAAGTAATATTCATTTTGTTGATGACAAGAAATTGAATATTTAATATTCTAAGAAGTTGCACTGAATATTTCCTCAATTTTGAACAATAAATAACGGTTTACTTGAAGACGCGTTTAGAAGTGGGTATAAAAGTCATTATAATTACCTTTCTTTGTAAACAATAATCGTTTGCATAATAAATTAACATCCATGACGTATGAATTCCAAAGTTATCCAATTTTATCTTAAAGAAGAAAACAAAATGTTTATTGGCAATAATATGAAAAATAAAAAATTTGGCTTGATCAAACAATTTCTTTTCCGTGACTATTCGTGAAACATTTTACAAAAATGTACAATTTTTGAGCATATTTAAGATGGAAGAGCAAATTATTATCTATGAGAGTTTAAATTTTGTTTATTATTGATGTCGATACGCACACTTTGGCACCTTTTAAACTGACAATTTTTGTTTTTTACTTGTACGGTAAAATTTAAAAATGTTTTTGGTAACCTTTGGCATCCTAGGCGTTTTGATCCTGCAATTTTTGCTTTTTCATGAAGCCCGCGATCAATCCCGGGATCCCGGGATTACAAAATCTTTAATCCCGAAATCCCGGGATCAGTATATTGTCCGGGATTGGAAGCCCTAGCCGTTATGCACTGAATCAATGTTCATTGTTAGTGACGTGATATCACAGATATCACCAATGTCAAACGTTAGCCACATAATACATATTCGTATAGTGTGACAGTGCCATTAGATATCGTTTGTTTTCAATATTATTAAGATATGGTCGCTAATATAGGAAAACTGCAAAAACGGATAAGCTAGGTATTAAATTTTAAAAAAAGGTTAATTATAACAACGGCATGTTTTGGAAACGGTAATTTTTGTCTTCATGTTCAGTGGTTTTCTTGTTATAAAATGTTCTATCGCTCCTATAAATATTCGGTGCAGGAAAGGACACATTCTGTAATAAAATATTTCTAAATGAACTTTGACAAATTTCAAGCATTTCAAGCTAAATGGTCAACATTTTGATGCTTAAGTAGTTATTCTAGCAGCGCCTTGCTTTTTTACTGCAATAGGGTATTTGACTATTATTGGCAAACCATCTTAGTGTGTTTATTCCTTCACTCTACATTGTAAATGCATTATTTTTCGTAATTATTTCCTGAATATTTCATAAAAAAACGGCGTTAAAAATTGAATCACAAAAAGTCCCGCCAAAACGATACTTTCTGTTGTGTGACGTCACACGATAGTAGATGTCAAATCGCCCCATATGGTCTGTCAGCATCGGCAAGCATCGGCATCATCGCCGTTTGGTAATTGTGTTGTATGATGTGCTGTTTTCACAATTTCTACATACAAATTGGTTATAAATGGTGTATACATCCACAATACAGAGATACGTCAAGAAGAACTCCGGATAAACTATTTGTAGCTGTTCCGCAAGATTTGAAACTGCGAAGAAAGTGGTTGGCTCGTAGAAATCCAAATGAAATAAATAGCGGCCAACACAATTTTTTTTTTTGTGAAGATTACTTCGACATAAGTAAAACTGACTAGAATAAGTTATCTATCGTATTTTCGAACCAGGGATTATCTGATCTGACAGCTTAAGGTTGGGGCTATCCTAACCTACAAAGTTATGCTTACATGGCACTTTAGTGCTGTTAAATTCAAACGGGAGAAACATAAGAGCGCGTTCGGATAACTTGGTATTGTACGGTGAGAGTGACGCGCTGCATAATAGGCGGACTAACGTCATACGGCGTTTATCTGCATATAAGAGAGAGACAGCCGACCCAGGTTATCTGAGCATTGTTCTCCCCATACCCTACCCTGACAAACCGAACGCGCTCTAACCGTACTAACGAATGACGTCACTGGAGACTGAGCCAATTACAGAGCGTTTTCAATCACGTGACAGGACGTGAATAAAATTTAATTTTAATATTGGTTTCTAATAGAAATAAAGCATATTTTTTTTGAAAAGTAATAACAAATAGTTTTCTTAAACTGTAATCTATTAGGATGACTATAATACAAGCCATATTTTTAATACAGTCAAATTCTAGGAAATTAAAAGGAGGCTATTAGCCTAGTCAAATTAGGCGAAAAAGTCGACAAACTTCGGAAAATTGGCAACCCAGCTGGATTTTTGTATACACCTTTGGTTGGGCATTGCAAATCACGTACAAAAAGTCCCCATGGACATCTTGTCCGCGTTGCGAGTTATTCACGGTTATAGATGACCAAAAAATTATAGGTCTTGGAAAACGTCAAAAGCACGTACGAAAAACAACGTATTCCTGTGCTGGGTAAACTTTTCCGTTATCAAAATTATTGAAAACATGATTGAGGATCATATCTTTTAACAAAAACACAATGGCGTGCAGTTGAAGCTTTACCATTTCCTAGATATGTCTAATAGAAGGTTACGAAGCTTCTTATGTAATACCCACCTTGTTATCTAACGGAAATGCAACGAAACTCTTGTAACTATGTATCAAATATGGGTTGCACATTTTCAGCCTGATTATCATCTGGTTATTCTCTGCTGCAATACATTATAAAATATAATTAAATGTTAACTATAACAGCACAAGTTATTTTCTTCTGCACTTCTCTAGACTTGCACTCTGGAGTATTGTAGTGCATGTTTGTAGTGACTTGAAAAACATGTTTACAATAATATATATGAGGATTGTGAAAGTACTATATCATCGACAAGAAAACTCAAACAGAGTCGAGATTGAATATTTGTACAAACGTCAAATGTAATAAATATGATATAAAAACAGACATGTTTATGGTAGCGCCGTCTACATCTGGTTATTTTTTTATTACGAATGTTTAGAGAGAAGTTCGCTACAGTTCGCTATTTGAATTGAGCCTTAAGTTAACGAATTAGCATGAACGCAGGCTATGAAATAAAAAGGGTGGCATGTTTCGGCGCGACAAATTAGGGCTTAACACGACAAATTTCAGTACCTTAACGACAAAATATGCATTTGAACGACAAAATATGTGTTTTAACGACAGAAAATGTAAACAAACGACATAATATATGTATTAACGACAAAAAATGTATATGAACGACAATATTTGTATTTTAACGATAGTCAGCAAACTATGTGACATACCGTCTGTATGTCAGCATATTATTAACCTATAATATTGCTTTGACATAGTATGTCGTTAAACATTTTCATATGTGATTTAACCTCAAATACTATAAATGATAGCAGTATGACAAGCAGCGTCGCTATGCCAGCCGTATAAAACTTTTTCCATACTCATACAGTGTGGTACCATCAGTGTGGATATGCGTAGATTGTTTTTAAGTTCGCAAAAGGACGGGGATAATTGAAAATTATTCTGTGTATTGTTGTTCAGTCAGTGTTCAGGTAAGTTATAATTAAAAATTATATATGATTTGAGCTAGAGATAATATGGACATCAAAATACAACTGGAAATCGAACAGTTGTAGGCAATTGCTTGTTTGATTGATATGATCTTTTTAACTAAAATGTTTGTCAGTTGCAAAATATCAACGTCAATTACTTTTTACATTTCAAGTTTGAGGTATAATTAAAACAACCTGTAACATGTTTTATTATGTCAATTAGGGTGGTGCTTATTTCTTGTCCTATTATTTTTTTATGCAGGACCCTTTCAATTTGTTTATTTATATCAATATGTACTTAATTGCTGTGAAATTTGAGATCGATCAACACAGTACATTAACCCATACCCCAAGAGGCACAAAATCGTGTATACGTTTAATTTAGTTAGTTTACGTTTAAAACGGAATCATATTTGTTTTGTTTACTACAATAAATTTATATACCACAGTTATTAACTTACACAAGAAAAATAACCAATTAACTTGTGAGTCAGAGCACTTCACATATTTCTATGTAGATACTTAATTTGTCAAAACAATACAATAATCTAAGCTAATTGCCATCAATAAACACAATCGAACAGTCTATGGAGAAACCCCTAGCAAAAATAGTTTTCTCTTTCTCGATTTTGTTCATTGTTGGCCAGAATAATCACTTAGCTTCGACTATTTTTGACAAATTAAAACTTGCAAATATGTGAAATACTTTGATATCGAGATGCATTGTCCCCTAAATATAAACAATTTTACTCACAACAAACAACTTCAGTAAAGGACTGGACCGAAGCATATTAATGGTTACAATAAACAAAAAAAGACTTGAGGTGGGTACTAAATATTACACATGTTTTACTAAATCAAAAGATAAAAATATTCAAATATACAATAATTCAAGACAATTGTTCAAATATTTGTTTATTTTTATAAAATGTACTGATAATTGTACTTGAATTATTGTTTATGTGTTTCTTTATTTAAATACATACAATATTTTAAATTTAATTTGTGTTTTTATTAAATTTTTGCATACCCCACACTACAGCTGTTAATAAAGTTTTATAAAAGCAAAATTTTATAATTAGAACTCAAAAATAAAATCAAAATAACCAACACCTATCGCAAATAGCTCGAAAAAGTAAAATTACATAATCTGTCGTGCTAGTCAATTAAAGTGTCAATTAAACTAAAATCAAAATAACCAACACCTATCGCAAATAGCTTGAAAAAGTAAAATTACATAATCTGTCGTGCTAGTCAATTAAACTGTCGTTAAGAATCCCTAAATTGTCGTGCTGAATACATATTCTGTCGTGTTAACCATTGTCGTGGGGAATACCGAATTTGTCCTGATGAGTACATATTTTGTCGTGCACAATTTGTCGTTGAGAATACCTTATTTGTCGGGCCGATATATATTCCCCAAATAAAAATAAGTTCAAACGTTATTTTTTTAAAAATTTATTTTGATTTTATAGCCAGCTACGTGCTTACATATTTTCGGCAAAAAGATATTTTCAATGTATGAAAATAATGAATATTTTTTATACCTTTTGACGTCAAATAAAAAGTAGAGGTTATACTGAACATTTTTTCGAAACGCCAACCATTTTTTTTGCACACACAAGAGCAAATCGACACCCCAGGCCTGAATATGATCAATCTGAATGTCAATTTTGACGACGATTTGTACGATATGTACGACACCGACAGTGTGGCAGGTGGTCAATTATTTCAGCCGCACTCTATGTGAAGCAAAGAAAAATGGATGAAATTATAATCATAACAAAGACATAACAAAGACATTTTTATCGTGCTAATATATTGTTTAAAAAAGGTTTTCTAATCACTACGCAAATAACAATAATTAATTATTTGGTATCATTTTCCACTAGCTGCTTCCATCAGCTTTACAACGCAAATGGAAACCTTCGTTACTTGGTCACAAATATTATCCAACTTGATGCTGTCGCAAGATGACGTGTCAAGTTTGGGAATTTTAGCTTTTATCACTTCCCCATTTTCCTTGAAGTATCCTCGATGTGTGACGACGCACCTGAGTAAGCAAGGGCCGCCTGGACCACTTTTCATTTCCTCCAATTCTGCTGAAGTTATTACACCATCATTATCAGCTGCATCCATCATTTTAGAGTAAAACGTTATATCCAGATTCAATTCTTTCGCGCAACTCTCGACTTGGCCCAACAATCCAGTGATGTCCGATTGAACCTGTGAATTATCTTAACTTAGTTTATTGTTTAACATACGAGACAGTATTGGTCATAAACATCAGGATCTGCAAGTGGTCTATAGACTGATTGCAACGGCACGAGAAATCTAATTGTGTACTTAAGTTACTTTGTGGTCTTTTCGTCGGTTTCTAATTATGATGTATCACACTCAGGGATTAAACTACCGTTGAAATTAAAATTATTAATTTCAAATATTAAATAACCACGTAAATAAAAATTTTAAATGGTGAATTACGTTGGCTTAAAATACGGAGTAATTAAAAATTCAAAATGGTAAATTAGGCTGGTTTAAATTACCCCGTAACTAAAAAGTCAAAATGGTAAATTAAACCGGGGTTAATAGTCACACTAGTTGTTTAACTGTAAATTTTAGACGAATGCTACTTGTTCTTGTTATTTTTTTTGTTTTTGCAGAGAATGAATCGGAGCACTTCCCACATCAGCCTAAACCCTGAATGCATTGTTTTTTTTTCTTTTTTTTTTTTTCATTTGAAGATGTAACTTTTACGTGAAAAGCGGACAGCGAAGACTGACCGTAAGACAAATGAAAGCACACTGCCATAATTTTATTTCAATAAAAAACGATATTGATTTTAGTTCCAACACAGCAAACACAAAAACAAAAAAAAATCTACAGCCCAATAAGTGTTGTACAATATGTACTACAGGTAAATCAAATCCTTAAAAAATTTCAATATCAAACATGGCGCACATAAAACAATTAAAAGTTGGCCATAGTTTCTCCACCATTTTTAAAGATAACTCAAGTACGCAATTGGACTTGTCGTGCCTATGCAATGTTATTGTTGCAAATGTCCAACACCCCTGCTTTTTTGAGTAAAAACGACAAAAAAAAGATAGGGGTAGTATAATGAAAGCCTCTTAACTTTGCGCAAAGTTAAGAGGCTTTCATTATACTACCTACCCATATTAAGATAAAACTTTGCAATATGGATCCAGCTCAATAAAAAAAAAGATGTTTGAAAATTTTACCCTGTATAATAAATATTAACTATTACCCTGTATACGATGCTATAAAATCTATACTGTTCCCTTTGACCAAAATAAACCAAAATTAACCAAAAGTAACTGTCTCGACACATTTAACTGACTCAGAAATGTTGCTTGAATTTACTTAATATCTTTGGAAATATGAGTAATTGAAAATTTCTACTGTTTTTTTTTTTGGTCCACAGTGTTTTGGGCCACAAAATTTTAGAAATGCTTAAGAAAAAAAGAGTATCTATTTAAAGACAACATGTTTGACATAATGTATAATTATCTATTATAATATTCTCAGGCTATAATATTTAACTTACACCATATATTGATAATATCAGGACAACACAAACTGCACTGCTGTTCATCGTGATTTACGTAAATGTTAGCATCGCTATCTGCGTGATGACACAATTTATAGGCAAATCACTATATTCAATACTGAATATAGAATGGAAATTTGTTTTTAATTATGTGTATATAACTATAATACCTATAATTTACAACTACAAAACATCGTATATAGTTATTATAATAATACACCATTCAGTCACAACTGAAGTTATTGTTGAATGTTATATATCTGCATTTGTAAACGCTTTTTGGCATTCAATATGAGTATATATTCCCCATCATTATACACGCCGATGATTATGATTACAGTACTTATAATAAGTACTGCCAAAATATAATAATGACAGTTCTTTTGAATAAAGACTACTGTATTCAAATGAGCTGTCATTATTATATGTAGATTGTAGACTTCGTCGGGCAGTGGTATTGGACCTTTGCAACGATAACATTGCATAGGCACGACAAACCAATTGCGTACTTGAGTTTGCTTAATTGCAAAATCTTTCAAAAATGCTAAGACTAAACCTCCAGTTCCTTCGGACCCTTTTCAACAGAAAGCTTTTCAGCTCTAAGTGTGATGGGGCGGACACCCCTCTCAATATTTACTATTATACTTTAATCAACTCTAAACTGAAAGGGGCCCCTGTTGGGACTTTGCTCAACTACCAAACGTTAACACCACATGTTGAAGGTGGTAACTCGCCTCAAGCGACGCTTGGTCCGCCATTTTCAATCACAGGTACTAACTGATTTAAACAAACTAATCTTACGGTAGCGTGAATTAATTATCTCTCTTACGGAGGCTTTAAAAAGTTCTTTCTCTGAGACTTTGTCAGAGACGTTTGAACTCATTCTAATTATCAATCACCATGTGCAAGGCTAAATACTTTACCATAAAAGGGGCAGGTCTATATTATTCTAAAATGAATATGCCCAAGAAAACCACAATAAAATCTATTAACAAAAATATATACAACAATGCAGAACTGCTTACATGGAATTTGAATATGTTAATCCTAAACATGATATATTCTTAATTTGGCAGAGATGGACAAATCAGCAAGTACAGACAACGAATAAATACCTTATTATTTCGGTTGAGCACAAGAAACACGAGACACCACAGTTATCTTATAGAGCCCCTGCTCTTAAGAAAACACGTCTTTACCCCATGATGGCTAGAATAAGAAGGAAGTCTTCCGCGTTTTAACCGTCACACGCACCCCCTGAATGCGACGCTCACGCCCTCTCCAAAAACCGTTACGGTATATGGACGCTCTTGTTCGTGCCCAAATTTCAACTTACTACATAAGTTTGGTCATAAAACTCCTAAATAGGAAGTTTCGTCCCGATACCTTTAGTAGTTTCTCCGGAATCATCGCCAGAAAAAGCGGGTACACACACATATACAGACACACATACACACACAGACATTTTTTGTACTTTTGTCAAAAATGTTCAGGGGACCCAAAAGCCAAAATCCCCCACAATCTGCTTTCTGGCTTGAATATATTTAAGGGCAAAATATCAGATAATAAACAAAGCTGGGCACAAAAGCGTTAATCCGTTAATCGTTAATTAACGAAGTTAATTATTCGTTAACGAATTAACTATTACGTTAACTTTCAAACCCATTAACGGACTGACTAACTTCCGCTACATTCATAATCCGTTAATTCAAGTCCGTTAAATCGGAAATATCGTCAAGAAATATTTCAAATGGTCGTATAGACATTATATGCAAGTTCGGACTTGGTTTTGGTTACATGTGTGACGTACTACTTTGTGTGACGTGGCGTCCGTATATAAAGCATGCGCGAGAGTTGTTTTCCAATGTGTTTTTTTGTTTTAGTCTGAAACATTTTAAAATTACTAAGTTACATGGAATTAGGATCAGTTCGATCAGTTCTAAATATGCAAGTGCGTGCGATTATAGCAACAATCTTGTCTAAAACGAAAATTTGGTGACACCACTGTGTATAGACGCGAAACATAACCTATTCCGCATTTCGTTATTTGTTATTGTTTGCTGTGATTTAAAAACTGTGGAAGAAAAGCGTAATCAATAATTTAATAGCAATGCATGGAGGTTATGTTTGCTACCAACCCAAAGCAACTATTGTCATAAAAATAAATATCACCGACAAGGGCGTAGCCAGAAGTTTTTACAGGGGGGGGGGGCAAGGAGTCAGAAAAATACCAAAATTTAAGTAAATAAATATTATCGCATATCTTTTTGTTTATAAAAATATATGTATGAGGTATGTACATAATATGAAATATGCTAATAAAACATTACATAATGTTAAGTTTCCGCTTGTTTTCGGAAAACTTCTGCAGGACAGATTCTTTGAATTGCTCTTGGTCTTCATTTGCAATGTTGCCATGAACGCTGAGAATGCTACCGAAACAAATATTCTTGGAGGACATGTATCAAATGTATCAAAATGTACATATAAGTGTACAAGAACAGTAATACTAATATATCATAATTTCCAAGATATTTGCGAACAGCGAATTAATGCAAGAACCGCCTTAGCGCCATCTATTGCTTAAAAGACAAACTATAGGTAAACGGGTTGACATTTGCCAAACGAGACCAAACTCGAAACTCAACAAAATTAGACTAATCTAAAGTAATATTTAGCTATATGCACTTAAACTGCAATAATTACGTGATTATAGTGTTACAGCTACAGTGATAACACTGTGATCACGTAGGTAATCCTATAACTGAAATACTCTTTAGGACCAGTAATCCTAATCACCCAATCATACAACGATATAACACTGGCTTCCAAATAATAATTAATACTTAGTAAAATAGTTTCTTATATCCATTGCAAAAAAAACACTGCTTTATTATCGCGTTCAAACTACACATCACACAGACTCCAGTAATATACAAAGTAGATATGTGGTTTTGGTTGCCAACCGACAAGTAAATTGAAGATATAATTTTAGATTGCTTTATTACAAATAACATTATATAATTATATAAGGTTATTTGTAATAAAGCAATCTAAAATTTTTACTTCAACTTACTTGTCGGTTGCATTAACAATTCCTCTATTAATTCCCAATAAATCAACTTAACAACAAATACCTCACCTGTATTGAGATTTGGAGGTAGGTACTGGTATTTGAGTTGCATACTCGACGGTAATTTATTAAATTACATTTTCTCATAAAATAAGCACAACTGGCTTTTACAGTACATGTTATGTGTCTTTGTAAATTTATTATGTACCTAATACAATTTTGTGAATTTTTATTTTGAGCGCAAGGGGGGGGGAGGGTCAGGTGCCCCCCCCCCCCCTGGCTACGCCCTTGATCTCCGATGTTCAAGCCATGCGATTTATTAAAGTTGCACAGATGTAAATGGTGTACAAATTGTCATAAAATTGCATGCGATTTTTCAAAACTGCATTGTTGAAAGTGCAGGTTTGAACTGCATAGATATAAAAGTAGCTTTAGTTGATCTTTACATGTTTGTATCTCGCAATGTAGATCTTTTCATCTTTGTATCTCGCAATGTAGTTGTTTTAGTTACCACTGTACCTAGTTTGAAAAGTTTCTAAAGCAATTTATACATACGCATCCGCATGAAAGGTCCGCCCAGTTATTTGGGTTGCATAATCACCGATAGATCGGCACTCAACATAACCTATATTCCTCTTTATAAAAAGTTAACGATTAACGGTTAACGTTAACTTCCGTTACATTTGTAACAAATTAACGGACTATCGGTTAACGAAGTTAACTTTTTTTTGTCCCACTTTTCGTTAACGGATTAATGATTAGCGAAGTTAACTTTATGATGAACTTTGCCCAGCTTTGATAATAAACCTCTACTATCGAACTAAACTCTACCTCGGAGTTTATTAATGCGGAAAAAGAAAACCCGATGTTATTTATACATACTCTACTATCAAAACAAAGCAGCAAAACTAGAAATATGTAACTTACTATACTACTACGACTATAGTCATTAGTATGCAACAGTGGCGTCGCAGTGCCATATTTTATAGGTAAATCCATTTGTTGAAAGATATGTGATCATATTACGTACATAAAGAAATAAAAAAAATATACACCTTCATTATATTCATATAAAAATCTTATGTGGCCAGACACTACTTTATCATACTATACAGCAGTGTCAAAGTGTCAAACTCTGATGTTTTGACAATATTGTCAATAGAATCAAAATATCTCTCAGTTTTATTCAATTTTTCATTATCATTTTGCAAAAGTTGGGCCGCTGTTGTCAGATGGCAGGGAAGTTCAGTTTTCGGAGGGATTTTCGCCCCATGTAGGGAAAACGGGATTTACTGTATAAAAAAGGAAATTTTTATTTTTGTGAAAGTTGCAAAAGCCGTTTTACCGTGGTTGCGAATTTGAAGCCGTGAATCAGATTGAATTGAAATGATTGCGGCCAGCAATGGAACTCAAGTAAAGTGATGGTTTAATTTATATTATAAAATATACAGGTGTCCCACTTTTTCCTGTTAATTTTTTTACTTTATCATACGCAGTATGTAAAGTATTGTAATCGTGCCAAAAAAAAATTTTGAGATTTTAGCGGAAATATGTCTTTTTGGGTCCCCTGAACATTTTTGACCAAGGTACAAAAAAATGTCTGTGTGTGTGTGTGTGTGTGTGTGTATGTGTGTGTGTACCCGTTTTTTGTGGCGACGATTCCGGAGAAACTACTAAAGGTATCGGGTCGAAACTTCATATTTAGAAGTTTCATAACCAAACTTAGAGCTGAAAAGCTTTCTGTTGAAGAGGGTCCAAAGGAACTGGAGGTTTAGTCTTAGAATTTTTCGAAGATTTTGCAAATAAGCCGCAATTTCTGGAATTTTGTCGAAATAGTTAAATAATAAATTAAAGATGAGGAAATTCTGAATAATTTATCACTATGACATTTTTGGTACAATCAATAGTTTAGCTGCATGAGCAAATTCTATTTCTACGAGATCGGTCGTACTGCATGAAAACTAGTAGCCAGGATTTGTGAGACTTTTTGATTCTAATGACAGTAGGTAGTCTTGGTGTCAAACGCTAATGTTTTGACAATAACTTCTGTCAATATAAGCTGCGTTCGCATATTGCATTACACTTTTTACACCCAATAACACGTAAGTGTCATTTGGACGGTGTACCCGGTGTCAACGGACTACAATATCCGAACGCAGCTTTAATCGACATATCTGTCTAGTTCTAGTAGTTTTATTTTAATGCAGACATGGCCGATCTCGATCAAATAGAGTCTCATGCAGCTAAACTATTAATTTTATATATAGTATGATAAAGTCATGTGCCTGGCCACATCAGATTTTTTAAGTTTCTTAAGAAGTTACAGTCGTTTGAAATATTAACAAAACAAAGTACAGTCATGGAAATAAGTAAGTTCGTATCGCTATCGCAGGATTTGAAAATAGTATGTCGGTTATATATTCGTGTACTGTTCTACCTCGACCCGGCCGCTTCACAAAAAGTTGTCCGTCACGAGGTGGTTTTTCGATGGATGTAATGTAACGGGATTTAGTTTATTTTTAGCGTGTCCGACCTTTTCCTTAATGTGATATCTTCATTGCAATGTAATAAATGAAATATGATCACTACAGTTAAGTTTACGAGTAGGTAATGCATTTAATTAAATATAGAATTACTTTTATAATAATATTAATAAATATGAAATTTGATAATATGATACGAAGAGCTCATTTTAAGATATTGCGTAATATCATGACACATTATATAAATTTATGTTAACTAAATATTAACTAAATACACATATTAATTACGCAAGTAAATGCCTTTGCCCAGCAGTAGGATGACGGGCTTAAGTAAGTAAGTAAAGGCGCAAATCAACTTGATGCCAAGGATTATCACTAAATATAGACTATTTCAGAATTGTAATATTAAAATATATTCACTAAATGTAAATAAATTCTCTAAATTTAATTTAAATTTACATTTAGGACGAGCATGTATTTGGTATGAAGGACAATGGAAATTTTATATCTGTATTTACTTTACAGCAGTTAATGTTCAATTACCTTTCATGACATCTAATACATGCTTGACAACCAAAATAATTTAAATTATAGCAATATATACAGGCTGTCCCACGTTTCTTCCGCAAAACAATTTTTTTCAGAAAGTAAATTACTTAATTCATTAAAAAGTTACAGCCGTTTGAATTATTAACAATATCTTATTTTGAACGGCTCCAACTTCAGAAGGAACAGAGAAAACCAATAAGACCATATGAAACATATTACTTTCTACTTTCCAGAAAAAAAAAACAAAACATTTTGGTATTTTCTTTTGTTCATTTGTTAAGACAAATTATTAAAATTTTACTTATAATTAATAATTTATATTAATTATGAGTATATTAATAATATTTATTGTTGTAATATGTAGTTATTGTGTTTCATTTTCGGTTTTGCATTGTTTGATAACTAATTAATTTTTAATTTTTCTTTTTTTGTTAATATTTCAAAGAGCTCTAGTTCTAGCTCAAGTTTTATTGTAATATAGTTCCAGTTCAATAAGCACACATTTTTCATTTACTATATATTACCTGGAATATTATTGGAAATTTTATTTCTAAATTTGTTTTCTAAATAAATTAAGAGGCGTGCATTAACAACGATAATAAGTTAAAAATAACATTTTGACTTATGAATTGTGTACTGTAAGGTTAGCTAAAATGCATATACATAAAAATGAAGGTCTTTTTAATTTCCAAACAATATAAACTATAACTAAAAATGTTTAACGACATACTTTGTCAAAGTAATATTATAAGTTAATAATATGGATTTGAACCAAGGCCCTTTGCGTTGCTAGCACAATGTCAATAGCTCAGATGGGAGAGCATTGTGCTAGCGACGCAATGGTCCCTGGTTCAAATCGTCAAGTTGTTGGTTTCTCTTACGTATAGCTTTTATTGCATATGATTGTGAGTAATTAATATGCAATAAAAGCTATACGCAAGAGAAACCAACAACTTTTCTTTCTGAAGCGTCTCCTTTTGGGAAATTATGTACCCGTTACCAACACAATTTATACTCATCCCAGGTCAAATTTAATGAAATAATTTTTATGTTGTATAAATGTTCTTTTAGATGGTCGTATATTTTGGTTTATTTTATTTTTTTAATAATAATTATAACATATTTACATTCTATCAAAATGCGTCGAAAACTTTGAGCTTGCTTCCAAAAATTTTTGTAAATTAGTTATAAACATAATTGTCATTATTTTCAGTTGTCAGATATTTGAAACATATTGCTGTAAAGTAAATACTAAATAATAATATAAAACAAAATAGTAATGATACATTCATGCTATACAAAATACATACTCCTTTCTGTTTATTAAGTTAAACACTGCAAAATATCGTTGAAGCTAAATATCTCGAAAACACCAGTAAATCACAATTAACAAATTATCATAAAGACAAATTTAAAGCAAATTTAATTTTAATTTATTTCTATTTTGTGAATAAATGTTATTACATATGTCAGTTCTGAAATAACCTGATGCAATAAGATTATAGATGCAATTATAGATTATAGATTAGATGCAATAAGGTTGTAAGTATAATTTGTTGTGTTGTATGCAATATCTTGAAATGAGATTTTCATTTCATGTAATCGAAAACTTTTATGTTTATTAATATAAAATTAACGTCATATTTAATAAAAACACAATTACATTGCAATGTAGGAATTACATTAATTAATTACACATTAAGCTAATAAAGAGAAACATATAAATCATTATAAAACAATTCAAAGCATTCGAACATGGTTTCGCAAATAATAAATTTCCGATATACGAGTTGAGGCGTAAACGGACAATTTTTTGCATTTAGCGGCCGAGCGGTCGACCAGAATAACAAAAAACTTGTAATTGGATGTATCATCGACACACTGCTAAAATATTTATAGAACTTACTTAATTCCATGAGTGTACCTACAATAAGAAAATAAATCCAAACCCGAAAAAATAACACAATCAATATCCATTACAACAATAAAGAGTAAGTAAAGTTAAATAAATAGTAAAATTAATATAATTAAATACATGTCAAACAATTTAAAACCGAAAAAATAACACAATCAATACCCAGTACAGTAATAAAATGTAAGTAAATTTAAATAAAACATTAAATTTAATAAAACTAAACTGAATAAACAAACGAACAAAAAAAAGGAAAAAAACGTTTTTACTGATTTCTTTCTAGAAAGTTAATGTTATTCCGACTAAGAAGTTCCATATTTCAAAAGGCTGTAACTTTGTAATGAATTGAAAAAAATCATGTATTTTTGAATTTTTTCTTTGTTTTTCTTTTATATTTCAAACCGCTGTAACTTCTTAAGAAAGTAAAAAAACAACTAAGTTCTATGAAACTTTTTACTCAGTGTGACATTTACCATATGAAATAAAGTTTTACGGGAAAAAAAAGTGGGACGCCCTGGACAGTACTAAATATTAACAACAGGGATTTGACACCCATGGGACGTAAGAATGACACCCATGGGACGTAAAAATAACTCCTTTTTAAGTGCACAAATATAGATTATTTTTCTATAAAACATCTGTGTCATATGAAACTGACAGGTACCTGAATGTTGGGACCCCTATTTTTCTACAGCACGAGGTGCCACTGGTACCAATAAAAAGAAAACTTAATTCATTATATATTTATTAATTCATATTATCAAGAATATTAGTAGATCAAGAGCGCTTTGCCGCCAACTGCGTTCCGATGCAACGGGCAGTTTCAACAACTTGCTCACAAAGGTCAGCCTTCTTGATTTGCTTGCACAGATTAAGGTCGAGGTCTTCAGTATCCTTCGTGATGATGACTTCGCCCGTAGGTTTAAAGAGTCCTCTCTTCACAAGCATGCACTTCAGAATACACATGCCTTCCGGTGCTTTTTTTAGATCCCGTATATCGTCCACATCAATGTCGCCGTCATCATCCGCTTTGTCTATAAGTTTTGCATAATCGGCGATGTTTAATTCCAACTCTTTCACGCAAGGTTCTGCCAGACTATACAATCCTGTCATATCAGATCGAACCTAGAATATTTGAGAAGCTTAGTAGAATTTCAGGATATGATCTACATTTATTTTTCTGAAGTTTTCTATCAGCAGTTATCATGCTGTAGCCACGTTTTATGACCTCTCGAAGGCTTTCGATTGTGTCACACATCATATTCTCTTAGAAAAACATAAAAAATATAACTTTTCGAAATCGAGCATTGAGTTATTGGAGTCTTATCTGAGTAATCGTTACCAACACGTAAAAGTGAAGAATTCAATTTCATCTAACAGATTTTGTAGGTATGAGGTACCCCAAGGATCGGTTTTGGGTCCCATTCTCTTTTTAATTTATATCAACGACATCAATTGTGCTTCTGAAGCAACTGATCTTATTCTATTTGCGGAGGCCACAACGGTAATTGAGGGAGGTGATGATTATGATCAGCTTCTTAACACAGTTTTTCTACGTGACAGGGGTATTGAAGAATGGTTTTCTTCAAATGCACTATGCATCAATCAGGAAAAGTGTTTATCGGTATTGTTTACATTGCGATATGAAGCGCGTTCCAGTAGGGGCGACAATGCGAGTGTAAAATTCTTGGGTGTTCTTGACTCCAAATTAGTAAGTGGGAAAGTCATGTTGAACATGTTCCCGGAAAGCTTGTGAGGGTGATTCAGTATCTGAGGATCTTGAAAGAATCGATCACAATAAAATGTCTCAGAGTTGCATACTACGCCTGTATATTCAATTACGATGAATAGTTTAACTGTAATTTCGTAGAAGTAAGTAGTGCATAGTGTTTTTCTTTTTTATTCTGACTTGTGTAAACAATTTTCTTTATAATAACACCAATAAAGATTATTATTATTATTATTTATTGGAACTCTCTGATACAATACATTAAACATAGAAAATATAATTTAAGGTGCTCTTACACGTAGCCACTTTTGTTGCGCGAGATTCTATTGCGACACTATGAAATGGCATGTTGTGTTCACACGTGAGATAAAATCAGTCAAAAGTTGCGCTACTTTCGACTAGCGCCAGCGCCAAGTGGCAGCCACACATTTTTAAGTTGCGAGGCTATTCACACAGTACACGCCACTTTTCATTGCTGCAACTTGTAAAAGTGGCACGTCGGATGTCAAGAATTGCTCACGGAACGACTGCGCTCCCTCGTACTTGTAGTGGTTGTGTTTATATTCTGCCTCATTAAGTTTAAAGCGGCGATAGTGATACTGTGTTGTTGTTTATTCCATAAAAAATGGATTCAGATTCTGATACCGATGAGAGGACTAGAGCAGCTGCGTGTTATGAGCTAATGTTCATGAGCTATTCAAGGCAGCTTTTGTAGGAAAAGGCTCAACTATAGCCTATCGCAGAACTTGAGGATAAAGTGAAGTAGACTTGTGGATTTTTTCTACTTTAACAGCCCTACTGTACTTATTGAAATTTTAACGTTGCCACGTATTATTGCATATTTTGTCGAACCTACAGGAAAAAGTCCCCAAGAGTGATTGGAGGATCTAAATGTAGAGAATTTTCATTTTAAGTTTAACCTAATATTTCTATCAATGCCAATTTTTACGATCGTAAAAAAATTATTCGAACAAAAAGTCTCGTCTTGAGTTGGGTTGGGAATTACTGTAACAAGTAGAATGAAAATTTTGCTAAATATGCATTATGCGGAAAATATAAAATCATAAAATTATTTACGAGGACTTTAGTTGGAATATTTATTGTAATATTTATTTATCTTTTTTTTTAGAATGACATATTTATTCGAAATTCTTTTCAGAGAAGAAGGATTTATTTTAACTGGTTTCTGTTGTTCATATTGTATGTTGAAATAATAAATATTTATTTATGTTCTTTTTTTTTTAGAGAATTAGTATTTATCGGTTAGCATCCTTTACTTACAAAATATCAATTTGATAAGATTTTTTACTTTGTTGAAGTTCGATAGTTACCGATAGTATCGATAGTTTTAACGATACTATCGATAACTATCGGACACGCCAACTATCGATGTTTAGCCAACACTACCGTATATACATCTACTAAATGTTGCGCCACTAAACTGGAAGAAATGGACCGACCAATACGTCGGTCCATTTCTGTGTGGCGCTAGTACCGTGTTTGTACCTGTTTACACGCAGCAACATTTTAGCTGTACGCAACTATAAAAAATTGCGCCCTATACTGAAAGTGTCGCAATATTTATAGTTGCAGCGTTGTTCACACATTGCAATATAAGAATTGCGCCATTTTTTAACTTGCGCAATATGAAAAGTGGCGTCGTGTAAGAGCACCTTTAGATACAACATATAAATACAAAAATTACACTAATAGATTTTGAAAAGTAATGAAGATCATCAGGGCAAATTGGTAGTATGTATCCAGCTTCGCTGAAGCCTAGGGTACTCCCTTTGCGGGTATCTCCACAGCTCAACCCAATTTTGAAAAAACATTGCCATTTATGCTTTGCAACACTATTATTATTATCAGTTGATCCTGAGGGAATTTTTTAAGTAAGTTTGATCCCGTCAGTGTATAAATCAGACTCTCAGGGAGTCTATTCTCGTCATATTTTTGAAGCGAATTCGAGACTTCTCGAATGGTTAGGTGAAAGTGGGGATATCGGCGGTTGCCCTGTATTTGGAACGTATGGGCGCAGGGCCGTCGTAAGATATTCGACGCCCGTGGGGTACTAAAATTAATGCGCTCCTCTTCATAAGAAAATACACGAGATAGCTGGCGGATGCGGGGTGACCGACAAAGTTATACAAATGTGTCAGAACTAGAAAAAGCCAATTCATTACCATTATACTAAACAAAAACAATATTTATACAAAATTAGAAAAAAAAAGACGAAAAAAAAGAAAACAGCGTTTATAGTAAACAAAAACAAATACGTAACTTATATATTTGTTGTCCTTGCATTTTTTTCCAAATTGATATCACTTGATATCATTTTCAGTGCTGCAAAAGATCTTCCACCGCTGCAATTTGTAGTGGCATAGATTAAAAAATGCGCAGTGCGGAGTGCTGTGGCCACGTTAGTAAATTTGAGTCAATTATTTTTCTTGAAAAATTGCCAAAAGCGAAACATCTTTATGTTGAAACATTTGATTAGATTTGCCATAAAAGATAAAATAATCTTAGAAAAACATAAAATAAGCAGTTCTTGTAGTGCTGGAATTCCTATAAATTCCCTTTATAGGGAATAAATTGGGAATAAATTGGCTTTTAAACCATTCCTTCATATAATAAAATGTTAGCCTAGTTTGTATTTTCGTACAAATACTCAAATTTGGCAACATAGCTGTTGTGTTACATAATTTGATGAGCAAATTTCGTATCGATTAAAGGCTGCAATAAGTATCATAATAATTAATTTATAGTATGTCTTTATATCCCTAATAAATAAAGAAGCTGGTCTCCGTCTCGGTCTATACACATCTGAACCGCTTTTTCGCTACTGTAAATGTTATTTTTTGGGATTTAAGCCATTTGAGTAATAGGCCGATACTGTTCAACATCAACAAGTTTATTATTGTCATATTTATTGTATGTATACAGTGAGCGCCTGAAGTATGAAAATATGAGAAAATCTAAATGAGGGTTAGTTATTGTACAAAATTCCCGTACACGTTGATCTTTAACTCTTGGGAACATGGATATTCTGAATGGAATATGAAAATGCGTTTTGGATAAAATTAGTTGCACTGTGTACGAACACGCACTCTCGCGTAAGATTTTCGAAACAAGTGAGATAAAAATGTCAAAAACCTGAACCCAATGTTCTAGAGACGTCAAAAGGATCTCATAATAAACCTTAAACTTTCTACTTTTACCTGAAATCCTGACAGTTTGTTCACAATATATTTGAATCATTTACAGCGATTCTAAGTAGTGTGCTGATGGTCAATCCTATTGCAATCAAATCTACCTAAAACGTATAGACGTTAATTTTTAAACTTTTTCGAAAATTTTCTAACGTAAGGTCACACAATTTGTATTCTACCATGAAGACAATTAACGGATCTATCATAATCAGAAAAGACAAATATGGAGTTGCCATTTACAAACAGTGTCGATGACGTCATAAGTACAAAACAATTAAAGGGGGAAATTGAATTTGTTACAAATATGTGTATAATTAAAAATCATTTCGGTGTAATACTGATCACAAAATTATGAAGTATATTTGGTTGCCTACTCATTTCGAAGCCCACCTTAAACACACAGTAAAATGGTATTGTCTATAACAGTACTCCGCAAGCACTGTGCCGCGGCACAGTGCGTGCGTAGCGGAGATATGCGACTGCCGTGAGCGGGAGAAGGACAGCGGGAGAAGGTTGCAGAGCACTGGTCTATAATATGAAACCGAAAGATGAGAGAAGTATGATCTTCTCCAAACTAAGACGAGTTTTTGAGACAATAAGAAATACAACATTAAATTCATAGTATAACTTACCTCCAATACAGCCAAAGCCAGGAACATACAAATAATAATGCTACACATCATTATGATATTTTAGATTTGCGAACATCGGCTGGTGTGTCAATAATTTTATAGGCAAACAAACGGTTGAGTTAACATAAATAGAGAAGGCGATTAAATTTATATTAATATTTACAACATGCGTGGGGCGTTTATTCAATTCCGGGATATCCTTTATGAAAACGTCTACTCGGCAATTCAAGTATTTAATACATACCTTAGTAACGTGCAATCATAGCATATAAAATAGTAAAATACTACATTTTAACAATGGTTTCGAGTGATGACTGCAAAAATGAGGTACACGGTTGATATATGGATCAATTTAAGAATAAAAAAAAATATGAATGAATGTTCATAGTATTGGTAATGGCACCAACTTCCAAAAAATAAATTCTTTCCATAATCCAGGCTCATATGGATAGATATAATTAGTGTTTTTTTATCGTTCACAATTGACGAATGTAACACTTTTGTCGTTAGTATAATGTGTATAATGTATGTTCAGATATAATACGAGGGTCGTCTTTAACTGAATAAGGACTTATGCGAAAAACAAACCCGAGTTTGAAACCTATCACGGTATTGTATGTGCGTATATCTGTATTCCTATAGATATTTAACCATGCATGTAGCATAGCAACCGATTCACAGATAGAAAAGACTTTTAGTTTTTAAGAAACATAATCTTGTGAATTTATTCTTCTGGATCAAAACATTTCTTTGGCACAAATATATTTACCGCGAGAGTATTCAGGTTATTTGCATGTATAGATTAATTTATTTGTATGTAGTATTTATTTAAGTTAGATATATAAACATATACCGGGTGACCCACGGCATAGGTACTCCCGTTTATTTTTTTTTGTATATAAAGCTGGACGAATGAAACTTGGGAAAGTGTTAATAGACAAAAAAAGCCATTCTTTGGGATACTCGTGAGGCTAATATGCCTTCCGGTTTTTCCGGAAATGACGTCATCATTTAAATTTTAAATGGCACTCTATATTCTTTGTATGATATTTTCAATCAGGATGACATTCTGAACACAAAAACATATTGGTCGTCAATTTTTATGACCAAGGCAACGCAAAAGTAACTTTTTTGTGTATTCTAGGTGGCTATGAATTGGTGAAAATAGTCGAATAATGTCAAATAAACACTAACTAAATCGACTGTAGCCGACATTGCATTACTGCGCCCTCTAGCGTGATTTAATTGGTTTTTGGCCAATGAGTCATTTTTTCACGGGTACCCAATGTCCACACCCTGATTATTCGATAGGAAACATCTTTCCGATTACAATGATACTAAATACTGGATATTTTGTTAAAATTCGTAGCGTACAAATGTTGTTAGAAGCAAGGAAACCGAAAAGAATATTGACGTAATGATCAAAGTCAGCATACAAGTCAAAGTCACTCAATGGACTACTCGAAGGAAGTACCCTGATTATTCGAGGAAATACATTTTTCCGACACAATGATACCAAATGCTTAATATTCAGCTGATAATAATCATAGCGTGAAACTGGCGTTTAAGGGTTATTCAATAATTTGTAGGTCAAAACGTTTTACGTTATTTTAAATATTTTTGTAAAGCATTTTTATCGTTTTATCGTCGTTTGTTTTTAAAAATTTACCCGCCAAGCTGTTCACTCACTGGCGGGTAAATCGTAAATATTTCAAGTTTCTAAATACAATTTTGAATAAGCGCCCACGGCGCAAGGCACCGTTTGTTTTATATCATTTGAAATTATGTTAATTCATAATGTGTATTTTCTTTAATTAATATATTTGTGTTAATGGTTAATGGAATCTCATGCAGCTAAACTATTAACTTTATATATAGTATGATAAAGTCATGTGCCTGGCCACATCAGATTTTTCATTTGAAAAGTAAAAACAGTAAAAACACGATTTTTTCGTTGCATAATTTTACCTTGTATAAAAAAAAAATGCCGTATATGGTGCTGCCTGTATTGGCCCTGTGCATGACCCATGGAGGGGAGACAAAAATCGATCTAGGAGCCCATGGCGGAGAAACGGAGAAATATCGGCCTACAGTCTGCGCTGTAGTTCAAGGCGCATTATGTTGTTGCCATGTTGTTGCTTAGCTGTCATAACTCATAAGATCGTTCGTCGATAACATCGTCGATAACACTATAAGTGTTGTGTTGAAAACTGTACAAATAATAGGAGAAACAACAACAAAGGCAAATTTTATAGATTTCCAAGAAAAAAAAATAAAATCGAACAGAGGAACAGATGGATTGCAGCCGTATATAAAAAAAAACGTACTTTTATTCAATCTAACGAATATAAACGCTTAAGGTTCACTAAACAGTTATTATCCAAAAACAATATAATACACAAGTATAATTGGACCACTAAAACACTACAGATAACTGTAACATATAGTTGCGAACTGCTCCATTTACGCATCCTGGACATAGTACTCGCCTACACAGGGAGAGGCGCTTGCATCACGCACCCGGCCAATATGGTGCTATAAAATTCCTACCAATCTTTTTCACCAACACAAAATGAATGTCATGCTGCATACCCCACCCACACATAAGTAACAAAACTTTGGATTGAAACGTTTTGTTATTACGAATATGGTATCTTTTCAATATTCACAATATAAGCAATTCATTTTTAAGGAACTAGGTACTTACATTTATTAAATATTATTGGAAATACAAGTAATTGAAAATTTGTACCGTTTTTTTTTGCCCACGGTGTAAATATGTCACTTACGTCACTCGCCACATCGACAGTATAGCAAGTGACAGTTATTTCAGCCACACCCAGGGGCGCCGTTACGCATGGGCAAGGGGGGGCGCTGGCCCCCCCCTGGATTTCGAACCCAACTGCCGCTACGCAAGAAAACGGCAAACTATTCAGCGATGTGTCGTCGCTGCCCCACCCCCCTGAATTAAAAAAAAACTCCTACTGACATTTTACTACTATAGGTATATTGTGTACCAAGCCTACAAAGTGATTCTTTACCGAGGCTGAGCATTTTTTTAGGCCCGAAAATCCCTTTTTTTGCGCGGCGTATACAGTTTATCCAAAATATATTGGGTGTTATATAAAAGTGTAAAATATAGAAAAATTATACTGAAAAGTCAACTTTTGATACCGAACTCATGTCCAGAAACACACCTGACACAGTTTAGGTAGGTGCTACATAGAGCCGGAATATGGTACCAACTTTAGAAGCTGCATTAGGAAAGTAGGTAGTGTGAAGTATCATATAATAGCTACATATTTCAAAAGCAAATAATTTTTCTGTGAACTTTATTTATTTAACGTCTGTAAAAAGAATTAAAGAAAACCCAATATTGCCTAAAATTTGTACAAAAATTACAAAACGCTTCTCTTTAACTCCTTTCAAAGACATTATTGAATAATAAAAAAATCGGACAAGTGTTATTTGGTTTTAAAACTGCGATCATATGATACATAACAATATTTTCCTTATGCTGTTTGTAAAATTGGTTTAATCTTCCGACTCTCTCCAGCGTTCAAACTGTCGTTATTGTTTTATATCTAGAATAAGGCTTTCTACAATGTAACTGATAATTGTCAATATCTGGAACAGATCATACGATAAGTAAAGAATTATTATTATTATAATTATTATAAACACTTTTTCGGGAATGAGTTCCTTCAAAAATTTGTCTACTACGGTCTGTATGGTCTGTATATGTTCTTCCTATCCAGTTTATAGATAACAACAATTATTATTAATTAGTTAACTTTGTACGTCGCCGTGTTTAGGTATAATAGTAATAATAACGATTTTGTATTTTTAGAAAATAAACTGCTTCCGGGTTATGCCGTGGGTCAAGATTTATTAATGCTGACGTTTCGCGAACCATGTTGCTCGCTTCTTCAAAGCTAATTGAATACCAGTATTCAATACCAGTATTCAATTAGCTTTTAAGAAGCGAGCAACATGGTTCGCGAAACGTCAGCATTAACAAATCTTGACACACGGCATAACCCGGAAGCAGTTTATTTTCTAAATGATTCTGGCCGTGAAAGCCTACGTACTTATTTGTATTTTTAGTTGTCAATTATCGTTATAGCAGAATTTTAAAATTTGTCAACTTTTTCTGTATATTTAAGTAGTCATTGTTTCTCGTTAATGCGGTTCAATTTTCAAATAATATTGTCGCCTTTTTATTATTTACCAACTTGTTATTAAGACTTCATCGGATGCTCGATTGACACGATTATAGAATTATCAATTATGTCCATTTTGTGCATGTATATTTGGCTCTCTCTTCAACTGAGTGAATTCCAACTAATATTGCCTTCGCATCGTTTATCAATTTGCTATAAGAATTGTTGGCTCGTGTTCATCGAAAGCAGTAAAAAGACGACAAAATTAGTTGGCAAGCACTCGAATTATTATTGAGAGATAACGTTTATAACCGTGGACAAAATTGAAAAGTCTATAATCGTGTTTATTGAAGAGTAACAATTCTTCATTATACACACATAAGGCCTTGCTCGATGAACATTTCATCAATTCAATTCTTATAGAAAATTAACAATAATTACTCTGGAAAAATAATAAATAATAAAAATTCTACAATATTGGTTGACAATCAGACCAAATCTTAAATTCTACGATAAAAGTTCAATTACTTTATAAAAAAATTTTAATTACACACCAATATTAATCAAAATTATTAATTACACTATTAATTAACATTAATTGGTAAGTTGTCGAGCATACAGGGGTCACAACCATAAAAGCAACGGAGATTTTTCAGGGTGTTGCAATATGAGTTTAACGAACAACACGGACTGTTTTTTTCATATTTTTTTTTATTTTCGTGATGTGTCTCATTTTAGTAGAGTAGTAGAGTAGTAACTAACAAATAAGTACTTATTCTTAGTTTTAGTCTCTAATTATCAATGGCATTTACAGCAAATAACACAAGACAATATCACCCTTTATTAAAAAAAAAATCTTGCCCCCCCTGGAAGATTTTGTAACGGCGCCCATGCCATGGCCACACCCTTTATGAATAGTGCTAATGGAAGGGAAATCAATAAGATAATAATAAAAGACTATGACAATTTTTATCGTGCTGATATATTGTTTAAAACACATTATCTAACCACTATTCAAATAACGATAATTAATTATATGTTATCATTTTCCTTTTGCAGTTTCCATCAGTTTTACAACACAAATGGAAAGTCTCGATACTTTATCACATATATCATCCGACTTGATGCTGTCGCAAGAAGAAAGGTCGATTTTAGCATTGCCAGCCACCAATTCTCCATTGGCCTTGAAGTATCCTCGATGGGTAAGGACACACCTCAGTAAGCAAGGGCCGCCTGGACCCAGTCTCATTTCCTCCATCTCTGCTGAACTTATTACACCGTCATCATCAGCTGCATCGATCATTTTTGAGTATGCTGTCAGATCCAGATTCAATTCTTTCACGCAACTCTCGACTTGGCCCAACAATCCAGTGAGATTCGATTTAACCTGTGAATTATCTTACCTTAGTTTATTTATTTATTTATTATATAGTTTAACATTATATTAGTTTAACATACGGGTATGTTAATCACAAATTTGACGCAGAATAATACAACCGAGCAAAATTAAATTTGCTATGAAAACAAAAGCAAGAAGAAACAAATTTAATAAATTAAATATCTATTCTAGTATTGTAGTATCTGATTGTATTAAACATATGGCTTGTGCATATCCAATTACTCACAAACAAATGCTGAAACCATAAGAAAAACAGAAGTTTATGTGTGTCCACCGAAAAACATATTTAAACTGAAAATCTAAGTGTACATAAAAAACGGCCTACAAGTAATCAAAAAGGCCTATTGATCGGACCACAAATAAAAAAGTTATGACCACATAATCATAAAATATAATTTCTTTCTGTAATTTGTTTATTCAAAATACCTCTGACATTATTAAGTACCTATTTAACTGTTTTCTCCAGAGAACATACAAATCGGTCCATTTAACCGACTTTCTATCTCTAATAATAACAAAATCACCCGTAAGATATAGTGTATAATATAAAATAAAATTCATTCTAATAAGAACAGAATTAAATGCAAAATACCGTACCGTACGTACGTTTATAAAATTGTTGTGAGAAACAGAATACCTCCAACCAAATTCTCTTGCAAGGATGCCATTAAATATTTTTAATTCTTTTTAAAGCTGAAAATAATCATAACTATGGCTGCAACAGGTAATCTGAATAAATGATTATACAACATTGAACTCTACTGCCCTACTTCTCAATTTCATATAAAATCTTTTGTTCAAATGTCCTTTTTAAAATTTCTGCCGGATTACTTTTGTTCATCGTCTTCACTTTCGTTTAAAAAGTATGTTTTGTAATTTTACTATTTACATATGTATGTAGGTAGGTACTTTGTCAAAGACCTAATAGAATGTTTAGTTTTATTTGTTTACTGTCTACTAAGACAACCTCCATCTCGCATGTTTTTCTTTTTCTACAATAATTAAACCTGGACTCGGAGTCGGAGTCGGTACATTTTTTCCGACTCCGATTCCGCCTCCTCTGAAATTTGTCTGAACTCCGACTCCACGACTCCCACTCCGACTCCACAGCCCTGGTAGAAGGTACTGATTGTATACTTGCTTTCACATTGTCCGATTTGTATTTGCTTTTTGCTTCCTTTGGTAATACTTGAAGGAATTGGCAATTGATTGATTTAAGCAAATACGTTTATAGACAAAGAGAAATATTTGCAAATATACAGAAAATGAATGTAATAATTAATAAACTCCAACAAAAATGCTGATAGAAGTATTAACTGTAACATCGCTAGTTATTTGATACCAGCTACACTGCTATATTCGTTTTACAGAATTCACATATTCCACATACTCCTATGAAATTACAGCATTATCACCGTAATTTTACAAGATATTTTCGAAATTTCACAGTAAAAGTACTGTAATTTCACACTAGAACTAATTTTGAACCATTGTACTGCGTTTCTATACAGACTTATTGCTGATACTTAATACAGCATAATTGCTTAGCACATTTTTCTCATTGTATTAAGACTTTTTATTCGGAATGATATTGGAAAGGATACTGTATATTTTAGTCGTGGTTCCGCCGAGTACCAACCAAATTTTAAGGGGTCTGCAAGAGTAAAAAGGTTGCGAAAAAATGCTGCGATAGAGTGATTTCGGAAGATTGTACCTCTGCTAATGAAGATATTTTAAAACTTTAAACGCCCAAAACGTAAAAATTACTTTTGATCGAGAAATTGATTATCAGAAAAGATAAAATCTTACTTGATAGACAATGTTTGAAAACGGATTCGAAGTCAGTACAAAAACAAAAAAAATATCTACTTACTATCATAGTTACTTAAATTTTTATAGATAGGAGCGGTATATTCACCTACCCACAAAGTGTTGCACATCTATGTATCAGATAGGTCCATTGGCTTAACGGGAGATAAATAAACCGACCCTTAATATCATAATTAATTGATTAAAAATTAGTTAGTGTTCTGGAGAGACAATTCAAAATTGGGATATACTAAATGGTAATATACGTAATACTGATAGCGTGAATGGAATGTGGGTTATTTGGGGGTGTTTACAATAGGTTCTTTTTGCTCTGAATCAAAATCCGAATGAAAAGCTGAGCTTGCCTTTTTGTATATTTGGATTTTGGGTGAGAGGGCACAAATCACAACAAAGAAACCACTCTGCTCAACAATTTCAGAAGTCAACAAATTTTCAAGGTACTCCACCCAAAAGTACAAGGTTTAGGGTTTATTCTGGTAGTAATTTGATTGTTTCTAGGCCAGTTAGTCAGTCAGTTGTCGATTTCCTTTGTCATGCGATTACAAAAATTGCAAAATGTTGCAATAAAATTTCATATATATTTTTTTAATATCTTGATAACCGTAATACTTTTTGCAAGAATAAATCTGGTTAAATAGGTTCTAAATTACCTCTTCTATAAACCCTTAAAAACTTTACATCAAATTGCCAAACACCCTGCATACAGAGCAATATTAAGGTTCGTACTTCAAGTATGATACATCCTTGTAATCAGAAACGAAATTTGGTTGAAAAATATAAAATGTCGGCGTAGCACCCATAAGAAAATAAAAAATTAGCTAACTCTCTTGACAAAAAGGTTTAGACGAAACTGGATTTAATAAGAGTTAACCTATGATACCTCAAAAACACACACGACTGAGAAGAATAAAACTTTTAGAGAAATTAATAATAAAGAAGCGGGGTCAACTGAATTTTTTTGACGTTTTGATTTTTTATGTTGTGTAGTGTATATGTGTTATAGATTTATTTACTAGCTACTCAAGTTTTGAGATATATTAACTGTGATATGAACTGTATATTGTTATATTATTGTACTTGAGACTTGTGTAAGCATTGTATATGTATTGGCACCAATAAATGGTTTGATTTGATTTGATTTGATATTTACTGCACAAATTGTGCACTCTCCTGAGTGATTCATTGTGTAAAGTAAACCTGCTTGAATTCTCTATTATAATACTCTCAGGATATATAATATATATATATATATAGAAAATAAACTGCTTCCGGGTTATGCCGTGTGTCAAGATTTGTTAATGCTGACGTTTCGCGAGCCATGTTGCTCGCTTCTTCAAAGCTAATTGAATACTGCATTAACAAATCTTGACACACGGCATAACCCGGAAGCAGTTTATTTTCTAAATGATTCTGGCCGTGAAAGCCTACGTACTTACTTATATATATATATATATATATATATATATATATATATATATATATATAAATATATATATATATATATATATATATATATAATATTTATCTTACACCATATATTGATAATATCAGGACAACACAAACTGCACTGGTTTTCATCGTGATGGACGGTAAATGGTGATCACTGATCACTATCGTGCGTTATGCCACAATTTATAGCTAAATCAGTAATATTGACTACTTATCATTATATGTAAATTTGTTTTTAATTAAGCATAATATAGCTCTGTTATAGTAGCGTGTAATATAACTATAATTTATCGCAACTGCAATAACATCACACAAAGTTATAATAATAATACTTCATTCAGCCACAATCAAAGTTATTGTTGAATGTTATATATCTGCAATTTAAACGCTTTTTGGCATTCAACGTGAATGACCACTTAATAATAATACACTTTAATATAAATTGAACAGTGTTCAAATAACAATAGAAACGAATAATAATGAATAATAATGTTTAAAACCGATAATACTGATAATAAATTCACAACATCGAAAATTCTGGAATAGGGACAATTACATAAATTGTCATATAACTTCAAATGACATCGACGAAAGAAATCTTTGTAGACTCCTCCTGAAGAATTAGCTAGACGAAAAAATTGATTTTCCAGCGAATTGAATAAAAAAACTAATAAGAAAATTATCTTCAGCCGTGCTGAAGTTAAAATACACCCCACCGTAAATATAAAAAAAAAGAAAAACAAGTGAACCGATTTCGCCCATTCTCGAACTTGTCCTTACTTTTTAAGAGATAAGCTTGTATACCAAATTTCTGATCAATTACTTCAAAATTACGGCAGATATCGTGTACCCAGACGGACAGACGGACATATCTAAATCGGTTCAGTTTTCAACTCTGATCAAATCCATATATATCAAATACATATATATATATATATATATATATATATATATATATATATATATATATATATATATATATATATACATATATATATATAAAGGAGAAAGGTATTTGTCGGGCAATTCCGTCATACGAAGATCGAAGATCGAAGAAGCAACCGTAGACACGTGTTTCGGACTATTAGTCCTCATCAGTACGGTATAGCCAAGGAGCAAGATGGGCACTTAATGGAAAAACACTCAAATGGTTCCCTACAGGGGGTGACCAATGTCGCCAATTTGGTGCTTCAGTCCCAACATCTTCAGGATTCGACCAGCTTTCTGAAGAAATGACGTCGCGCCGGAGGTGACTGGGACACCCCAGGTACACCATAGCCCATGGAAATTAAAGGAAAGCTGGTCGAATCCTGAAGATGTTGGGACTGAAGCACCAAATTGGCGACATTGGTCACCCCCTGTAGGGAACCATTTGAGTGTTTTTCCATTGAGTGTCCATCTTGCTCCTTGGCTATACCGTACTGATGAGGACTAATAGTCCGAAACACGTGTCTACGGTTGCTTCTTCGATCTTCGTATGACGGAATTGCCCGACAAATACCTTTCTCCTTTATATCACCATTAGAGAAGATCTGACTAAGAAAAGGATTACTATTGTCAAGGCATTAGTTGGCAAGCTGGGTAGTAACAAAGTATTTACAAGTAGGTGTACAATATTTGTTAAGTTAGAAAATGAGTTCCTTAAAATCAAACATATGAATGAGAAGATTCTAAGTAAAATCGAGCCGCAGTAAGAAACACGCTGTATAATACCATAACATTTTCAGAGCGAGTTTAGTTTACAAGTTTTTGGTGTTACATATACATTTACTTCTTTTTTTCTCGCATAGTCTGGATCGAGTTCCTGTATTATGGTTGCTATGTGTCGCTTGAATTGAATATTTTCTCGACGGTCGTTTAATAACTGATGTAAATTTTAGTTTGGCTATTTAAATATGAATGTTAATGTTCATTAATGCCAAAATTAATGGATTTAAAAATGATTCTGTATGTTGAAGATTTCGATATCGTTTGTGTGACTGAAACTTGGCTGAATGACGGTGAGTTAGATTCTCAAATTACAATACAAAATTATGATTTTTTTAGGAGGGATAGAGGTAGTAGAGGTGGTGGTGTCGGGTTGTATATTAAGAGTTGTTATGAATCCGAAATAGTTGAATAGTTATTAATGTTTTTGTAGGTTTAGGCAATCATGTGTATTTTATATTTTGTAATGTGGGCAAGGTTTAAATAGAGCAGTCAACAGACTGGATCTCACCTTGAGATTGACCTCAGCATTAGGCATTAGGAATACTTTTTATTTTTTTGTGAATCTTCTTTTATTATAATTTTGTGCAGAGAGTCAATAAAGGCATATTATTATTATTATTATTATTATATATATATATATATATATATATATATATATATATATATATATATATACAAGTCTATATCTGCCACGCCTCCTTAAGGGTGTTACAAATGTTTAATCAAACTCAATATACCCTCACCACATTAAATGTGGGGGGTATAATAGCCGTTATTATCATACTTATAAATTGACGTTTTTTGTGTTTTTTTTTCGAAATATCACGTCCCGTGAAACACTGCATAATAATGAGTTTGATTTGACATTTTGAACATTTGATTTAATTTTCATATGATTCATTCTCAAACTTGAATTCTAAAGGAAATACAAATATTAAACCACGAGAAACCTGAACAAATAATAGTTTAAAGACATTGAATGCGAAAATTTCAGCATTAGAAACATAACCAATAAAAACCAAATAACTTATATAAACCTATTAAATGCTCTGAGAACAATAAGTGCAAGTTGGGTTTTTTGATATTTATCCATTTAATTTTGTATGTAAGAAACAACAAAATTAAGTATCTATTCGTTAACAGGTCATTTTAATTTTTTTCCCAGAGAATTAAATGATTTTCGAGGCATTTTAACTGATCGTATTCTTTTATACCTATTTATAAGCATTTGGCTATAATTAACACATATGTTCAATAAAATGTAGGATAATGATAGAGACTTTTACCTTTAACCTAATGATATTGTTTAGTGCTTAATGACATCAATTTTGTCAACAAAACCGAGAAACAGTTTTAAGCATTTTTTGGTCGTTTGGAATTTAACACAATTTTTTCAAAAGCTAGTATACATATTTCCGGTTATTGCAATAAAGCACAATGAGGTAATATCAACGCCACTTAGCAGAATTATATTTTTTACATCAATGGAACATTTTTCAAGGCTAACCATTGTATAAAGTTCCAAAAAAAATGTCATTACGTTCATTTTTGTGGTTGCCTAATAAATAATCGAAATCATAGGCTTAAAAAATCATTTAATCGCTAGCTGCCCAACAGTAACTAACTATGAAATCAATCGTTCTACCTTTCGTATTATATACTTTTGTTTTTACATCAGTAAGTATTATTATTTTCTAATAATTTCATTGAAAGAATAATTATTTTTAGGCTGATGTTCCCGGGGTGCCTGATTACAAGAAAATAAAAGACGAATGTGTGGCACAGCTTAATCTGGACACCGCCAAACATGAAAATTTACCGAGTGTTGACCGCGCGACTATGGACCACGATGTTAAATGCTTGATGAAATGTATGTTTGAAAAACTAGGTCAACTAAAGAAAGACGGGAAAATCGACAAAGCAAGGACGAAGGACCTATTACCAATGGGAGTTACGGCTAACTTTGACGTATGTTACGAGAAAGCCACAGAGTATTCTTGCGAAGACGTTTATAAATTGGCCAAATGCATGCAAGACATTTTAACAAAGTCCCATAAAAATAAGTAGGTGTTATCTTTTGTGAAATATTGGAATAAAAAGTAGTTTTTATGAACAACCAATGGGTTTTGTATTTGAGCAGCCCCGGATTTAAGGGAGGGCTGACTGGGCTGCAGCACAGGGGTCCCCACCAAAAAGGGGCCCCCACCAAAATAAAATAAATAAAAAATTATATTTAAAACAATACTTTTCAGGTGGCTACAAATAAAACCATATCATAAGTAGAATAGCTAATTAAATGTACTGTAATTTTCAATTACTCATATTTTCAATGATATTCAGTTAATTTCAGCATTTCATTAAAAAAACAGTGGCATATTGTGAAGATTGAAATCATACCATATTCGCAATGAATGAACTTTAAATTCAATGTTATGTGACTTCACGTATGGCTATGCAACATTTCTGATAATGTCGGGTCTATTTCATGTGAAATGTGAGTGGTATTAAATAAGGTAGGTTATGACATATTTTAGGTTTTGGCCAAAAAGAACAATAGAGATTTTATAGCAATGTATACAGGGTGCAATTTTGAAACATTATTTTTTACAGTTTTTACTGCATTGGAACCACAAATCGTTATCTTGAAAGATAGTGGAGAAACCATGGTCAATTTTTAGTTTTCTTATGGGCGCCATGTTTGATTTTTACATTGTTCTTGCTTCTGGTTTACATATTAGGATATTAGGATTTCTCTTGCTTCTATTTTACATATTATACCACACTTGTTTGGCTGTAGATTTATTGCAAACTTTTATGTTATTCTTTTTGCAGTGTTATAGAACTAAAATCAACATCTTTTTTATTGAATTCAAATTATGACAGTTTGGTTTCGCTTGTTTCGACGGTCAGGTCGAAAAAAGCGAGCGCAGCACAATCTATTCAGGGTTCAGGCTGATGTTAGAAATGCTCTACATTTAAAAATTCCATAAAAAATAAAAATCTGATGTGGCCAGGCACATGACTTTATCATACTATATATAAAATTAATAGTTTAGCTGCATGAGATTCTATTTGATCGAGATGGGCTATGTCTGCATTAAAATAAAACTAGTAGAACTAGACAGATATCTCGATTAAAGCTGCGTTCGGATATTGTACTCCGTTGACACCGGGTACACCGTCCAAATGACACTTACGTGTTAGTGGGTGTAAAAAGTGTAACGGTGTTCAATATCCGAACGCAGCCTATATTGACAGTAGTATTTTCAAAACATTAGCGTTTGACACTAGCTACTGTCATTAGAATCAAAAAATCTGACATATCCTGGCTACTAGTTTTAAAGCAGTACGACCGATCTCGATGAAATGGAATTTGCCCATGTAGCTAAACTATAAATTCTACCAAAAAATGTCATATACGTAAATTATAGAAAATTTCCTCTCCTTTAATTTATTATTTAACTATTTTGACGACATTGCACAAATAGCGGCTCATTTACAAAATCTTCGAAAAATGCTAAGAGTAAACCACCAGTTCCTTTGGACCCTTTTCAACAGAAAGCTTTTCAGCTCTAAGTTTGGTTATGAAACTTCTAAATATGAATTTTCGTCCCGATACCTTTAGTAGTTTCTCCGGAATCGTCTCCACAAAACCGGGTACACACACACACACACATACACACACACACACACACACACACACACACACACACACACACACAGCCATTTTTTGTACCTTGGTCAAAAATGTTCAGGGGACCCAAAAAGACATTTCCGCTAAAATCTCAAAAAATTTTTTTGGCACGATTACAATACTTTACATACTGCGTATGATAAAGTAAAAAGGAAAACTTGTTTTGAAATGATGTGACATACGTGAAACGTTCATTTCAGCTCCGATGCAATCTTTGCAATAACAAACAAAATATGTAAGTAACATTCGTAACAACGTAACAACAAGTGTGATATATCATAATTTAATCTGACGAAAAGACCACATAAAATGTTACAATCAAACATGCTGCCCTTAACAAAACCGAAAGTTGGTAATGGCTTCTCCATCATCTTTAAAGATCACTCAAGTACTGACACAATTAGATTTCTCCTGCCGGTTACAAACGTCCAATTTATTTAATTTTTATATTAGCGATTTAATAGTAAAAACTATAAAAAAACATACAAAATTTTACCCGGTAGACGATAAAAAGTCACCCTGTATACAATGCTATAAAATCTCTACTTGCCATTTTTATCAAAACAAGACATATGTAATAGGGTATTCCGGTGTTTTTGAAATTGTCATTTTTTACAAAGTATGGGTGCTACTGTTTGCTACTTCACAAGTGAAATATCAAACATTGTTTTAAATTAAGAGAAATCGTTGTTTGAAGTTTGAATTAGGATTGGTCTTTGTGACGTCAGAAAGACCGCTCAAAGTGAGCGACTTGACAATGTTGCTATATCTAGGGTGCACGTAGTAAATTTATGTCTTCTGTTGTGTCAACGTTTAGAATCGCTCGTTTGTTGACACCTGCTTTGGTTATTGAGGTTATATCAAACACTTGTTCAAAATGTATAAACTCCAACGCCGACATTGTTCTGTGCCGGGCTGTAACAGCAGTAGAACAGTAACTCCTGATAAGATTTTCTTTACATTGCCGACTAGCGAGATGAGTGATGTTTGGCTTCAAGTTTCAATGATCAAATCATCTCTCAAAAAAGTTACCTTTATTCGTTGTCAAACTATTATACTTTGGGTTTTTATTTGACGTAGGTCTTATTGAAACGACTGTCGAGGTTTAACTAAAGTCTTCTTTATTTGTTCAACAATACAAGACATAAAATATATACAATGCTGATAGAAAGTAACTTGTTATTTTGGTTGCCTAACCAAACGAATATAAACTTAAACTATATTATAACATCTCCCTTTTTTATTTATTTAAACTAAAATTTTTAAATTTTAATAAGTCATTACAAAGTCCTTAAATCTAGTCGGTACAGTAATTTTACGACGATTCGGATTCGCGTTACAATTATTTATCGGATTTGGTTCGTCATTTTCGGGTATCATATTTTGTTCCAAATCTAAATTTATCATGTCGCCATTTTGTTCACTATTACTTTCATCGTATACGTAATTTGACGATTTTTGATTTGTTTCATGATTAGGTGTTACATACTCTCCATTGTCGTTAAATGGTTTAATAAATTGAACATTTCTAATTATATGCCTTCCATCCCCTTTCTTAATTTTGTAAGTTCTATCTCTTATTTTATTTATAATTATTCCCTTTTGCCATGTAGTTTTAGGTTTTTCTTGAATCAAAGTAATTTAGTGCTGGCTCACTACAAATTATTTTCTTTAAGTCTTCAAATGCTCTATTTTGTGGTTCTTGCCATATGAACTCATTTTTGTCTTTAATCAATTGTCTGAGTGGGTAAGTTTTGTCTGATAGGTCAGGAATAAATCTACCAACATACGTTATTAAACCTAAAAACTGTTGTAATTGCTTTTTATTTTTGGGAATCTCAATATCTTTAATTGCCTGAATTTTTTCATCATCTATTTGTATACCGTTTTTGTTAAATTTGTAACCCAAGTATTTTATTTCATTTAAACCCAATTTACATTTTTCTAAATTAAATTTTATGTTGTATTTTCGAGCTAATTTGAGAACTTTTTCTAAAATTTGATCATGTTCAATTTTTGTTTTTCATTATATCAGAATATCGTCTATGTAAACTTTTACACCTTGCATTTCAAAAATTTCCTGAAAATACTCTTGGAATACCTCACTGGCGGTTTTTATACCGTATGGTAATCTTTTAAATCTAAATCTGCCAAGTGGCGTGCCAAACGTACATAATTTACTTGATTTTTCATCCAGTGGGACATTCCAAAAGGCATTTGATGCGTCTAGTGTTGAAAAACATGTAGAATTTTTTATTTCTTTTGATATTTCGTCTATGTTCGGTAATTTGTATGGCTGGGAAATTATTACTTTATTTAATTCTCGAGGGTCAAGACAAAGTCTTAAATTTCCTGTTGACTTTTTTACTAAAACAAATGAATTTACCCATTCTGATGTACCGTGAACCCTTTCAATTATATCGAGATCTAGTAAGTTATTAATGCACTTTTTAAATTCAGATTGAAGTGGAAAAGGTATGCTTCTAATCGGTTGAATCTTTGGGGTGGCATTTTTATTTATTTTTATGTGATACTGTTTGTCTAATTTTCCTATTCCTTCAAATAAATCTTTATAATCATTTATTATTGTTTTATAATCATTTATTTCATTTATAGAGTTTATTTCTTTTAAATTTTTATTTATTTGAATTAAATTTAGGTCTAAACTGGTTTTTAAACTAATAATGTTTCCATAATTTTCTGATACAATATAAAACAAAATCGTATAATTACATTTGTTGATTTCCGTGATCAAATTAATAGTGCCCAAAATTTTAATTGCATTTTTTGTATAGGAATATATTTTTTGACATGATTTATTAATATTTTTAACATCTAACCCTAACTTTTTGTATGTTTCTAAACTAATTACATTTACATCCGCTCCTGTGTCAATTTTAAATTTTTCACTTTTGTTATTTATTTTTAAATTTACATAAATTCGTTCTTTACTTTCACTATTGCTCATACTATCAATGGCAAGATCATTACTTAAGTTGTTAATTTGTCTATTTTTGTTTACATTATTTTTACATAGTTTTCCAAAATGTCCTAATTTATGACATACATTACATTTTTTCCCAAAAGCAGGGCATGCATTTATTTTATGTGTGTAGCCACATCTGTAACAATTTTGTATTACCTTATAATTTATTTTCGTGTTCTTGTACCTGGCTTCTTTTTTGGTTCCTTGAAAATTGAATGATTGTGGACCATGTGGACTTGTTTTTGCTGAATGCGTACGTGTAGCAATATATGGCTTGCTTGGACCTTTCTTCATTTCTTCTATTACTTCATTTTTTTCTTCGGCTCTTCTCATGGCCTTTAATTGAGATCTGGAATTTTCAGTAAGGATACATATTTCGATGGCCTTGTTCAATTTTAGATCTTCCTTTTGTAGTAGCTTTTCCCTGGTTGGATCATCTTTTATGCCAACTATAAGCATTAATTTGATTAATTCTTCTTTGAGTTGCCCAAATTCACACTGGTTTGCCTGGTTTTTCAGTGCCGTCACATATTCTTCTATTGATTCCATGTTTTGCCGTGTTTTAATAAATTTGTAGCGTTCATAGGTTAAATTTTTCTTTGGGACTAAATAGGATTCAAATCTCTTCTTTAACACATCGATTTTATTGAGTTCATTCTCTTTAAATGTGAATGTGTTATAAATTTGGATCGCTTCCATACCCATTAAGTGAAGTAATTGCGCACATTGCACGTTTTCATCCATTTTTGTGAGTTCCGCCGCTATAGAATAAATTTCGAACGTCTGCATCCACGTTTTCCAGTTTATTGAAAGATTTCCATTGAAATTCATTTGCGGGATTGGTTTGCTGGCTTCCATTGTCGCTCTTATTTTTAATTTTCTTCTTGATTTTTAATTTAACTAATTTATTACTCCTTGGACTGCGCCATATTATACTTTGGGTTTTTATTTGACGTAGGTCTTATTGAAACGACTGTCGAGGTTTAACTAAAGTCTTCTTTATTTGTTCAACAATACAAGACATAAAATATATACAATGCTGATAGAAAGTAACTTGTTATTTTGGTTGCCTAACCAAACGAATATAAACTTAAACTATATTATAACACAAACAACAGGGTCGCCAACCGTCAACTTGGCCGATCAGCTGTTCGAGAGCTGTCCGCTGTTGCCACCGCTACTAGGGATCGGTAATCATCGTGTATTTCCGAGGGTGGTCGGTGAATTCAAACAAAATGCACTTTTAATTGCAATTATCTCATAGAAAAACTAAATCAAAAAGCTCATAGCTTAACTTTATGAATCCTCATAAATTGTACAATAGGTTAAACCGAATATTTGCTTAAATTTTGACATGACCGGAATACCCTATTGCCTATTGATTTTAATAACCCTGTAATTTCTCAATAAATTGACCCGATATTATTAGAAATCAGGGTAGTTATGTTTAAAACACTTTGTTTTAAAACAGTGTTTTAAACATGTTTTAAACAGTTTGTTTTAAATGTTGTGTTTTAAACGTGTTTTAAACTACCGAAATTTGAACAGCATATTTAATTATTTAATGAGGGCTGTATGCTGGTCTTTAAGATTTGTATACATAGATCAATTAAAAAATCAAAAGTAATTTAAATTTTGTATTTATTAGTCAAATAGAAAGTTTTTCATAAAATATAGTAATACAAGAACAGTGGTAGCAAGTAAATGAAGGCCGATCAAAAATACTTTCAAATAAAATATTTGCATGAGTTAAAACATATTTAAAACAAATTTTATTCCTTGTTTAAAACGTTTTTTAGCGTGTGATTTCAAACATGTTTTTTGTGAATTGTTTCGTAAAAAAACATTATTCATAAAAAACATTACTTATAAACAAAAATGTTTGTTTTGTTTTAAAATAAAAAAGAAGCGTTTTTATAACAACCCTGTCAGAAATGCTGCCCAGCCGAACATAAGGTAACAAAACATTGGATTGAAACGTTCTGTTATTGCGAATGTGTTATAGTTTTAATCTTCACAATACAAGCAATCCGTTTTTGTAAAATATATTTGAATTTACTAAATATTACTAGAAAGACGAGTAATAAAAAATGTGCACCGCTTTTTTGGCCCACAATAGTGAACAAACTGTACTGAAACTTACGTATTTACAATGCAAAATCATGTTATCAAGTAATGTGCTTACGCCTTATGTCTTTAAGAGCTACTGCAGCGCTTTTCAGCCAAGGGGCCCCCACAGGTTTTCTGCCCAGGGGCCCCACAGTCCTAAATCCGGCGCTGTGTTTGAGCCAATGAAAGCCAGACTGCACTAAGTAAAAAAAAAGTGAGTTTGGAGAGACGAAGACCTAAAGTTAAAACGTTAAACGTGATATGTGAACCCACACATTCCCATGAAAACAACGAAAGGCTGGGCCCTGCTGGTTAAGAATGTTTGGTTATTTTCATAAAATATATATTTCATAAAGGATACCAATTTGATGGAACAGAACCTTTTGTGGGCGAGACGCTTTTTGTCTTATAAAAATAGCTTTCAGATATTTTTTTTTTTGTTCAAACACAGAGTGTTTGTGACATAACACCTAGTCAATGACTAACAAGTTATTTTCACTTAACCTAAACTGATAAAATAATGAGTGTTTCTACAATTTTGCCCATTGGCCCAAGTTGTTTTAGTCTGACAGTTTTTATCACTCAAGTAGACGGCGGTTGTTTTCACCTACACTATCACAGTGAATACACTACGGGTGCTCTGCTTTTAGTCACTCCCGCACTAGTTCGAATGGTTTAGTTCTTTTCAGCCGACGCACTAGCGCACTGTTGTCTAGCAGCTGGATGACTTCAATGTTGTCGTGGTGGAGTAGACGATCCTCGTGCTTCTTAGCAAATTTTGATATTTCGCTAGTTACCATCTCCATGCGAAGGTCCCGATGAAGATTGGTGTTTTTGATGTACCATGGTGCACCAACAATGGCCCTTAGAACTTTAGTTTGGAACCTCTGAATGAGGCTGATATTGGACTGCTTAGTGCATCCGCATAACTGTATTCCATACACCCATACTGGCTTTAATATTTGCTTGTATAGTAGGAGCTTATTTTGCACTGACAGGGCTGACCTCCGTCCCATTAGCCAATACATTTTGCGGAATTTTAGGTCGAGTTCGTCCCGCTTTTTCTTGACATGTACTTTCCATCTAAGCTTGGCATCCAGTGTCATGCCAAGGTATTTCGCTGTATCCGCGTATGGAATATCGTTCCCATTCATGGTTACTGGAATATAGTTAACTCTCTTATTGGTGTAGTTTACATGCGTGGATTTTCCTTCATTTAGTTTGATGCGCCATTTCTTTGTCCAAAGGTTGATTTTGTTTGCAGCTATCTGTAATTTTTCAGTTGCTTCTTCTACACTGTCACTAATCGCCAAAATAGCCGTGTCGTCTACAAATGTTGCCACTGTGCTTTCTCCCGGAACAGGAATATCATAAGTATACAGTAGGTACAAAAGTGGTCCCAATACACTTCCTTGTGGTACTCCGGCATCATTTCAGATACTTGACAATTTTTTCCAGAAAGACCGCGGCTGAATGTGAGAAAATTTGAAATTATATTTTTGTTTATTATCATTTACCGGAAGGCACAGTTTAACAGTTTGTAAAGTATTCTTCGTCACATAAAATCATATTATTGTTACCAATTACCTACATGATGCGTTTTTTCCTCAGAAATTTTTCAAAAATTAAAAAAAATTGATTTATTTTTCTTTGGTAGACAGAAAAATCTTCTCATCCCTTTTAAAATGATGTATTTGAAGATAGATAGTAAATAATAAATAGTGGCTTTACTACAAAACTATAGGCTTTAGAACAAAATGCTACACAGATATAAAAAGATTTCTGGTTTTTAATAAATATATTCGTTTGAATTTATTCTTTTGGATCAAAACATATTTCTTTGACGCCAACAACTTTTACTTCATTGAATATTCTAGGTTATTTGCTTGTAGAGATTAATTTATTTGAAATATATGAAAGTTTGAAATAAATCGTATTTTGATTCAAATAAATATATTTTTAGTGTGAATACCTTGGAATACCTTATCCAACTGTATTGTTAGACAGAACGTCACCTTGACCAGTGACAGAAAGTAAAATATCTCAGTGTGGAAGAGGAAAAACCGAAAACAAGTGTTCGATAGTCCCAAAAAATGTTGTGGAATTTAGTGTAGCAGAAGCTGCATATACACATGCCAAGTTTAAAGAATGATTTGTACATGTTTATCCACATGCAGAATTTTCTTTTATTGCAACGTTCTTGACCGAGGAAGTCGCTGTTTGCAATAGCAACAAAGTCGCTAAAGAAATTATTAGCAACGGAGTTGTTTATAATCTTTGATGCTGGTGATAACAACATTATTATAGTATTTTTATTTTGAAATAAATTAGTCAGAAATGCCGCCCCAAAATATAAGCCGCCCAGAGCGGACCGAGATAGTTTTTTTATTTATCATTTTAATCCAAAATAAAAACAATATGAAGTATCTAATCATTAACAGGACATTTTACATTTTCCGAGAGAATTAATTGGTTTTAGAGGGCTTTCTGATCGTATTCTCTAATAAGATACGCATTTATAAGAATTTTACAACAATTAACTCATTTTTACCAATAAAGTATAACAAAATGTTTGAGACTTTAACCTTTATAAGGCGAGCAGCACACTGAATGAGCAGGCAGCAAGCAAGCAGAACCAACAGCATCAAGGTGCAAAAAACGGTCCCATGTATTTATATGTAGACCCGCACACTGAACGAGCATGTGCTCCTAAGTGCAAAATGCACGCTGCTTGCTGTATGCTTGCTGTATGCATGTTTTCTGTCAACCGTTTTTTTTTTGCTGCGTCGCACACAAGCAGCATGCAAGCAATCTTGATTTCAGTGATTTTTCTGACTATTGTAACGATTTTTTAAATTAGCCCTAATGGGCGGCTATTTATGATAATTCATAAATATTGAATAGGGTATTCCGGTCATGTCAAAATTTAAGCAGATATTCGGTTTAACCTATTGTACAATTTATGAGGATTCATGAAGTTAAGCTATGAGCTTTTCTATTTAGTTTTTCTATGAGATAATTGCAATTAAAAGTGCATTTTGTTTGAATTCACCGACCACCCTCGAAAATACACGATGATTACCGATTCCTAGTAGCGGTGGCAAAAGCTATGAGCTTTTCTATTTAGTTTTTCTATGAGATAATTGCAATTAAAAGTGCATTTTGTTTGAATTCACCGACCACCCTCGAAAATACACGATGATTACCGATCCCTAGTAGCGGTGGCAACAGCGGACAGCTCTCGAACAGCTGATCGGCCAAGTTGACGGTTGGCGACCCTGTTGTTTGACAACGAATAAAGGTAACTTTTTTGGGAGATGATTTGATCATTGAAACTTGAAGCCAAACATCTCTCATCTCGTTAGTCGGCAATGTAAAGAAAATCTTATCAGGAGTTACTGTTCTACTGCTGTTACAGCCCGGCACAGAACAACTGTTGGCGTTGGAGTTTATACATTTTGAACAAGTGTTTGATATAACCTCAATAACCAAAACAGGTGTCAACAAACGAGCGATTCTAAACGTTGACACAACAGAAGACAAAAACTTACTACGTGCACCCTAGATATAGCAACGTTGTCAAGTCGCTCACTTTCAAGGTCTATAAAGTAGTAAGGTTATCCAGAAACGAGATTTCTCAGTTTGAGGGGTAAAGGGAGATCGTGACGTCACTAGACTCGTGCGCTGCCACCAATTTGAATGCTTATTTCGTTGTATGATTTAGGTTAAGTAGGTGCATAATTATATTGAAAAAATAAATGCATCTTTATTGTGCTCATTTTTAAATGATTAGGATGGAAAAAAAATGATGAATGTGATTATCACAACATGCTATTTCAATAATTTGTTAATAATGCTGAATAAGTACATTAGTATGTAATGTATGTCCGATTAAAGAAATGTATTGTGCTAAACCAGGTCTCTGCAGTTGGAATCAAAATTTAGCAGAAATTCAGTGAGTGGAGTCAACCTACAAACAAAGTCAAGAGCCGGAGTCGAAGGTGGTATAACGGCAACCACATATTTTTGCAACCATGCAAATTGGGGGTTGAAACACTAAAATTATCAGGAATTGAAGTCGAATGTTTGGTTTACCGACTCTACAGATAAATAAATAGAAAAACTATAACTAAATCAGTATTGGTAGTATTGGTACAACTTGCTTATTAAACCACTCATTGGCTTGTCCTGATTACAATATTTGGTTAGAACATACGTACAAAGAAAAAATAAAAAGCTACTCAGCTACTCTTCGTTAAATATTTAGATTTTTTTGCTGTTGAAAAGTAAAATTTAAAAAAATTTATCCGTACATATATTCTTTGCTCGACAAAAGCTTTCAAAACTATGGTATCAATAATTGGATCTTGTTTTAAAAGTTCTCTTCTTAATTTACTGCTAATTCTTTTCGAATTATTAATCCCATCCCCCGTAAGTCTTTCGAACTTGCTAATTCATTTTATGAAACAAGCGTTTAAATTCTTCCGACGGATTTCTTAGGCCGTCAAAAGATAAATGACGTATCCAGGATGGAAGGGAGTATGGGTGCTCTTGCTGGTCTTCGTATGAGTAATGTCCCAATTGTGGATGAGTTCTGCTTTAAACTTTGATCACGTGGAAAAGTAAAATATGATATTGTTAATCCAATGTTGAAATGTTATAGCTCATACCGCAACCCGGTACGGAGCAAACCATAGGCATCTAAAATTGATACATGATTTAGAATAATGTAATTTCCAATATAAATTAATATCTTACCTTTACTAACTTAATTACATAAAATACTACACTAATAAAACAACCAATAACGTAAAACTATCAACTATTGAATATAACAATATAAACGCAGAATAACGATTAAACACGAACAAAAGCAACCTTTCTAATTCACTAAAAAACCTATAACGAGCTGAGCTGGCAATAATTAAACGTATCTTTGAACAAACTAAACGAGCGATGTATGCGACGTGACGCGAAGTGTGCCGGGACTCTAGTGACGTCACGAATATAGAGCATATAGGGATCTGAGGGGGGTATATAAAGTGGACTATAGGAAACATAGCAAGCTGGATAACCTCTCTCTTTATAGACCTTGGCTCACTTTGAGCGGTCTTTGTGACGTCACAAAGACCAATCCTAATTCAAACTTCAGACAACGATTTCTCTTAGTTTAAAACAATGTTTGATATTTTACTTGTGAAGTAGCAAACAGTAGCACCCATACTTTGTAAATTTGTAAAAATGACAATTTCAAAAACACCGGAATACCCTATTAGGCGCAAAAATAGGATTGTTTTAATAAAAGAACTACAGCCTCGCCAGTATAAAATTAGTAAAATTAAAATATTATTTGATGCGTACTTGTGCATTAAACTTTTGATCTAAAATGTTCAATAATTTATTTGCAGATGATAAACCACTTATATATTATAATATGGATCTATATAGCAACAGATTATGTCAGGATGATGTAATCAACAAATTATCGATACAAATTATCTTGCTTACCACAATTTTATTCATAAGTTATAGGCCCATTACCATCTTTTAATGCATATTTTTTAGAAATTAAATGTGACATTAAACAAACGTCATGTTTGAGTGTTGCGCTCTTGCTGTGCTCTCGCAGTGTGCGGTATGCGTCGTGCAAAATGTTTCTAGGAAGCAAAATGCACGCTGCTTGCTGCCTGTGTGCTGCTTGCTTGCTGCTTGCTCGTTCAGTGGGCCGATTTAACCGATTTTTTTGGTCATTCAAAAACCGTTTCTTTTTCAAAAACGGGGTTTTGTATAAACCCTATTGCATACTACAATTTATTAAAAATTAAATCATTTGTCTTCTATTGTATATTGTATTATGTATTTTTATGTTAGGGTGGTCTTTACTTTTACTTATTGTACTAGCTAATATTAAACTTGATTTATTAAACCAATTAAATATAAAATTTATTTAGACAATTTGCAAACCATTCAATGCATATTTACGTAAAACATCAATACATACATATTTCCGGTAATTGCAATAAGGTACAATGTGGTAATCATCACCGCCACATAACAGAATTACAGATTTTTTCACATCATTCGAACAATTTTCGAGGTTACCCGTTATATAAGTTCAAATAGCATATCCGCACGTTCATTTTACTAACTACCCGACAGTAACTAATAATGAAATCAATCGTTCTTGCTTTCGTATTATGTACTTTCGTCTTTACATCAGTAAGTATTATTATTTTCTAATGATTTCGTTTAACGAATAATTATTTTTAGGCTGATGTTCTCGGTGTACCTGACATCAAGAAAATAAGAGACGAATGTGTGGCACAGCTTAATCTGGACATCGCCAAACATGAAAATTTACCGAGTCTTGAAGAAGGGGTGACTTTGAACCACGATGATAAATGTTTGCTGAAATGTGTGCTTGAAAAACTAGGCCATGTAAAGGCAGATGGGAAAATTGACGAATCAAAGTTGACGAAGATGTTACCAAAGGGAGTTACGGCTAACTTTGATGTATGTTATCCGAAAGCGACTGGGGATTCTTGCGAAGACTTTTATAAAGTGACCAAATGCGTGACAGACATTTTAACGAAGTCGCATAAAAATATGTAGGTGTTTGTTATCTTTTCTGACATATTGGAATAAAATGTAGTTTTTATGAACAATCAATGAGTTTTGTATTTGAACCAATGAAAGGCAGAGTGCATTAATTTAAATAACTGGGTTTTGAGAGAAGACGACCTAAAGTTAAAACGTTTAAGTGATATGTGGTCCACAATTTCCCACGAAAACAAGGAATGGTGAGGCCATGCTGGTTAAGAATTGTTGGTTATTCATATGATACTTTAAAGGGAATGGTGTGGTATATAGCGAACTAAATTAAATGTCATTAACAAATATACATTTCATACAAGTGACCAATTTAATGGAACAGAACCTTTTGTGGGCGAGACACTTTTCCCTTATAAAAATAGCTTTCAGATACTTGACATTCTTTTTTTCAAGAAAGATCACGACTGATGTTTCAAAATTTGAAATTATGTTTTGATTTTTATAGTTTTTCTGAGGGCATATGTTGGACAGTGTATAAAGTAGCTTTCAGCACATAAAATCATATTATTGTTACCAATTGCATGATGCATTTACGTAGCTCGTAATTGGGGGACGTCTCTAGGTCAGGATGGAGATGTAAATAAATAAAAGTCGCAGTGTTGTTTACATTGTTCGTGTATTGCTGACCATGCAGAATTCCAATACTACAGCTGATATCTAAAATACAATAGTCGCGCTACACTACAAGTAGGTGCTGCAAACTACTGATCCCGTTGCCATCCTTTGCCGTGGCTTTTATATTGAATTTGGCAAGACGTCATGACCTGTTTTGAGCCCCCAAAAATCCTGAGTTAGGATTTTTAGTTGCACACGGCCTTTGATATAAATCCTAGTTAATTTGCACGCTTACCACAAAGGAATGTCTTTGTTCCGATATGAAAAGCCTGACGTCTGCATTTCTGGACAAGCAACTGTCTGCAGGTTGGGTTGGATGACCTGACCTCAATTGTACAATGCAATTAAACTATACTTCGTAACATTATCTCAGTAATGAAAGAATTGATTTATTTTTCTTTCGTAGACATATAAATCTTATCATTCCTTTTAAAATGATGTATCTGAAGATAGATAGTGAATAATAAATATAGTGACTTTACTTCAAATCTATTGGCTTTAGAACAAAATGCTTTGAAGAAATCTTGCACTAGAACTTTTCAAATAGATAATATTGGCCTTTATGCTGAAACCCCATAATATTAAAAGATGTCAAAAACAAATTAGGCACCAACCGCCTCTTATAGAATGACGTAAACGTCCCAAATTCAGACACTGTCCTAAATTTCCACATATTTCTGTTTAGTTGGATAAATATGAAATCTACAACATTGAACTTTATTATAGGACATCCGGTTTGTTAATTTGACATTACACTTATCAACAGGGTTGTTATGTTTTAAAACATTTGTTTTAAAACATTTGTTTTAGAGAAAAAATTCCATTATTTGAGATACTCTTGAGGTTAATATGACTTCCGGTTTTTCCGGAAATGACGTCATCATTGAAATTTTAAATGGCACCCTATATTCTTTGTGTGACATATTCTATCATGATGACATTCTGAACACAAAAATATATCGATCGTCAATTTTTATCACGAACGCAACGCCAACATAACTTTTTTGTGTATTAACTTGGTGACTACGAATTGGTCTATGAATAACCTATGAATAAATAAACACTAACTAAATCGATTTTGGCCGACATTGCATTACTGACGCCCTCTAGCATCACAACAACAAGTCATTCACACAACAGATTTAGCTCTACTGTGAACTAACGTATGAAAAAACGCCGATGAAAATGTTTACAAATGAACAATTGCGTGATTTAAAACATGTTGAAAACAATTTTTATTCCTTATTTAAAACATGTTTTTTTTGTGATTTAACCCAAGTTCTTTTCATGTTTTAAAACTTGTTTTTTTGCGAAGTGTTTAAAAACATTGTTGCGTGTTTAAAAACATCATTTTATAAAAAAAAAACATGTTTGTTTTGTTCAAAATAAAACGTTTTTCATAACAACCCTGCTTATCAACCAACAATCGTTTCTTATTCTTCCTATGTTCTAACGATCAGAATCTAACTTAGAAGTTTGACTGATCTTGATAATTGAGTGTTATGCTAAAGGTGATCTTTGCCTTATAAGGTAACTGAAATTCGACTTCTTTTTACATCGCTACAGGATAACAGTAATTAATACGGTGTACTACTACGGAGTGTCGGAATTCGGTAGGTATATGTAAATATAGCACGTCCGTAAATCAGACATGTGTGTCGAAATTGCGTACACGGTTAGAAGTAATTCATATGGCTCTATTGCTGTCTTTACACAAGAAAATAACATATTTTACATCGTTTGCTATATTACAGTTAATTGTACGCATTTTGTTCAAATTCCGACACGAGTGTCGGAATTACGGACATCAGTAATCCCTAATCATTACAGGGTGTCGGAATTACGATCATCAATAGTCCCTAATTCCATCATAAATATCGACAGGCATCATAGGAGATTATGAAATAAGCCAGAATAATGAAACACTAGCAGCAGAGAGTAGCGATTTTGGCATTAATACACCACCTTTGGAGATAACAGTTAAACTCATGCCATGTCCATGAGCGCCGTTTGAAAATATTCCAGGGGGGGGCTAAATTTTTTTTAGTATTAAATGGTGACGTCATATTAAGGACTATGCCATTAACTGTTTTGCAGCATTTTCGTTTTGTGTTATTTTGCATACCTACACTCTGAAAAATCTCTATCGCTTTAAGGTAGTGAAATGTTTTTGTTCACATTTTTTTGTGTTAATAGCCATCCATGGTCGTGATCCCTGTATGCTCGACAACACTTACTTATTACATATTGATATTCGTTGAATTTCAAGTTTTTCTAGCGTTTATTAATGTGGGATTAATATTTTTATCAACGACTCACATAATATATAATAAGTTCATTGCATACGTATCTATGACTATATAATCCCCATCATGATATGCGCCAATGATTATAATGACACTAGCGTTGTATAATAATGACAGTTCGTTCAAATAATGACTTCATTATTTGAAGGAACTGTCAAATGCTTTCAAATGGAACTGACAAATGCATTTAAAAGATTTGATATAAAATGGAATTTATGAATCGTACATAAAACGTTGTATTCGACTCGCACAGAACTGATATAAATCGCTCGCATGTTTATACGCTCGCCTACGGCTCGCGTATAAACTTCATGCTCGCGATTTATATTCTTAATTATGTGCTCGTCAAATAATATACTATTAATTAATAATTGTTTGTAAATATATTTTGTTTCTGAATCATTGAACTCTTATTCTAGAATTTAAGATTTTGTATAATTTTCAACCAATATTGTAGCTTTTTTATTACCTTTTAATTAGGAAAAAATGGTTGTTAATTTCCTATAATAATTTCTAGCTCGTGGTCATCGAGAATCTGATACAATATCTTAATAACAATTTGATAAACAATAAAAAGGCAACAATATTATTTTTACATCGTTAACGAGAAATAATGACTAAATGTAGAGAAAAGTGGATTAATTTGAAAATTCTGAACACTTTTAAGGCGACAATGTTAGGTCAACTACTAACTTTTGAACGAACTCATGTACGGAAATATATTGTGTCAACGCTGGATAGAGTCATAAAATGGTACCAATATTACAAACAGCATAGAGAATCTATTGTCATGGATGGCCCTTTTAATACCAAATTACTTTTGTCTGAATTTTTTTATTATTTGACTTTGAAACTCCCTTTTCATTAACCGAAGTTTTGTAATTTTATCTTTTTAAATTATTTGATATTAAAATACATGAGTTCGCTATCAAAATTTTGTCTACTACCAAAAGTTGACTATTATACCTTATCTATATATTCTACGCTTATTAGTTTAACACCCAGTGTAATTAAGATAAACAGCTCAGCAGTGCCAAAAATTGTGAAGTAATGAAAACTAATAAGTACGATCAAATAGAAGTGCATACAACAATACTTATTTTGGACTGCAGCGCAAAATTTAGATACCGTATCTTGTCATCTTGTGGCTCTTTCGCGACTGTTACGAGAGGGCAATATCCCAATATCTAATAAAACTGACATTGGTGACAATAGCCGATAATAATCGAAATAGTCATCATTTATCTAGTAATTTTTTTTTCATCCTTCACTATACGAAAATGTCATTTTTGCATCTTTGTAGGGACACGAAAGATGCTAATTGCCCGCTAGGCGTTTAGTTAATAACTTTCAAGCCTAGCCGCGAAAATATTTTACATATTTTACATTTTAAAATATATATATATATTTTACATTAGGCCGGGCGGCGACTGACCTGTCTGTTAAATAAATACATAGCTTTCAATTCGGTTTGATATGCGAGATCCACCTGATCTATGATCAAAAGATCCATCTGATATGATAATAACCGATTTATCGATCAGATCTATTTATCGGTCTTCAATTTTATTGTGACAAATTTCTCGCCCACTCCTGTCTTTTTCATTTTTCGGTAGTTGGGTTCGAAATCCAGGGGGGGGGGGGCAAGCGCCCCCCCCCCATGCCCATATGTAACGGCGCCCATGGCCATGTCCATTAAAAAATCATTATTATGGACTAAAACACCCCAATAAAGTAAAAATAAACTCTTCTTCTGTAACACTATCTCTAATGCTTGGAGAGAATATTTGTTAATAAAAAAAAGGAAGCACAAAAGAAAATCATTCTAGAGAAACAAGAAATGATCGAAAAAAGAACAGAATAAAAAGCTGCGCCAAGAACAATAGAACGCAAAAAAATTCCAGATGCAAGAAACATTAAAATACAGATGAGGTAGAAAACGCAGACTGAAGAAGACTAAAGACTTATTTTATACTGTGTTTCATTAAAAATAGTAAATCATAAATGTTTAACATTTCTTAATAATACACCTTATTTAACAATATTTAAAACACTTAGTATTTACTTGAATGTTTATAATTGTCGGAATAATGTACCACAAGTGTCGGATTTCGGATCAAAATATACGCTTAGTGTCGGAATTAGGGGCAATAGGGTATTCCGGTCATGTCAAAATTTAAGCAGATATTCGGTTTAACCTATTGTATAATTTATGAGGATTCATATAGTTAAGCTATGAGCTTTTTGATTTAGTTTTTCTATAAGATAATTGCAATTAAAAGTGCATTTCGTTTGAATTCACCGACCACCCTCGGAAATACACGATGATTACCGATCCCTAGTAGCGGTGGCAACAGCGGACAGCTCTCGAACAGCTGATCGGCCAAGTTGACGGTTGGCGACCCTGTTGTTTGACAATGAATAAAGGTAACTTTTTTGAGAGATGATTTGATCATTGAAACTTGAAGCCAAACATCTCTCATCTCGCTAGTCGGCAATGTAAAGAAAATCTTATCAGGAGTTACTGTTCTACTGCTGTTACAGGCTGGCACAGAACAATGTCGGCGTTGGAGTTTATACATTTTGAACAAGTGTTTGATATAACCTCAATAACCAAAGCAGGTGTCAACAAACGAGCGATTCTAAACGTTGACACAACAGAAGACAAAAATTTACTACGTGCACCCTAGGTATAGCAACGTTGTCAAGTCGCTCACTTTGAGCGGTCTTTGTGACGTAACAAAGACCAATCCTAATTCAAACTTCAAACAACGATATCTCTTAATTTAAAACAATGTTTGATATTTTACTTGTGAAGTAGCAAACAGTAGCACCCATACTTTGTAAAAAATGACAATTTCAAAAACACCGGAATACCCCATTGTTAAACTTATAAAATATAATATAAATCACATTACTATTATCAATTTTCTTTAAAAATAGCTAGATATCTTTAGAAGGAAATATTTGTTTAAGAAAAAGGTGACAGTCATTAGCACCACATAAATGTAAATTCTAAAGTTACAAATGTGACAAAAAAAAATTCCTTAACATTTCGGAATTTGGGGCGTTTACCTTACTATAATTTTAAGTTTCATACCGAATATGAACGTTTCAGTATTAGTATTAAAAATCAAAGAACTTATATAGACCTATTATTAAATGCACTAAGAACAAACAATAATAAACAATAAAAAATTGGGTACCCAGTTGGAGATTTTTTTTATTTATCAATTTAATCTAAAATAACAACAATATGAAGTATATAATCATTAACAGGGCATTTTACATTTTCCTCAGAGAATTAATTGTCTTTAGAGGACTTAAACTGTTCGTATTCTCTTACAAGATACGCATTTATAAGCATTTGGCTACAATTAACTCGCTTTTTAAATAAAATGTAACAAAATGTTTGCGAACCTTTAATTGAACCAAACGATATTGTTTACTGTATAATTAAATTAACTTTGTCAACAAACCCAAGATCCGATTTTAACCGATTGTTTTTGGTCATTTGAAATACATAAATCGGGTTTTTCAAAAACGAGGTTTTGTATAAATCCTATAGCATACAACAATTTATTAAAAATTAAATCATTTAAAGTCTTCTATCAAAAAACATGTAGGTATTATGAATTTTTATGATACATGAATTATGATGCCGGGTGGTCCTTATTTTATCTTATTTGAGTTAATATTAAAGTGCTTTTATGAACCTAACGGAAAATAAAATTTATTTAGGCGTAACACAATTTATAGCAAATTTACGGACAATTTAATACACATTTCCGGTAACTGCAATGAAGTACAATGTGGTAATAATCATCGCCACATAGCAGAATTACAGATTTTTTCACATCATTCGAACAATTTGCAAGGTTACCCGTTGTATAAGTTCGAAAAATATCCTTCCGTCCAGTTTTATGAGTGCTTAATAAATAAACTAAATCACCGAGTTATAAAATCATTTATTCACGTACTACCCAACAGTAACTAACAATGAAAACAATCGTTCTTCCTTTCATATTATGTACTTTCGTCTTTACATTAGTAAGTATTATTATTTTTCTAATAATTTCTTTTAAAGGTGAATTATTTTTAGGCTGATGTTCCCGGAGAAGCTGATATAGAGAAAGTAAAAGACGAATGTGTGGCACAGCTCAGTCTGGATGCTGCCAAACATGAAGATATACCGAGTGTCGAAGATGGCGCGACTTTGGACCACGATGACAAATGTGTGCTGAAGTGTATGTTTGAAAAAATAGGTGATCTAAAGGAAGATGGGAAAATTGACGAAGCAAGCTTGAAGAAGATGCTACCAGAGGGAGCTACGGCTAACTTTGACGTATGTTACGAAAAAGGGCCTACTGATTCCTGCGAAGATGCCTATGAAGTGATCAAATGCGTGACAGATATTTTAACAAAGTCGCATAAAGATATGTAGATGTTTTCATTCATAAAATATTTTAATAAAAATCAGTTTTCGTGAACAATCAATGGGTTTTATATTTGAGCTAATGCAATGACTGCCAGAGTAGTTTAACTAAAAAACGGGCGTTTTAAGATAAATCTTATCATCCCCTTTAAAATGATGTACCTGCAGTTACATGGTCTAATACAGGGGTGGGGAACCTTTTTATCATATAAGGCGACATTTAAATTTAAAAATAATAAGCAGGCCGCATACTTGAAGTAGTCTTCGTAGTGACCCCACTAGGAAGTTCATATCAAATAACTTCAAAATAGAGCAGATATGTGCAGTAGCTAATTTTAATTTATGTCTGTATACTGTATCTTCATTATTTTCAATTCTGGGGAAGTTTCAGATTAGATCCATTCCCAAGTTATTTGATATGAACTCTATATTTTATATAACTAGGGCTAATTAGGTCAATAAATGATAGAATAGTATAAATTCAAATATCATTTATTATTATTTATGGAATACTAGAAATAATAGAACCAATAATAGAATACATATAATCAACTAATCCCAAAGCTGTCAATAATTCATACACTGAATCTATTCACTTTTTGAAAAAGCAAATTCGAGTACCAAATTCCGAATTGATCATTGATCACATAACTTATAACGAGATGAGAGATGTTGTGAATAGTTTGAATAATAGTTGTAGCGTCGATTACTACGGAATAAATAGTAAAATAGTAAAGGCCATCAAAGATATTATTATATGGCCGTTGACAAAGTTGTTCAATACCGCAATTGATGAAAACACATATCCAAGCGTGTTCAAAATATCTCGTGTTGTACCGATCTTTAAAAAGGGTGACCGGAATGATGCATCTAATAACAGGCCTATATCCATTATACCAACATTTGGGAAGATATTTGACATTGCCCTTAAACGCCGCCTTCAACTCTATTTTGATTCAAATAAATTATTAGTGGAAAAGCAGTTTGGGTTTGGAAGCAACAGGTCAACTATTACGGCACTACTCAAGTTCACTTCTGTTGTAAATGATTCAATTAACGACGGCTGCTATGTTAGTTCGTTATTTTGTGATTTAACTAAAGCGTTTGATCGTGTATCCCATGATCTACTAGTGAAAAAGCTTCAGCACTACAACATTGGCAACAACTCATTGAACTTCTTTCGCTCGTACTTTGCTGATAGATATATGTCAGTGGAGACCAATTCCGAAAAATCTGACACCAGATTAATAACTCAAGGAGTCTTACAGGGATCGACGTTGGGTCCTTTATTTTTTCTTATATTCATTAATGACCTTAACATATCAGTTCCAGACTCTACCTTAATATTATTTGCGGATGATACTACATCTATAAATGTTGGCAGGCACATTGATGATGTACTGTTACAAACTGAAAGAGTGAAAGAGGAACTGACCAAATGGTTCGATGCAAACATGTTACAATTGAATGAAAATAAGACCCAACATATGATTTTTACGACAAGGCCATTAAATCATTTTGAAAACTGTAGTAATGCAAAACTTTTAGGCATTGTTTTTGATCCACAGCTGACTTTTTTTGATCATTGTGATTACACAGCTAACAAGTTATCATCTCTGGCCTATCTGTTCCGTAACATGGTAGGTATCAAGATCTGTGCTAATGAGGGTATATTACAGTCTGTTTCAGTCTGTTCTATCGTATGGAATTCTTTTATGGGGACATGCCCCATCAGCGGATCGACTTTTTGCAGTCCAGCGGAGGGTTATAAGAATCCTGGCTGGTGTACACTATCGAGACAATACCAAGCCACTGTTCAAAAGCTTGAATATTCTGACGCTTCCGGCACTCTACATATTCCATTGCCTGCTATATATTAAACAAAATCCGTCACAGTATGCAACAGTTGACACTGTCCATGATTACAATACGCGAAACATTTTAAATTTGTACCAGCCCTTAAAACCTCGCCTACATAAAACAAAAAACAGTATCAATTATTATGCCATAACTTTTTTTAACAATCTACCCCATTCGGTGCGTCTGTATCCTGCAGTTAAATTTAAAGTATTTATCCGCGAAAGTCTTATTTCTCTAGCGCCATTTAATTTTAATGAATATTTAAATTCCAATCTAGAAATTAGTTAATTCCTTTCTGTAATTCTTTCTTGTGTTGACTAGTGTAAGCATATTGTAATGTATGTTTTCCACAATAAATATTATTATTATTATTATTATTAACTATATCGGCGAAGCTGCACGGGTTATGACGGTTTTATCATAACTAAATCATCCTCATACCCAATTTAATGTGATTTTTGTGTTTGTTTTTTATTAGAAAGAAATTGAAAATTGGGATTCAACATTGTAACAAGTAATTTCACTTGGTCTTCTAAATGTGTATCAGTTATTTGAGTCCTTAATCGGGTCTTAATTTGAGTTAAATATGAGAAGGTTGACTCACAACAGTATGTAGTCCCAAAGCAAGAAAGCAGTCTTCGAGCATGTTGACGTAACTTTGGATATTCGACTGGATTTTTCCATATTTCTATGGGATCCTTTTTGGAATCAAAAGTGTTTTTTATAATAGTAACTTCACATAACTCAAACAATTCCATTTGTAAATTACTTGGTGCTGTTGAAATATCAACTAGATGTGGTTCGTATGCTAATTTCATTGCAAGAGTATGTTCTTCAAAATCGAAAAACCTTTCAGAATATTCTTCAATTAATGAGTCCAAAACAGCGATATCCTTGATATGCTTCGCCTACATATTCTTGTTCATTTATCACTTTTGCTAACTCTGGAAAATGTTCTTCAGAAATTTGTGATTGGGAGAAGAGAGTTTTGAAAAATAATAGCTTTTTTCTAAATGCCTGGATTTTCTGCCACATGTCGTATATATGTTTTGTTCTACCTTACAAAGAAACATTTAATTCATTATGCTTTACCATGATATCACATAAAAAAGCTACGTTTCTGCAAAATTCTTCATCCAGCAATTCGCATTGCTGTTGTTGCATAAGATTGCAAAATTTCGTCATAAGATTGCAAAATTTCTTGTCGTAAAGTTAAAAGTTTTACTAATACTTGTCCTCTTGATAGCCAGCGTACTTTTGAATGATACGGCAAATCTACACTGTCTGTTTCATCATCTGACGTAAGCATGTTTCGAAATTGACTATGTCGTGTCGCATTTGCACGAATAAACTTAACAATCTTAATAACTTTATCCAAAGTATTGCTTAAAGTAGCGGATTTAGCACAAAGATTTTGCTGCTGCCAAATGCAGTGAAATGAAATTAAATTTTCTAAATTTGGATTTTTTTTTTTCAACAATGAAATAAATCCTACGTGTTTTCCTTTCATAGAAGATGCACCGTCAGTGCACACACTCACCAGATTATCAAGGTTTAGTTTTGCTTCAAGACATTTTTCTTTAAACTTGTTATAGACATCAATTCCGGGAGTTCTTCCTGTAAGCGTGTCCAAAGCGAGTAGTTCCTCGAAACAACAAAATTCTTCAGTAATAGCACGAATGAAAAATAATACCTGTTGCATCAGTAGATTCATCAAATGCTAAGGAAAAATATACATCATTATTTTGCATTATGAGTGAAGCTGTTTATATTAAGAGCCAGTTCGTGCTGTCTCTCAGTTATGGTCCGTCTTGAAAGGGGTATTTGTTTATATTTCTCAACTTTCCCTGGATCTAAACATCCAGGGGGCATTCCTTTATTATTTCCCCATCACTATATGGGTTTCCGCGTTTCCCCAGTATGTATGCTATTTTATACACAAAATCAGTGGCAGCAATACCTTGCTTGATAAAATTACTGAAAACTTGTTTTTGATACTGATTTTCCTTTTTTAGTTTATTAAGGGCGACTGTTCGCGCTTCTCCTTCTAGTTTGGCACATTTGTGGTCCTTATGGGTTTCATAATGCTGGTTCGCATTGTATCTTTTTAATGTTGTTATTGTAGAATTAACAAATAAATAACTATAAATAAACGAAACAGACCTTCTTCCCTGCGTGTGTTTATATTCAATTCTGTTGGTAACCCGAGCCACCCGCTATCTATTAGACTCTAATAGATAGCGGGTGGCTTGACGTGAAGGGATCGAACATAAAATTTAAACAGCACCTTAAGCGGCTTTGAAGTTCTCTTTTAAAAGTTATTAAAGTGGTCGTTTTTGAAATGAGCTGTGCTAAGATGGGCGTCTATTGCACTGATGTGTAAATGTTAGGTACTGTTAGAATGTGTAAGCACAGGTCATTGTTCCGGGATAAATGTAACATTCAACCGCGCTTGCTTTAATCATGAACTTAACTAGAGAAAAGAAGCTAATTTTTGACACCATATACTGATTGATTTAAAATGCTTTCATGGTGATTAAGCCAATAACATTAATCTCGGAACAGGAGCTAATTTATGGGTGACATTTTAAGACATAGCTCTTTAAAATTGATCCAGCCATTGTCAAGTTGATCTGCTTTTTATGCAATAGTGTCGAATTACTACAAACTGTCACCGCGGAGTTCTGTAAAGAAGGTTTCTGTAATAAAGTCCACAGACCGAGACAAAGGAGAAAAGTACCAACAGCTCAGATCAATAATAAGTAACAGTTGACAACAACTACAGTAACTGCCTATTGGCAAAGGGCAGAAATCGGCTGAACAAATTAAGTAAGTATGTTTGTTTACAGACAAAGACTCTAGTACAACGGTTCACCGTTAGATGGAACCGCATCCTGGGCTTACTACAGAGTCAAGGCCGACGTCGATCTCACTAGCATAAACGCCCCTCTTAAAAGTGTCATTATGTCTACTCATAATTCAGTTACAACAGATATACAGGCCTGATATCTGGCCAAAACTCCAAAACCGGATACCAAACTAAGATACTTTTACCCTAATATTTAGTGTTTTGAGTTATTCCCCTATTTGTGTAAAAAACATCATTTTAAGAAACAAATTCTATCTCCACTACTAGAAAATTGTTCATAATTGTTCATGACGAAATAATATTTATAATGTAAATATGATTTATAATGTAAATTTTATTAATGTAAGACACAGGACAACTGGTTTGCATACAACGTGCATTTATAATTTTGGACTACAACTACCAAACAATGGCCGTTCCAAGAATAACAATTTTCTTGTTGGAACGCTCTGTATATAAATAAATTTTTGGATTGTAGATCTTTTTCCCATACAAAAAGTACTAGCTTACTATTGTGCAAATATCTACTGTTTTTTTTTTTTTAATTTTTATGTCAATGGAAAAATCCCGGTAAACATGTTATATTGCGACAACATTCTGTAACATTGTATAAAAGTAACTTTAGTAACATATTTTTGTTACGCTATTACAACATTGCTGAAACATTCCCAACACAATGTTTTAGTGACAATATTTTATCTACATTAATACAACATACTTTTACAACATCAATACAACATTTCACTGTCAACATCTTGTCTACATACGTGCGCCAGTAGTACGCCTAGCGACAGTTTGATGGCACTGGTAAGTGCTCATCTCAATTCACGTCACCTTTCGGTGTAAATATTCGAACTGAAATCAGCGTTGTCATGCGGGAGAAAATATATCTGCTTGTGTCATTTTTAAACTGTGCATTCCGACAATGACAAACGTATCGGTTTGGCAAAAACCTTAATCTAGAACGGATTTTAATGAATCATACGTCATACGCCCTGCGTAATCCGGAAGTATGCTAAAGTATTCTAAAAAATGCTGCCAACTTCTAATTTTAATGTTATTGAAATATTACAAAAAATGTTACAAACTTGTTATAACTTGGCATGTTATATATCTTCGGTAGGACATAAGAATAGAATATAACAGTTATATTACTTGTTATATAACATTACATGTATCAATGTTACAAAAAAAATGTTGTATCAATGTTACAGTTATATTTCGTTGTTTAGTGAGATGGTTGGTATGACTCCCAGTTTTCTGGAAGTTACGTCCAGATCTACTAAATTTGAAATTCTTTTACAATATTTTCAAATCGGTTATAAATTTTTTTTTTATTTCACAGAATGTTAAATAGGATTTTGCCTTAAATTACCTAGCAACCTTCAGGTAATGTTGCAAAAAAACTAATTACTCTCATTTTTAACTCTCACCTCTAACAACAACAAAAAGCTGAGAATAACTATAGGTCATTTAGATATAATTTCGGGTATTAGCGCTAACGCATACATTATGTATTCGTAACAATTTACAAGGTTGTCTATTGTGTAGTTGCCATACACAGAATTACAAATGCATTTATTTACAAACCATGCAACAGTAACTAACGATGTACTCAATCGTCCTTCTTTTTATTTGTAGTTATGTCTTTACAAATGTAAGTATAATAATAAAATAAGTAACTAATAATTTGATAAATCTAAAAGCAATGGTATATTATTTTTAGGCAGATGTACCCGATATACCAGAGCATATCGAAAAAATAAAAGACAAATGCGTAGCTCAGCTCCATCTGAAAACCGACAAACATGCAAATATACCGAATATCAAAGAAGGGGTGGCACTCAACCACGACGAAAAATGTTTGTTGAAGTGCATGTTCAAACAATTGGGGCATTTAAAAGATGATGGAAAAATTGACGAACAAAGCTTGATGTTTATGATACCAGTTGGAGCCACCGCTAACTTTGACAGCTGTAACGAGAAAGTGGCAGGTGATTCTTGCGAAGACGTTTATGAACTATTCAAATGCGCAACGGATATTTTAACGAAATTACAAAGAGCTTTATAAGTGTGAAAGAAATAAAGAGCATTATAGGTGTTTCTTCTGTATGTTTATTTTAATAAATTGTTTTATGTAATACAATATATAGGTATTTCTGAATTGTTTGTGCATCATTATTGCATCGTTGGTATGCGCACTATTAATTTAGCACTTAGGCTTATGCCTTATAGTGCTATAGCCTTATAAAGGCATAGGTATGTAAGGGCTGTGATGTTTTTGAATTTAAAAATCTAATTTAACGATGGCGTGTGACCACATTTGAACATTTGAATCGGCGAGTGGAAGAACCGAATAAGTCCAAATCAGGCGTTTGTGGCAAACTAAAAAAAAAACTGTATAATTCGGCAGCTGTGTATTTTACAAATTTGGTAAGCACAGAAAAGTTGTACTAAATTTCATTTCCAGTTGTTCTAGAAGTAAATTTTGGTTCAAAAGGCAATAATAAATAAGCACTTGTTGATATAATACTGAAGACTGTAACAGAAAATGTCAGAATATGCAGGTTGTTCTATTTCAAATTCAAAAGTTTGAGGTTATATCTCAGAAACTGTAAATGTTGCATCAACGATAATAACGCCAGTGACTTCACATTGTTGCAAAATACTTAATTCCAAAATTTCGTTAAATTCGGTCGAGCCGTTCCGGAGATTTTGTCACTTTTATTTCATAACTTTCAATTGTCTTTTTCTCGAAAATTTTCTTTTGTAAGGCGATAAAAATATTATGCTACCATTATGCTACACCATTAAACAATTAAAACATCTGTCAAATTCATTAAAAAAATATAGGGTTGTCATTTAAAAAAAAATGTCTATGACGTCATCTAGAACAACCGCGCTCCATGCAATGAGTGGAAAACAGAGTATGTCCAGACGTATTCTGTTCTTCCAGTCATTGCGTGAAGCACGGTGCTTCTACAGCAGTACTGGTAATATAATATATTATTTTTTTCATGTTTTCGAAAAAGATCGAGAAATTTTATACAAAATAGCTATCTTAGTTTAAAATGTCAAATTTTGGACTTATTCTGTTCTTCCACTCACCGATTCATTTGTTTTTCTTATGTCAGTCATATTAGACTTTGACTTTTAGGAAAGCAAACTTAAATTGCATCTGTTATAGATGAAATTAGGTGTACTATCCGCGCCAAAAAAAAGTCGTACAGCTAATTTTGACATCATGTAATTCTGGCTTGTCAACTTGACAGTTAGTGCATGTTTCATGCCTATGATTAATGTCAGAATGACAGCGTATAGGTTATAAAAGTACCATTTACAAAGCTACACGGTGTACGACTTTCTTTTGGCGCGCATAGTACAACTATCTTTTACTTGGTGTTTATTCCCACATTTTTACTTTATCATACGCAGTATGTGTATTGTAATCATGCCAAAATAAATTTTTTAGATTTTAACGGAAATATGTCTTTTTGGGTCCCCTGAACATTTTTGACCAAGGTACAAAAAAATGTCTGTGTGTGTGTGTGTGTGTGTGTGTGTGTGTGTGTGTGTGTGTGTGTGTGTGTATGTGTGTGTGTATGTGTGTGTGTACCCGTTTTTTTGTGGCGACGATTCCGGAGAAACTACTAAAGGTATCGGGACGAAACTTCATATTTAGAAGTTTCATAACCAAACTTAGAGCTGAAAAGCTTTCTGTTGAAGAGGGTCCAAAGGAACTGGAGGTTTAGTCTTAGAATTTTTGAAAGATTTGGCGAATAAGCCGCCATTTCTGGAATTTCGGCGAAATAGTTAAATAATAAATTAAAGATGAGGAAATTCTGAATAATTTATCACTATGACATTTTTTGGTACAATCAATAGTTTAGCTGCATGAGCAAATTCTATTTCTACGAGATCGGTCGTACTGCCTGAAAACTAGTAGCCAGGATTTGTCAGATTTTTTGATTCTAATGACAGTAGGTAGTCTTGGTGTCAAACGCTAATGTTTCGACAATAACTTCTGTCAATATAAGCTGCGTTCGCATATTGCATTACATTTTTACGCCCAATAACACGTAAGTGTCATTTGGACGGTGGGTGTACCCGGTCAACGGAGTACAATATCCGAACGCAGCTTTAATCGACATATCTGTCTAGTTCTAGTAGTTTTATTTTAATGCAGACATGGCCGATCTCGATCAAATAGAGTCTCATGCAGCTAAACTATTAACTTTATATATAGTATGATAAAGTCATGTGCCTGGCTACATCAGATTTTTTTTTTCAACGTAAATGTAAATCTGAGTAAAAGGTTTCATGTTTTCATGGACTTATTTATTTTGTCAATGCCTAAAAAAAAGTACAGTTGTTTTAATTATTAATAAAACCGTCTCTAACTTGTTAGCGAACTTGTTAGAAATATTAGCTTTTTATCACTAGATCCATATGGAACTTCTTACACAGAATGAATCTTTATTAATGTTTGTATTCATTTTATTTTCAATACTGATATTTTTTAATGAATTTATTTCAGTATTGTAAATTGTCCTGTTTGTATTCGTCGTTTTTGCATTGTGTGATATTATATATTTCTATTTCTTACCTTTAGTAATACTTAAAACGGCTGTAACTTTTGCGGAAATCGACAAAAGTAATTAACTGCATTTATGGAGAGAAATATCTGCAAAGTTACAGAAACTAAATGTAGTAAACTACAACAAAAATGATGTAAAAGGAGAATTTGCAGTTGTTTGCGGTTTGTTTCTACTCTAACATCGCGTGTTATTTGATACCAGCTATATTTCTGGATTTTTGTATTTACATATTCCACATTCCTTTGAAATTACAGGATTATCGCCATAATTTTACAGCATATTATACAAATTCACAGCAAAAGTTGCAAAATATAATTTTCAACCATCGAACTGTGTTTTTACGGACATGTTGCTGATTACTTGACACAGCAAAGTTGCTTTACACATTTTTCCCTGTGATTAAAACTTTCTTACTCGGAATGACATTGGGAAGGACACTATCATATTTTTGTTGTTAGGATTCCGCCGGGTTCTACAATTTCAAGGGTTCCAAGTGTAAATAATTCCAGAAACGCTGCTATGGAGAGGATTCAAACATTTCGCATTTTGCAAAACCTGTCAGAATTCATTGATTGAATGGGCGTGTACAACCAGTTCTAGCAGAAATCGCTAGCGCTAGCGGCGCCGTCGGACCGGGTGAACGGTTACACGAGAAGTATATTATCTCCGCTCGCAAGATGGCGACCGCTTAGTGTCAGCGCTTACCAAGCGCTAGCACCGCTTAGCTAGCGCTGGCCAGCGCCCGATGTGGTTGTACACACGCATTGATAACGTTAAGTTGTGCCATCTACCGGACAATTACCGTTGTCTGCTGTGTAAATCCCCCTTATGCAACCAAGTATACAACCCTCCAGTCAATGAACTTGAATATGCATAAAAATATATTTGAAAATAAACCTGTTTACTTTAAACTACAACTTTTCTTGTATATACATTTGGTACTTCAATAAGAATTGTGTAGCGCAGATTATATTTAGAAATAAATAAAGTCAATATTCTTGGATTAGATGAAATGACCGTTAGGAGCTTTGACAGCCGACGGACCAAAATATTTTCGTCTTTGTTGTGTTTATTGATCTGGGTTGTGGTGATCCCAGTTTTTGAGGGATTTAACACCGAAGTATCAGCTAACGTGCCCGAGTTTGCCACGAAATTAATAGGAATCCCCCGGATAAACGCAAAAACGGACTGACCGCACTAGATTTCATTTAGGTATCGCGAGTAATTTACGGAAAACCGCCACATCTCGGCCTTCTAGATCGTTTTCCATTGCATCCTAGGAGTGCGAACTTTTAGGGAAGATGATGTCCACCAAGAAAATTGCCGAACAGGAATCAACTATCAAGGATTCCCTATTCGAATTCGTCAAAAAACATATTTCAGACGCCGATCTATCTTTAATCGATGAGATAGTTCTATCGTACGTGGTCGCTATCCTCGAAGATGTCAGTTCTGACCCAGTTTTCGATGTTGAAGGTTACGATTAATCAAAAAACAAAAACCAACCGCTAATTCTTTACTTTCGATAGGCTTCTGCGAAATGATGACTGCTTACTTTCCCGAATTCTCGTCGATTAATCACGCGAGCGTTTGTCAATGGATGTTTGAATTAGAAGCTAAACTACGTAGAGCGGGCAGAGACGACGATTCTATTGAGAAAGGCATCGCCCTGCTTGATATATCTCTGCCGGAAATTCTTCCGAAGACCAAGCCGAGGTAACTTTGTTATTGTCGATTGTTTCTGGTGATTCAAACGGAAGTTTTAGGTCGCATACTAATTCCGAGTGTGCTGAGCCCCCGAAGAGGGTTCATAAAATATCCGAGATGAGCGACGGGTCCACGGATAGTTCCTGCTGTGATTATTCGGAAGAGATTGATGCTTTGTCGGAAATGTTCCCTCACGTCTGTACTCTCGAGGTTTGTTTGTTTGAAAACTTGCTTTTTAGTAGATCTTGGTTTATAATTTAAATCTATTTCGAAAATAATTACCTACTCTTTTGGACAGTTGCTATTAACTTTGTATATTCCTGTTGGTACTATTATCTTTTACTATATATCTTTTTCAACAAGTAAGTTATAAAACTGATAAGGCTGATTTATAACAAGGAGAAAATAGTGTATACAGATAGTTCATAGTAGACCACCTTTTGCTTTTGAATTTTTTTATGTATTACATTCCCTTTGCTGTTTCTAAAGTTGGTACTGTCTTCTGGCCTTTTTTGCACTCTCTGTAACTTTCAAAGTGGTGCGTTTTATTAGTTAAAGATGGTCTACTATTACTTCTGTGTACTATCACCCAGCATATTGTAGATTGCAATAACAGAACCCACACCATGTTTGTCCCTATTGATTGTTTTGGTATTGTTTTTTTTACATAATATTACTGTTAGATCAACTGCTAAACATATTTACTACAACTTTTCTGAACTGGCCATATCTGAAAAATGTGCAATTTGCTGAAATCTGCAGTTTTTCTTGTTAACTCAAAACATTATTATTTATATCTTGACTTATTCTATTTTTGCATTGACTGATTCATTTTATTTGTTATAGTTTAATGAGAGTTATGTATGAATTAGTTATGAATTAAAATTACTCTTTCAATTCATTGTTATTAAACCAAAAAAAAACTTGCTCAACTTTGGGGCTGCTTTTCAAGCAAATTGTAAGAGATATCTATGCCATTTCATTCGGTATAAATTTGCTATACTTTAGTGAATAATATAAATTTTTTTTGGCAGAAACTATAGGCAAGAAATGGATGCTGTTGTAGGTTAGAGGCAGTTCCTACTCGACATGCTTGTCTCAACGGCATATGCTGTAACTGCAGTAAATATCATCAGTAATCAAAATGTCAAAAACAGTGTGAGACTAGAGGAAATGTGGTAAAGGTTGACCCAATATTTGGTTCAAAAATTGACAAAATGACTGCAGTTTAAATTTTCACATCATTTTTTTTATGTTTATATATTATCAATTATATAAAAATGTAATTATTTCAAAGTTTCACTTATTAAATGTTCAGTGCTAATGAAAAGAATTATTGATGAGACAAACAAGTAACAATTTAGAAATTATAAATTCAACGTAATCATTCTGTCCTACACAGATAGAAATTTTTGTTTAACTCAAATAAATGAGTGTTTGAATAGAGGCAAAAATATATTTATTTGCTACAAAGAAGGTTTATTTGAGTCACATACCATTTGTTTGGTAAAGTAATGTTGTTTTGACTCAAATAATCATTATTTGCAGCAAATAAATATAATTTTGCCTCTTGTAACAAATATTTATCTGAGTTAAATAAAAATTTCTGTGTGTAAGAGAAGGTGGAGAAATATTACTCTTTAGAATTCTATTGATATCTACATACATATAAGAATTCATTAAAAGTGATAATTTAGTCAACAAGCACCTAGATCTAATCATTTTCTACACTTTCCTAATTTCATATTCATGCATTAGAGCGTTATCGAAAATTATCAAGAGAAAAAATACATGTATTTGCGCCCCCTTATGCATGAAATTTCAATTAGAATATACCATAGGCTGTAAAACAAGATAAAAAAAGTTTTTCCCCTGGCTTATTTTATACGCTCTTCATAGTTTCAAAAAAGGATAAAAAAATTGATTATTCCAACCGCTTACATGAGAAAATACAAAACTAGGCAAAATAATAGAAATTAAGCTTGCCATTTTAAATAATATTAACACCTACTAAGTAGTTATTAACCAAATTATTGTGTTGTGTCTATAACCATTTCCAGTAAATATCACGGAAAATTGTCAGAAACAGTCAGCTGATATTTATTATTACAGATATGGGTCATTCTCATTATAGGAATTTTTAAATATGATTTGATTTTGTTACGTTTTCTTTATTATTTATGGAAGTTTTTGTTACTATTCTAAAATAACTAAGTCAAATAGACAGGTGAAGCGTTTTGTCGGGCTCAAATAACATTAAATTATGTCAATAGTGAGACCATTGAGTGTTAAAACACTGGCCTATGTGAAGTCTATAGCACAAAATTTTTCTGAAAAAAAAATATTTGACCTTTGTACACTCAAGAACCACTAGTAAAAATTAAGAAAGAAAGAAATGGAGGGCGAAGCCATTTTTTATTTCTTATGGACAGTTTTTATTTTCTTTTAAAAAAGTACGTATTAAATGTTACGACATAAAATAGGCAGTCCGAACAGCCCCAACCCAATAGATAGCTCTTTGTGATTTCTCACTTCATGGCCGTGTTTGAAAATGAAAATGAAAACCTTCAAACATTAATAATAAATATATAATAAAATCAAAATGTATTCATGGTATTTTATCAAAGTTTTATAGATTTAAAATACTGCTTAAATTTTAGACAAGAATTAAAATCATAATTAAGGGGTAATGCCACTCTAGATTTTTTGAAAAATCAAAAAAAAATTGTTTTGCTTAAATGATGTCTTGAGATCTTAGAAATAAGGTACAATACGTTTCATATTGGAAAAAAATGTTTAAATGCTTATTTGATGAACATACGGCCAAGCGTCCAGCCGAGCGTACATGCAAAAAGTTTAGTGTGAGAGGTTACAGCCTAGAGAGCTATACGCTCTTATCTTATTTGGAGGAATTACATGCTTGGTGTGAAATATAACATAAAATATTATAAAACACAAAGATTTTGTGGAAATATCCTCGGTACGTTCGTTGAACTGGCGCTAGCCGCACAGTGTTACAGCTGTCTGATGTAACGTGTGTTGTTCTTGATTAGTTGGTAAAAAAAATAGCAGAAATAATTAGTGACATTCTTGGGGTATATCGTGATCGAAAGGAGTCGAAAGGAAGCAGCATATTTTCAAATAGAACTAATATGACAAGCATTGAATCGTTTGGAACTAGAGTCGCCTCTGCCTGATAACGTATCCACAGTCCACACCGGTAAAAAAGTAATGTCGGTTGAAGATTATTACAACGTTGAAGTGGATGCCAATTAATTATCATCTTTTGAACTTTGTTGTTGTGTTTTCTGCTATTTCATAAGTTGTAATGTGTAAAACGTGCAAATCAAATGCGAAATTGGCCGAAAGTGGCAACCGTGACTTAGGATTTCAAATCGTGGTTTCTTGTGAGAATTTTGAATAAACTTTCATTCCGAGTTGCCGATTTGTTCAAAAAGGATATGAAATAAATAGCGGAATTATCCTTGTCATGCGCATAAGAATAGGTGTAGATGTAATTGAAAAGTTTTGCGCATTCAAGGACCTTCCTCGTCAGATTTTTTACTCATTTTACGATAAAGTTGTTGCACCATTTTGTGGAAACAGAAGCATTGTCAACAAAGTATGCAGAAAGCAGCAGAAGAAGGGAGGGCTAAAAGTCAATTGAAATCAGTAAAAAAAGAATGGCGTAACTGTCTCAGACGATGGAACATGGAGAAAGCATAGCTTTTCTTCTCTGTATGATTGGTGGCGCTTATCAGCTGGAGAAATGTTGTTGACATTCTCATAAAATCTAAATACTTACTGCAAAGCTTGCAAAGTTTGGAATAAAAAAAGGAAATAAGAAAAGGAATGCATAGATCACGTGAAAAAACTAATGGCACTCGTCCCCGCCATTTGACAAATATTAGTTAGGGCCTCGAAGAAAAATGGAAGTTAACCCAGAAGCCTATAAATGAGCTTTCAATTTATGATGAACTAGCCATTCGTCATAATCATGATTCAATTGATAAAATAAAGAAAATAAATCTGGGTGACACTGTATCATAAATTCTGACCGATGAAATGCCACCTGGTGATTTCATTTTCATTTTCACTTTCAAGTGGCAAAGTAGTTGTGGATATTGCAGCAAGTATAGCTATATGTGTTGTCAATGATGCATTATCCAGCCTTATGAAGATTATGGAGGTATTATGGATGTGCATCTAGCCAAACTGCAATAATACTGCGCGAAGGCTGACGCACGGCCCATCATGTTTTCAGAGCCATCCCTGGCTGATGCTGCAAAACAGGCCTGTCTGTCATCAAAATCAAACAGAAAGAAACAAGAGGAGGAAAATGTTAATTTAAAAAGATAATGGTCCAGGCTTCGTCGACTATAGTAAAATATAACAATTCTATACATCAAAGTTACACAATATTTTAAACGGTGTTTTCTCAAAACCGCAATTTTCAAACTGGCCGGAAAGATAACTTTAAGTGATCTTCGTCAATTCACTTGAAATTTTATAATATGCAGCTTCAGAACAATATTATCTAGAGAAGTAGGTACGGATTTTACGATAAGTTCGAAACTTTTTTTGTTATAAACAATTTTTAACCTAATTTTGTACCTAAAAGTGATATTTTGTGTTCAAACGTGCGCCATTTTGTTTTAAAGCGGAATTTTCTAATTTCCGTACGTACTTCCCGAGATAATCCTATATAGAATCAATTCGTTTTTTGTTTTTATGGCTAAGTGAAAAACTGCGTACAATATCTTTCCGGCCGTGCAACCCTGTCCGCCGGAAGAGGTTTCCTTTGATGTCCTCTAACGCTGCTATTTTTTTATTTATTTTTGTTTTTTTTTATTGTGAATATTCCTCAAAATATGAACAATAAGGGGCTTTAAAGAGATTTTGTAATTCATTTATTATATTGTAAAAAATATACCTACAAAATCGGCTATTTTTTCTCGCGCTAGAGTGGCATTACCCCTTAAAAAAATATCGGTTACATACCCGGGAGCACAATATTTTGATATATTTCGGCTATTTTCAAAACAGTAGTTTATTGTTTTTTTTATATTTAGTTATGTATTTATTAAACAACTTAAATCACATTTACATAATTTTTCTTTTCCTGCAAAGGTGAAGTACTGCTTGGCGATTGCGTGCGGAGACCTGGAGCGTGCCACCCAAATCCTGCTCCACCGCCAAGAAAACGGGCAATCGCTGAACCCAAACAGCTCCCTAACCTTCCACCTCCAGAACCAGAACAAGGTCATCGACGATAACGAACTGAAGAACCGCATCATCGAGCGGTACTCCTACGTCGACAAGGACTCCTTCCTCAAGGAGCACCGCCCGGTCGCCCCGAAAGTCGAGCCGAAGAAACTCGTCCGTTACCGCGACAACAAGATCGTGAGCCTAAAGGGCGAACGTTACACCGAGGTATATTAATAGTAGTATATTTATTTTTTTGCAAAGCTCTGCTATACATAATTACACAAATAAAGATTAAAAAGAACAATAATAATACTAAAAATAACAATAACGTAAGTAATAAATTCCAAAATATAACCTAATAACTAAACATCTTATTTCTTTAGGTACACATTTCCAAAAAAAAGTAACCAGAGCACCAAAATCGCTAATCTCTGCTGCTAGTGTTGCAACATTCTTCCTTATTTTATCATTCATCACCCATGTTGGAATGTGGACATATGCGTTATTTTTTGTGTAAAGAAAGCAATAGAGCCATATTGTATTAGGTACTTCTAACGACATTTATTTGTATCTAATTCCGACACCCCTAATTTTGTTAATAATAGTGGTTGAATGGGCGGCACACTGTATTATTATGAATTATTATTGTTATGTAAAGCATTTTTACTCAGTCTAAATAGATACTAAATAGTGATTAAGTGGCAATAAAGCCTTTTTGTTTCTAGACCTTTTTCTGGAAACTGGATCACTTTTTTATAATTCGATAATGATGTTTTTAAAAATGCAGTCTTAGAAAAAAAAATGTTTACTACGTACCATACTCTTTCCACAAACCCGGAACATAGGCATTTTAGTAACAGTTGCTTAAATTATACAGTGAGCGCGTAAAGTATGGAAACATGACAAAATCTCAAAAGCGGTTTGCAATTTTAAAAAATCCTCGAACACGTCGTTTTATAATTATCAATATACACCTTATGATATCAAATTAATTTTTTTTACCTTCAATTGTTTTTAACAGATGAAGTCATCGACATTTTTTTTAATGACAACCCTATACTTTTTTTAATGAATTTGACAGATCTTTTAATTGTTTTTATGGTAGGATAACATTTTTATGGCTTTACACAAGAAAATTTTCAAGAAGAAGACAATTGAAGGTTATGAAATAAAACTGACAAAATCTCCGGAATGGCTCGACTGAATTTAACGAAATTTTGGAATTAAGTATTTTGCAATCATGTGAAGTCACTGGCGTTATTATCGTTGATGCAACGTTTACAGTTTCTGAGATATAACCTCAAACTTTTGAATTTGAAATAGAACAGCCTGTATATTTTGACATTTTCTGTTACAGTCTTCACTATTATATCAAAACCATCTATAAACTAACAAAAACCTTTATTACTTAGGTCTAAAAATTAACAAAGAAAAAAATCGATAACAATACATTATTACATTTTCTACTGCAACTACTCTAGTTGGTTTATGAGGATTCTCAACCATTGACAAGAACACATTGTTTTAAATTTGATCGGTTTATTGTTTTGTTATTTTTTGTCAATTTTTTCTTTGTTAATTATTAGACCTGAGTAATAAATGTTTTATGTTAATTACTAGATGTTTTGATATAATACTGTAACAAGCGTAGTAACATTGAATAAGCAATGGAAGACTGTAACAGAAAATGTCAAAATATACAGAGTGTTCTATTTCAAATTCTAAAGTTTGAGGTTAAATCTCAGAAGCTGTAAACGTTGTATCAACGATAACAACGCCAGTGACTTCACATGGTCGCAAAATACTTAATTCCAAAATGTTGTTAAATTCGGTCATGCCGTTCCGGAGATTGTAGGTGTGTTTTATTGCCACCCGTGTGCAGTTCGTATCTATTCGAAATGATTCTCTTTTGAAGTGAATTGAACACGAGTAATAAAACACATTTGAGTGTACCCATCGCGCGCGCGCATACGCATTCGTGTTACGTGTAGTTAGGCCGACAGGTTATGTTTGTATCGGACATTTTGCGACTTATGCAAGGAGTTAAGTACGAATTGCTGTCTCACCAACGAAAACAAATACACATAACCTCTCCGAGATACAATCGTGACATGCATGTGACTGCAGACTGATACCTTCCTCCTATTGGCTGATTTAATTTCAATTCATTTTGAATAAAACTGATCATCTTTTCCGGCTTGTCCTTCAGGGGTGAAGGGGGAACTGAATATGATCAGTTGAAATCTGTTCACTTTCATTTTGAATGCGCAATAAAACGCTTTTTGAGACAAGTGAATACGTTTCAAAATGAAATGAACTGATTACCAGTGGCAATGAAACACACCTTGTGTCACTTTCATTTCATAACCTTTAATTGACTTTTCTCGAAAATTTAGCAAAATATTTGGAATTTTTATTTATAAAGGGTAGTTTTTAAAAAATATGTTTTCAATAATTTTTTTAAAAATTAATTGCCTGTCTATTGTTTCAGGTGAAGAAAGGAGAGGACGTTGACGACGTATCCCTGAAGAAAACAAAGAAAGGCCACAGTCCGTAACCCAAAGAGGTACGAAAAGTCGTTCCGATATTATCGTTTCTGGTTGCGTTATTTATTTCTTCGTTCTCCGTTCCGTTTGACGTTCCTTTAGCCGCGGCGACGCATAAACGTCGTTCCGCCAGCTCCGTAGCTGTTGTTATTTTAGCGAAATCTCAAGTTGTAGTCGCGAGATCGTATCGGTGTTTCCGTAATCACGTAGGAAGTAAACAATTGTACGTCAAGCGTAGGAACTAGCTATAAGGAGCAAGTTTTAAGTCGGCGATACGTTCCGGGCCCGCGCGAATTCGTACTTTCTTGCCCTGCTGACGCGGCGACTGAATTTTTAGGTTAAGGATTTCTAGGTTACTTCTCTCTGGTTAGAGGTACCGGGTAATACGGGGTATGTTTTAACCGATGTGACGCTCAACCGAGTGTTTGTTTTGCTACAGAACGCTGATGACAACCATTTTTTGAGGTTATATTATTGCAAAGTGTTTTATAAGAAATTTGTGCGATGTTTTTGTATGTCTCCACAAATGGAAATCTTGTTATTATTAAATTCTTAAACAAAAATATTCTTAGCAATGCATCTCAAAGGTATCTGGTTTTATATACAGGGAATATACAAGATGGTGATGACTGAAAAAAAATATTTATTTTCTCTGTATACCACCAGATAGATAGTTCTAAGAAAAAAAAATTTTGATAAATAGTCAATAAAACGCTGTATGAAATAAACGAAACAAACCATTATGTTGTAATTAATCATAATAAAATGATGAGAGCGAAAAATCTTTTTGTTGGTTTGAAATGACTTGGTATTATTCTTTTCTCCATAACGTAGTGGAGTTTTTTTTTCTAATATGAATTTATGATGTTTAGATTGTGTGGCGTTACATCAGACATGTTTTCCTGAAAGAGACTATTGCAAATGGTAAAATATAGATAACTCTTGGGAATGTGGATTTTGTGAATGGAATACTAATGGCGTTTTTTTTTACAATTTTATACAATTTATGCACGCACTCGGTGCAATTCTTTAAAATCAACTTCACGGTGAACAGGAGAAGAATAAGAAGAAGTTTCCAGTTTCCTGCCGGTCAATACCAACATTGGCAAATCATTTGTTTATTGAGGTTAGGTTCAACCAATATACGAAATATAAATTATAAAATTTGGTTCCTCATAGATTGCGAGGAAATGGAGGGCGCAGACTTTAGCATAGAATTTCGCATAAACGATGACGTGTTTGACTTACAAATCCCTCTAAACAAATTTTATAATTTGTATTTTCGTTGAACGTAACCCCAATAAACAAATGATTTGCCTATGTTGGTATTGACCATCAGGAAACCGGAAGCTTCTTCTTATTCTTCTACTTCTGTTCACCGTGAAGTATCAACTTCACGAAGTATCAACTTCATTTAAAGAATGGCACCGAGTGCGTGCATAAAATTGTATAAATCGAAAACGCTATTAGAAATATGTGTTATCTGACACTGCTTTTACATAAAGTTTTTAAAAAAGTTCAGGCCAAAATGTAAAAACTTGGGATTTAGGTTAAATATTATGAATTTACAGAAGCTGAAATCAATGCCCTACAAACATCAAAAGGGTCTTAAAGTAAAGATTAAACGTAGGTTTACCAAATATCTTTAAAGTTTGTTTAGGGAATTTATATTTCAGTTGCTATACATTCACCAAAATTACCAATATTACAGTTTCTTACCTGAAACATTGTATGTAAAGCCACTTAATTGAAACATCTCTGAATCCTGAAAAAAAAAACTACTACATTATAGAGAAAAAAATATGGTGGCTACGGGAATTTAACTTCCTTTAGTGATTCAAATCCATTGAATGATTAACAACGACATAATTATGCTTTTTTGGGTACAGTCTTAACCACTTAACGTACAATAATGTGCCCGACATGTATGCGTTTTTCTAGCAATTTTACACAATCCGAAGTGTGACACGCGACTCAAATTTAAAAAAATTATTTGTTCTGGAAAAAAAAAACTGATGATTTCTTTACAGTTTATTAACGGGTTAATAAAAGTTTTCCATTTGTAGACATACTGTAGACTCGCTATTGTTTCATAAATGTAAATGACTGCCAAAGTTAGCCATGATAGACCAGGATGTAGCAACACAGAAAACTAAGTCATCGAGTTTCAGAAATGTCTGGTTTTGTATCAAAAGTTGGCAGTCGATAGACAAAACAAATGTGTTGGTGTCCTTCAGAATTTACTTTTATGATTTTTGGTGACTAACCGGAAAAACGGTATGATGGGTAATATAAAAATTATAGCTGAGGAAATTTGCTACAAAAAGGTTTTTTGTTATTATTATTTTTTTGTTTAACTAACCTATCCGAAGATATTGTTGTTGTGTTATGTCAGCTTACGTTATTTATAAATCAAGTTGCTCTAACGTTGTTCTAACCTCACTATAACCTAGCTGGGGTGAAGAATGACTATGAGAGCATGTAATGTGTTACATAATGTGACTGTCCGTTTCTACCTTAAGTGTATTGAATAAAAAGGCTGGTAACTTTTACTACAAAGCTAAGTGTTGTAACTCAATGACGTAGTTTTTTCGTGTCAGCGACATTCAAACACTATTCTCAGTTAGTGAGAGTAGTTTTTGACTGTTTTTTTTTTATAATATACCGATTTTTTATTATTCACATGAATCTCAACTTGCTCTATAGCATAAGTTCATAAACTGTATTATTTACCTGATACAGTATAGTTTTTCATCAGTATCTCGTATAGTTATCGAAATATCACGCACCATAATTAAATCTCTAGAATAACGCTATAATAATAATAAGATAAAAGCAATACCCTTATTTTCAGTTTTGTGTAAGCTCTACTTAAAAAGTTTTCTATTTATTTCTACGCTAAGATACTATAATATACGATAAATTATTTTTATTTTAAATTAAGTTACGACGCAAAATCTTGCGATATACGGGAACGTGACAAAACGACGTTTCCGGACGGGGTGTTCCCCAGGTTGGTTGATCGGGACCGATTCCTTTAAACGTAAGTCTGAAAATCAAAAAAAAAAAATACGAGGAGAAAACCTTTTTCGTAATTTGCGCGGGACGCGAACGGCCGTTGATTTTATAACTTGCTCCAAAGTAATTTGTGCACTGTCGTTAGTATTATTATTATTAAAAGAATATTACTATTAATTAATATGTAAGTGGAGGATACCTAGTCAGATTATTGCCGATAATCGGTCGGGCACAATCGTCGTCACTTGTCCGCAACCGTTCCCCAACTCTCTTATTCCCCCTCCCCCTCGTACCTTTATGCATTTAATCTGTGATTGACAAAGTGACGAGGGATTGTGCGATGGCGATCATCATTAATTGAAACTCAATAGTTTTAATGATAATGCGTGTATTATTCGTGTTAGTGTCGTAAGTGTAACCGTTTCAGACGTTTCAGTTGTAATTTCGTGTTTTTTCAATCATTGTTCTCTCTGTTCCCGTCTCGAGTCTCTTTTTGTTTTTACGTTTGTTTACTTTTTATCAAAGTATATTATATTTGAATAAATTATTTTAACCTATGACTTGTTTTTTACTTCATCATACATAGTATGTATTTTTTTAGATTTTAGAGAAAACATTTCGTATTGCGCCCCCTGAACATTTTTGACCAAGGTACAAAAAAAATGTCTGTGTGTGTACCCGTTTTTGTGGCGACGATTCCGGAGAAACTACTACATAAAGGTATCGGGACGAAACTTCATACTTAGAAGTTTCATGACCAAACTTAGAGCTGAAAAGATTTTTGTTCAAAAGAGTCTAAAGGTACTGGATGTTTCCTCTAAGCATTTCTTAAGGATTTTGCAAATGAGCCGCCATTTCCGTAATTTTGTCAAAATAGTTAAATAATAAATTAAAGTAGAGGAAATTTTGAATAATTTATGTCTATGGCATTTTTTAGTAAAATTAATAGTTTAGCTGCATGAGCAAATTCTATTTGATCGAGATCGGTCGTGTCTCATTTCTCATATATTTTCATTCTAATGACAGTAGGTAGTGTCAAATGCTGATATTTTGACAATCCTGGCTAGCTAGTTTTATTTTAATTCAGACATTACCTTTCTCGATCAAATAGAATCTCATGCAGCTAAACTATTAATTTTATATAAAGTATGATAAAGTCATGTCCACATCAGATTTTTTACAGATGGCTTTGTATTACAAAATAAATAAAATATCGTGTGATATGGTTTGAGAAGTAGTGTAGTTTGTAGCTTTCGTGGTACTAAAAGAATAACATAGAACACCTCCCCTGTCCTGCCTTTGTTTAAGAAACAAAAAAGTTTTTGGGTGAATACCAAACTTTTTATTGTTTATTTTAAGTTCGCTTATATTTGGTAGACTTTGCACACCCTGAAATTTTATTGAATTATATTATCTATCGTTAATAATTACTGTTTTATCTACAATTCACAAATAAATTAATCCATTATGTCTGTATCTATGGGGATGCGACATAGAAAGTGTTGCTTCTGAAACAAAACGTCCTATCTGCATTTTGTGCTTTCAATTTTTTCACCAATTTTTATGTGAAAATAAAAAAGATACATTAAATTCTACAATATCTTGTTAATAAAGAATGTGTAGTGTGTACTAAATTAAATTGTCTACATAGGCATTTTTCTTGGATCTAAAAAATAGGCTTACAAATTATAATGGCTCTCAATAGAGTAAAGAACCGATCATACACATTCAGCAACAATTAAAGAATAGGAGTTCCATTAGAAATCAATGGGCAAAACACTGAAGAAACTAAAGTTATTACATCACAAGCAATACTTTAATGCTGTAATATTTGATTCATACACTTCTCAGCCCCGTAATACCAAATAAAACAAGTTTTTTCTTTCAGAAAATGTAGCACTAGCAGTTTTATTACAGTAATGGCTTCTTAATTCCATTGGATAACGAATAAGTCTAGGCCATCACTTCAGAATATTATAATCTGTAATTTAATAATTGATAAAGGTCCCTTCTTTAGAAGCAAATTTAAAATCTCATTGGTAGTACCTACTTCCAATGGTAGTTACCATATTATCTTGAATAACTGTAAAACATAGATAGCGTTGCTTATCAAAACGACACAAACCAAAAAACAGATGCAAATTAATGACTAATTATTATCTCCAAGTCTTTTGGATACAAATGCATCACACAGATTGTATAGAACGCATTATGACTCGTGGCTGATGCAAATAATATCGAATGAGAGCACAAGTCAGCGGTCACGCAAGTGCGCTAGTTGAACTAACTTTTGGTATCATTTTTTACTTTATCATACATAGTATGTAAAGCATTGTAATCGTGCCAAAAAAAAATGTTGAGTATTTAGCGGAAATACGTCTTTTTGAGTCCCTTGAACATTATTGACCAAGATACAAAAAAATTTCTGTGTGTGTGTGTGTGTAGCCGTTTTTTGTGGCGACGATTCCGGAGAAACTACTAAAGGTATCGGGACGAAACTTCATATTTAGCATTTTTGAAAGATTTTGCAAATGAGCCACCATTTGTGGAATTTCATCGAAATAGTTAAATAATAAATTATAGTAGAGGAAATTCTGAATAATTTATGACTATGACATTTTTTGGTACAAGCAATAGTTTAGCTGCATGAGCAAATTCTATTTCAACGTGATCGGTCGTACTGCATTAAAACTAGTAGCCAGGATGTGTCAGAAGTTTTGCTTCTAATGACAGTAGGTAGTGTCAAACGCTAACGTTTTGACAATATCTACTGTTAATATAAGGTGCGTTCGGATATTATACTCCGTTGACACCGGGTACACCGTCCAAATGACACTTACGTGATATTGGGTGTAAAAAGTGTAACGGTTTACACCCAATAACACGTAAGTGTTATTGGCAAATAACACGTAAGTGTTATTGGCAGCTTTAACGAAGCTTTAATCGACATATCTGTCTAGTTCTACTAGTTTTATTTTAATGCAGACATAGCCGATCTCAATCAAATAGAATCTCATGCAGCTAAACTATTAATTTTATATATAGTATGATAAAGTCATGTGCCTGGCCACATCAGATTTTTTTTTTATGAAGTGTTGCTTCTGTTACAGTTACTTACCTCCTTGTGTGTACTCCAATTAACAAAGACTAGCATTCTGAAAGTCCGTTGATAAAAAAAATACAAGAAAAATGTCTTAAATTGCTGTATTTCCTGGTACTTTAGTTCTTATCTACCAAAATAACTGTTTACAACAATCATACTCTCGAATGGAACAAAGTGGAATTCTGTCGATTCAGGTCATGACAATGTCAAAATACTGCTTATCAAAATATACAGGAACAGTACAAGGTACAAGTAATAAATAAATCCTCACCTCTAACTAAAGCAAATGCACAGACTTCTCGGTACTTTATACTTACAAATAAAATATACACAATAATTATATCCACAGCATTATCAAAATTTTCTAAATACTGACATGTATTTAACGTTTTTTTAGGTAGTTCTCGTTATTTTTGCTTATACAATACTGGTAACACCTATGTATGTACATAAAAATTCAGTAGAAAAACTATTAGACTATGGTATTTTTAAAAATTTAAATGCTACGATATGCGATCATTCCCTTCGTATCTGCCGACGTACCCTCCAGTGTGTCAACTCCCTTCTCACCAACCGTAGCAGTAACAGGAGTGCCAACACGTCGGACACCATCAACATGTAGAAAACGCTGTGCCAACCAAATTGTTTTAAATGACCAGCCAATAACGGCCCTACGGCTGCACCTAAACCAAAAATGTTTTGTTACTTTTGAAAATATAATTGACATTCCGTTAATTCAAGTTTTTTAATCCGTAAATTAAAAAATTTCACACAATATGTTTAATCTTATATCTGCTAAAAATTCGAATTAACGATAACTTCTGTTCAATTTTAATGGTTAAGAATAAATTAACAATTTGGTTAATGTTTAATTTAAAAAGTTAGGTTAGGTTACCTATGGATCCTGTACCGTCGATAATAGCGGTCACTGTAGCTAGAGCTTTTGCGTTTCCCTCCAAGCTTGAATGTGTCCCTAATTCTGCCGATACCGATGTTGTTATAAGTGCGTATGGTCCGTTAACTAATATTCCTACTATTATCAGCTGAATCATGTTGACTGGTATGTTTGTGGCATCAAAAAATTGGTATACAAACATCTAAAATTAGATCAAATTTTAGTGAAACGTAAAAGGTTATTCAAAAAGCTAACTGTGTATGAAAATGATCTATTTACCATTGGACCTGCCAAGGCCAGCATGATGACGCAAGTTAAGGCCGACATTCCGGTCCAGTCGCTAACGGCACCCGCTAAAATGGCGCCAATGATGCCACCAACGTCAAAGATTGTTGAATAATCGGCACTTAAGGTGGCTCCCATCGTTGCTGTAAGTGGAAAACAAAATATGTAATTAGAATTCAAGCAAAAACTTGAAGTGGATCTAAATTATTGAATTATAAGTATACAGGTGTCCCACGGAACATGATGTGTGTACAGGAGGTCTCGGAAACTATGAAAGCTACGATGTCGGTTAAATAGGACCATAAAAAAATAAATAAATAATTTCGGAAAAATAGTTTAATAATAAATTAAAGTAGAGGAAATACTAAATAATTTATGTCTATGACATTTTTTGGTTAAATTAATAGCTGCAAAACGAAATTCTATTTGATCGAGGTCGTGTCTGCAACGCTGATGTTTTGACAATATCTACTGTCAATAGAATCAAAATGTCTGTTATATCCTGTATAACTAGTTTTATTTTAATGCCGACACGACTGATCTCGATTAAATAGAATCTCATACAACTAAAATAGAATCTCATACAACTAAACTACTAATTTTATATATAGTATGATAAAGTCATGTGCCTGGCGACATCAGATTTTTCTTCAATAACTTCGCTATTACGATATATAGAAAATCGAAATGTTGTATTTTTACATAAGCATACTCTGTCATTTTTGTTGTCGGAAATAGTTTTTGTCCACAAGCTTTTGCTGACCGTATAGAATTTTTACAGATTTAAATAAATAGAATATTGAACATGCCATAGAACCATGTGTAACACGTTTATGAAATTATCTCAAAAGATGCCTTTAGGTGGCTGCCAGTTTACCCGACTTAACTGCAATGGACTTTTTCCAGGAGGCTTCATTAAAAACAGCATGTATATACGGAATTATGATACAGTGCAGGACCGTCCGGTACTACTGGAGAGAGCTATAAGGGATACCTAATGGAACTAATAATGGTCAAGTTTAGACCATACAGCAACCATAATTTAATGTCTATTAAATATTCTCTGTTAATGATTTTTTACTTTATCATATGTAGTATGTAAAGTATTGTAATCGTGCCAAAAAAAAAATTTGACATTTTAGCGGAAATATGTCTTTTTCCCCTGAACATTTTTGACCAAGGTACAAAAAAATGTCTGTGTGTGTGTATGTGGGTATGGATGTGTGTGTGTGTGTGTGTGTGTGTACCCGTTTTTTTTGGCGACGATTCCGGAGAAACTACTAAAGGTATCGGGACGAAACCTCATATTTAGAAGTTTCATGACCAAACTTAGAGCTGAAAAGCTTTCTGTTGAAAAGGGTCCAAAGGAACTGGAGATTTAGTCTTAGCATTTTTTAAAGATTTTGCAAATAAGCTGCCATTTCTGGAAGTTTGTCGAAATAGTTAAATAATAAATTAAAGTAGAGGAAATTCTGAATAATTTATGACTATGATATTTTTTGGTACAATTAATAGTTTAGCTGCATGAGCAAATTCTACTTCATAAAGATCGGTCGTTCTGCATTAACACTAGTTAGCCAGGATTTGTTAGATATTTTGATTCTAATGACAGTAGGTAGTGTCAAACGCTAATGTTTTGGCAATACCTACTGTCAATATAATCAACATATCTGTATAGGTCTAAAAGTTTTATTTTAATGCAGACATGGCCGATCTCGATCAAATAGAATCTCATGCAGCTAAACTATTAATTTTATATATTGTATGATAAAGTCATGTGCCTGGCCACATCAGATTTTCTTAAGTACTGTATTTGGGGAGTTTTTAATATGTAACTCATAATAACCAACAATTTGCCATTACAAGGGCCAAATAATAATGCTATTTTTGTAAAATTAGGTAAGTATGTGAAAATATTAGATAATTCATGTTAACTTCTAACATTTTATGAAAATGTATTCTATATAATCGTGTTATACATGCAGTTATAGAGCATTCTTGATATTCTACTTAAATCTGTAAATATCCAAAATTAAAAACTGTCGGAACGTCACATAGGTGACCATTATTTGTTCTAAAGAAGCATTAATAATAACTGATGTCCTTAACAGCAGTTCATTGCATAGTTGAAAGTTTTCATCTAACCCCATAGAAAAAAAATCAATAAGGGTTACATCTGGTAATCTGGCTGGCCACCTAATTGTATCTAGTATAGTATTTTCAGATAATTTCATAAACGTATTTCATACATGGTTGTAAATCATTCGAAATATTCCATTTAAATTTGTAGAAAAAATTTATGGCATCCATAAGAAATAAAAAAGTTTAATGTCGCACAACTAAAGCTTGCTGACAGAAGCATTTTCTGACAACAAACATGGCTTCAGAATATGCTCTTATGTAAGAATGCAACATTTCGATTTTCTATTTATCGTTATAGCAATGTTATTCAAGAATAAAAGAAATTGACAGTTTTTAATTTTTCCGTAATATCCAGTAATCCAGGCAACATTTTTAAAAATCCAAAGCTGTTCTATAAAGTTTGCATCATTCGAAATATTCCATTTAAATTTGTAGAAAAAATTTATGGCATCCATAAGAAATAAAAAAGTTTAATGTCGCACAACTAAAGCTTGCTGACAGAAGCATTTTCTGACAACAAACATGGCTTCAGAATATGCTCTTATGTAAGAATGCAACATTTCGATTTTCTATTTATCGTTATAGCAATGTTATTCAAGAATAAAAGAAATTGACAGTTTTTAATTTTTCCGTAATATCCAGTAATCCAGGCAACATTTTTAAAAATCCAAAGCTGTTCTATAAAGTTTGCCCCGTTTAACCATCTCATAGCTCTTAAAGTTTCTGAAATCCCCATATAAGGCATGTTCCGTGAGACATTCTGTATATATATTCCCCCAGGTTTCCCTTAACAAAAAGTGATAAAAATTACATTTAAATATGTGTTATCTGTAGATACTTACTTGACGACTTAACGTACAGCGGCAGCCAATACAGGAATGTGTAACTGACCAACTTGGAAAAGAACAGGGAGAGGGAGTACTCAAACACTCCAGGAATCTTGCACGCCCCAAAAAATCCTATAGCGTTTTCTTGAGGTGGTAACGAATCGCTGTCGCTCAGCAAGTAACTGTGCTCGTTAATTCTTCCTCGCGCCGCCTAAAACAAACGCACATTGCACTCGATTGGAATATAACGTTCTCGGCGTTCAAAAAGAAACCACAGTCTCAGCATGCGGACAGATAACGTGACTGTGTGGTCAGCCTCGCCATGAGTCACCTGTCATCTGTCAGAGTAACAAAACTTCAAATAACAAATTATTCTGAACAGTTCGTCCACCCTAGAATGCAGTGAGAATCACTGGAAATCTTTCTATTTCGAAACAAAAAATGTATATCTCCCGTAAAATGACACACACTCTTAATGGTGAATGCAGTATAATTAAGGTTATGTTATAAAATAGGTGAATTAAGTTAAAACTTAAAATACAGTTTCAACAAACCTTAGCTGTCTGAAACCGCATTTCTTTGTGAACGCCTTTTAGAAACCCAATTGTACCCAAGAACGCATGCATGTTTGTAGAATGTATAAAAAGTTGTGATCATGGGATTATTATAAATTACAGTTATTTTTAGTCTTGTTAATTCAAGCATGTACTATCGTGAGCAAAAAAAAACGGCGACAGCAAATTGAAATTAGGCACTTATATTCCGAACAATTTTAGTTGTTTACTTTGACCGTATTTGTCAACCTATGAAGTCTAAACTTTGACAGTACCTATCTGTCAACCTACAAACTTGTTCTGGTTTCGACAATTTTATTCTTCGCGGTATTCTTGCCTGCACTTAATTCAAGAGCAATTTCTCGAATGCTGATTCCGTCATGCAGGTAAGTTGGCATTATTGCCTTCTGAAATTTATTTAATTGTGGCATTTTTATTTCTTGTCTCAAAATACAAGATGACATTTATGTGACATGACTAACGTACAGACAAGACATTACGCAGCCCAGTTTAATTAGTACAAATTTTAGTGTTCCCGTTTTTTATGCTCACGATAGTATTTGAATTGCCCTCAAGTACCGACTATTAAGTACATATGTACATACTTGTGCCGCCAGGAGTTCTTCTTTTTATTAATGCTCATTCCGTAAAAGCCGTATAATCATAAAAATTTCCTTGAGCCTTAATAAATATACAGTGAGCGCGTAAAGTATGCAAACATGACAGAATCTTAAGAGCGGTTTGCTATTTTAAAAAATCCTCAAACACGTCGATTTCAAATTATCAAAATACACCTTTCAATTTTTTTTAACAGAAGGCTTCATCGACATCTTTTTTTAAATGACAACCCTATATATTTTTTTATGAATTTGCCAGATCTTTTAATTGTCTTAATGGTAGCATAATATTTTTATTACCTTACATAAGAAAATTTTTGAGAACAATTGAAGGTTGTGAAATAAAAGTGACAATATCTCCAGAACGGCTCGACTGAAGTTAACGAAATTTTGGAATTATGTATTTTGCAACCATGTGCTATCACTGGCGTTATTATCGTTGATGCAACGCTTACAGTTTCTGAGATATAACCTCAAACTTTAGAATTTGTAATAGAACACCCTGTATATTTTGACATTTTCTGTTACAGTCTTCCATTGCCTATTCAATGTTACTACACTTGTTAGAGTATTATATCAAAAACATCTAGAAATTAACAAAAACCTTTATTACTTAGGTCTAAAAATTAACAAAGAAAAAATTGATAAAAAAAAAATAAGCCGATCAAATTTAAAACAATGTGTTCTTGTCAATGGTTGAGAATCCTCATAAACCAACTAGAGTAGCTGCAGTAGAAAATGTAATAATGTTTTGTTATCAGTTTTTTCTTTGTTAATTTTTAGACCTAAATAATAAAGGTTTTTGTTAATTTCTAGATGTTTTGATATTATAATGAAGACTGCAACAGAAAATGTTAAAATATACAGGCTGTTCTATTTCAAATTCAAAAGTTTGAGGTTATATCTCAGAAACAGTAAACGCTTTTATTTCATAACCTTTAATTGTCTTTTTCTCGAAAATTTTCTTATGTAAGGCCATTAAAGTATTATGCTACCATTAAGACAATTAAAAGATTTGGCAAATTCATTAAAAAAAATAAGGGGTTGTCATTTAAAAAAAAATGTCGATGACGTCATCTGTTAAAAACAATTGAAGGTAAAAAATTAACTTGGTATCATAAGGTGTATTTTGATAATTCTAAATCGACGTCTTCGAGGATTTTTTAAAATAGCAAACCGTTCTTGAGATTTTGTTATGTTTCAATACTTTACGCGCTCACTGTATGTCATTATATGTATATGTGTCCATTACACAATATCTATACACTCAACACATCCATGCAAATGTATTGGTCTAGTTAAACATTTCTACAGGAAAAAGTTTCTCAAAAAGCTTATAAGATACATAACAAAAAAAAATTTCAGTAGTACAACAGCAAAACACTTACAAATTCGCTTCTTGACCGATAGTACGGATATAAAACTTCCTAAAAAGATTACAGTGTCTCGGTTAGTACCCACTCGGTTAATGCCTATCGGCAGCATGCAATTTCAACAGATATGTCAGAACAAATAGCAATCGTTAAGAAAGGGTAAAGGAAAGATCGATAGAATTTGCGTCCGACATTTGTTGACGCATTTGTTACCTGCTCTCCGATAAGTATTTCCGTATCGTCGACGTCTGAACTCTCCTTGGAATCCGGTTCTACGTTTGCCACCTTATTCTCCATCGGTCTTGAGTATCTCTATTAAAGAAAAAACAAAAAAATAGTTTAAACGAATAACAAAGATTATTTTACACTTCTTGGTAAGGTCACTATTAAGTGCTGAAAACATAGTACATATATCTTTCTTAGATATTAGGAAATACATGATGTAGTCTATCTCTGTCAAAGCTCTACCAATAGGGATTGGGCAATAACCATATTCTTTTATCATAGTGCATTATTAGGTGGTTCGAGTGCAATGCTCTCCACTTAAACGAGACAAAAACCGAAGAACTGGTCTTCCAAATGGACAGATGGCAACAAACTGCGAACCCTGTACGTTTTCTGGGAATCACCATCGACTCGCGCCTGACGTGGAGTGAACAGATACAGCAACTAGGGAAAACATTAAGCAGAGCAACCTACGCCATCCGGAAAATTCAGAAAACTGCTGGACAACAAGCCGCAAGAGTAGCGTACATGGCCCTCTTTCAGTCCAGGATGGCATATGGCATCGAGGTGTGGGGTGTCAGCACTCATATGACCTCCATACTCACAATACAAAAAAGAGCCATCAGAGCCCTGGTAGCAGAGGATTCCTGCTGCCATGCGAAACCCATCTTTGCGGAACAGAAAATTCTCACAGTGCATGCCATCTTTCTTATGAAAAGCCTCACTGCAATACACAAGAAGAATTCCACCCTCCTACGAATACAAGACTGCCATGAATATGACACCCGCAACAAAAACTTCCTGGTTGCTGATTTTACCCGACTTAGTACCACAGGAAGCACCTCAAAAATTATAAAGACATACAACGCCCTACCCACCAGCTGGAAAACCAAAAGCAATAACGCTTTCAAAACAGCGCTGCACGATCACCTCTTAAGGATCCCCCCATACAACATTGAGGAATTTGAGAACAGCTTAAAACCTTTATGAATTTTTGTTTATTGTGATATACTCAATTTTGACGTTATACTGTACAGTGTGTTTGAATAAATATTATTATTATTATTATATTAATATTATTATTATTATTATTTAAATAGATATATGCATTTAAATAAATACTTTTAATAATTTGAACGTTAAAATAATAAATATTGTGCATTAAATAAATATCCATATGTAACTTTTTTAAAGAGAAATATATAAATGGTGTGAACTGAGCATCAAAATTAACGTTGATCTGATTTTGACGATTCATATGTTAATGGTAGGACGTACTTTCAATGATATTCGACCATGTAACTTAAAAATAAATGTTTTAACTACCGAACTGAACTCAGTGATCAGTCAACAGGAAAACCACAGAGCAAAACTATCTACGGACTATCGTTTGAAAAAATCCTCAAACAACTTTGATTTTTAATTATAAAGGGCAAATAATTCTACCCAAAACCTAATTTCATATTCAATTCACAAAATCTGTTTTTTTTTAACAATTTTCATTGTCCTTTTCTCGAAAATGGAAGGGCATTAAATATTTCCGTTACTATTTAGACATCATCAGTAAGAAAAGAATTCTTAATTTATTTTAATAATTAAAAATCGACATGATTGACGATTTTTTAAAATAACAGAACATCTCAGTGATTTTCTCAGGTTTCTATGCTTAACTGTAGAACTTACTGTTATGTTTTAACAGCCAATGAACAAGTCAATAAAATTTGTTGTGTGAAAAAGGCATTCAAACAGAACTTCAAAATGTAAATAATATTATAAACTGTTATCAAAATATCTGTAAATGGTCATAATTATTCTATAAATAGTATTTTTTTTTCATTTTATCAAGACCATAAAAAGATACTAAACCCAAAAATAAACAGTAGTAGAAGAAATGGTAATATTGATAATAAATGGTGATGTATACAGTAAGCGCGTAAAGTATGGAAACATGACAAAATCTCAAGAACGGTTTGCTATTTTAAAAAATCCTCCAACACGTCGATTTATAATTATCAAAATACACCTTACGATATCAAATTAATTTTTTTACCTTCAATTGTTTTTGTCAGATGACGTCATCGACATTTTTTTTAAATGACAACCCTATATTTTTTTGCATGAATTTAACAGATCTTTTAATTGTCTTAATGGTAGCATAATATTTTTATGGTCTTACATAAGACAATTTTCGAGAAAAAGACAATTGAAGGTTGACGAAATGAAACGAAATGAAATAAAAGTGACAAAATCTCCGGAACGGCTCGACCGAATTTAACAAAATTTTGGAATTAAGTATTTTGCAAACATGTGCTATCACTGGAGTTATTATCTTTGATGCAACGTTTACAGTTTCTGAGATTTAACCTCAATCTTTTGAATTTGAAATAGAACATCCTGTACATTTTAACATTTTATGTTACAGTCTTCATTATTATATCAAAAACATCTAGAAATTAACAAAGACCTTTATTACTTAGGTCTAAAAATTAACAAAGAAAAAAATGATAACAAAACATTCTTACATTTTCTACTGCAGTTAGTTGGTTTATGAGCATTCTTAATCATTGACAAGAACACATTGTTTTAAATTTGATCGGTTTATTTTTTTTTTGTTATTTCTTGATATCAATTTTTTCTTTGCTAATTTTTAGACCTAAGTAATAAAGGTTTTTTATTAATTTCTAGATAATTTTGATATAATACTGTAACAAGCGTAGTAACAATGGAATAGGAAATGTAAGACTGTAACAGAAGATGTCAAAATATACAGTGTTCTATTTCAAGTTTGAGGTTAAATCTCAGAAACTGTAAACGTTGTATCAACGATAATAACGCCAGTGACTTCACATGGTCGCAAAATAGTTAATTCCAAAATGTCGTTAAATTCGGTTGAGCCGTTCTGGAGATTGTGTCACTTTCATTTCATAACCTTCAATTGTCCTTTTCTCGAAATTTTTCTTATGTAAAACCATAAAAATATTATGCTACCATTAAGACAATTAAAAGATCTGTCAAATTCATTAAAAAAAGTATAGGGAGGATTGTCATTTAAAAAAAATTTCGGTGATGTAATCTGTTAAAAACAATTGAAGATAAAAAAATTAATTTGATATCATAAGGTGTATTTTGATAATTATAAATCGACGTGTTCGAGGATTTTGTAAAATAGCAAACCGTTCTTGAGATGTTGTCATGTTTCCATACTTTACGCGCTCACTGTATATATAAAGAATGGTATAAATGGTATGGTCATAAATGTAAAGCGTTAAAGAGTTTAGACTGTGACAACAGACGGCGACAGCATCAGACCAGACATATGTATTTCTATTGTTTACAATACAAATAAATAAATATACCGTCGACAAGGTCAGGTCTATCACAAAAAACCGGCTTAAGAGCTTTGTTCAATAATTGCCTTTTCAAAAATGTTAATAAAGTCATCCTCAATTATTATCAACGATGACTAAATTATCGATCAATTTGTTTATTATTAAAACTAAACACAATACCTTTGAAATCAAACAAATGAATAAACAATAACAGTTTTCAATAATTCAATTAAACAATAAGTTGACCATTTAAAATTAACTTTTTTTTATACAAAACAGGAATGAAAAAATCCTTAAATTTATGACTTTTAAAACTTTTGAAACATCCTGTAGCTATTGATAAACAATGTATCAAATATGTGACCCTGAATGAACAAAAAATCACAAACACACGAAAACAACATTTTGTGAAAAACAGCCTTGAAGTTATTTATCTTCTTTCGTTCTCTCAGTTCTGGTGATGTGTTCTAAGCTGCTTGTGTATTGTGGACTTACAGATAGTGTACAGTTTAGTTTAAATTTAAGTTAAATTTTAAAAAAACAAGAAAATTAATGTTCACCCCCCAGTGTTTATATTTACTGATATAGTGACTGAGTAAGTTGGAAGTTGAAACAAGTTTCACATTATTCTACAATATACTTTATGGTAAAAGAATCCATCAATATGCAGTTGATTTTCCCAATGAATATTCCTACGTAATTAACTTTCAGCTGCCTGAAACTAATCGACTCCGTAGAGTCATGTCAGAACCCTATTACTAAATGTCATTATTTAGTTTCTTCTATTGCCCTGGACGATTCTGACATGTTTAACCAATAACTCAATAACTTTCAATATTGAGGTTATGCATGTGCTAATGAATATGTGTGATTTTGCACACATTTTCCATTCTGAGACAAATGTCCATCATACGTAGATTTGATAATCAATGTAATGGAATTTTACGCAACATATCTCTTTGTTGAGATGACTACACGTTCTTATTATAGACATCTCTGTCTGACACACATAATTAGAAAGCACGACAAACTTTTGCTGTGTACGAAGTGTAGTGTAGATTAAAATATTACGAGATAATAGTGTACTCCAATTAAACGCATTTAAAAAACTTATATCGTAAACACCAATTAATCACTTGTATAAATTCTTGAACAGTAATTATTATTAGATGTATTATTACTGATATTTAGGTTTAACAGTATGTACTAAAATTTGAAACGTGCAAACTACATTAATAGATAAGATCAGATTATTTTGTTTTGTATAATTTCTGACTTAGTTGTGATGAATAGACAAATAATTTGAAGTTTATAATTTAAAAATAATAAACTAAATTAGGCGAATTTGTACCTTAAGGAAAGAATGCCATGATTCGAACATAAACAAACTTGAAGTTCTTGAAGTGTCAGACAAATTTGCCTTTAAACTTCCACTACCTCGGTACATTAACTGGGAGAACTCCCAACCAACAACTAGGAGGTTCCTGGTTCAAATCCAGGCTGATGTATTTTTTACTACAAATTATCCTCACTTAGACTAATTATCATTGCTTCTTAATTTAGTTTTCGTTTTTATTATCATATTTTATTACATTTTATTACCAAAATTTGCAATGCAAAGTTTCTTTATATACAAGAACTGTTGAAAATGACTACCTCCAGCTAGGAAAAATTAAAATTATATTAATTAATTAAATTAAAACTGGTTTTGTCGAACATTTTTCTCACCCAGTATCTTCGAAACAAAGCGATTTTTCAAAAATTATCAAATGACAAAATATTTTTAGAGTAGTCCAGGGAATAACCTATTGAATTTTTGTTAAATGGCAACCCCGTATTTTTCTCACTAATTTGGGTAGATGTTTTAATAGTTTTATCTACGACTCACATATAATAAGTTCGTTGCATACGTATCTATGACCAGATAATCCCCATCATGATACACGCCATTATTTGAACGAACTGTCATCATTATACAACGCTAGTGTCAAAGTCTGTCAAAACCTACGTGGATGACAGTTATGTGACAGTTCGCCTCGCCATCATTGACAAATACATTTAAAATATTTGATATAAAATGGAATTAATGAGTCGTAGATAAAACGTCGTATTCGATTCGCACAGAACGGATATAAATCGCTCGCATGTTTACACGCTCGCCTACGGCTCGCGTATAAACTTCATGCTCGCAATTATATCCTTAGTTATATGCTCGTCAAATAATAACCTATTAATGAGCGGAATCATTTATGGCCTTAAACAAGAAAATTTTTGAGAAAAGGATGATTGAAAATTGTAACATATTAGTAAATATGGGGAATATGGATTAAGTTTGTTCGCAAATGTATTTTGAACAAAAAATACAATAACCTGACATGATATGAAACTTTGAAACTCAGATTTGTATTGCTATCATAGTGAATTATTAAAAGATCTATTATAATCAGTAAGAAAAATATTGGGTTGCCATTTAAACAAAATGTTGATGATGTCGTGAGTCAAAAACAATTGACAGAAAGAAATGGAATTTGATATAAATATGTGTGTTTTGAAAATTAAAAATTGATGTCAGAAATTTGTTTGAAATAAACTGTTTCCGATGTTTTGAAACTTTACCAACTTACTGTATAGTGACAAGCGCCATATATCATATTGGTTGATATATCAGAACCAGTGAACTGTATATACTACGTATAACTGGCAAGGACCCGTAATGGTCAATAAGTGAGGCAAATGCATTTGGTATGCAACCCACAGTGACATGGGCAAGCTATCTCTTTCTATCTCATACGGTACTATGACCGTATGCAGTTTGAATTGAACCTTTTTATTTGTAATATCTTTTTCAATTTAATTGAAACAAATTAATCAACCCTTAACTCTTGCAGAGTCTTAAATACATGAGATAATAATCGCAGATTTAATAAAAGTTATACTTTATTCATATATTCCGCCTAATTAAAATTTACAGACTAGGTACTATCACGAGCATAAAAAAACGGGGACACTCAAATTTGCACTAATTAAACTGGGCTTCGTAACGCCATGTCAGTACGCTTGCAATGTCACATTAATGTCATCGTGAATTTTGACGTAAGAAATAAAAATGACGCAATTGAATGAATTTCAGAAGGCAATAATTTAAACTCGACTACATGATGGAATCAGCATTCGAGAAATTGCTACTGAATTAAGTGTCGGCAAGAATACCGCGGTGAATAAAATTGATGAAACCGGAACAAATTTGTAAGTTGACAAATACTGTCAGAGTTTAGACGTCATAGGTAACAAATACTGTCAAAGTAAATGTTACACAACTAAAATTGCTGAGAACATAAGTGCCTAATTTCACTTTGCTGTCCCCGTTTTTTATGCTTGCGATGGTACTCTCAAGTTATATATTAGTAGTTATTCCTTAATTTCAAACATTTGCAGTCCAATAACTAAATGCTCTTTGTATTACTGAATTAAGGAACCGCATTCTGACATTAAAAGTAGTCCACATGATGCTGATTATATTTATTCGATAATATTAATAATATTTTTCACATTTTAAAATTTGTATTTATTCGAAAATGTATACATAGAGCGCGTAAAGTAAGGAAACATGACACAACGTCTGAAACGGTTTCTTATTTGAAAAATTTCGTCGAGTTTTAATCAGGGTTGGGTAGGTATAATACATGAGGTAAAATACATGGTTTTCTACCAAGTAGAAATCATGTAATTTACATTACATTTGTTACCATCTTTTACTTTGGGAGAGTAGTAAACGTGTTAACTGCAACACTCTTGTAATAGCACCAATAAGTAGGAATGACTATCGCAATGTATACAAAATGGGGAAACACCGACAGTGTTGCCAGATAGATTTTACGGATTCCCCCAATTAACAGTATAAATTCCCCCAAAACCAACAGTTTCGGCAACAAAATCCCCCAATTTTTTCTACCTTCTCAGAGAAACTTGTTCGGGAGGGAGGGGGGGGTGTAGATATGAGTTTCAATGTTTGTATCAGTGGTCAAACGAAAAAAAAACGCCAAAAAGGAATGTTTAAGGATAAAAGTCTCCCAAATCTTCAACTTAACGTGGAACAGCTGTGGAAATAGCCTGTTGATGAAAATTAGTTATCAATAAAATATAAAATAAATTGATAATAAAATACCTCCAAAAATCCCCCAGTATAAAAGTTTGCCCAGAGGAAATCTCCCAGACATTTTATACCGCCAAAACTTCCCCCAAACGCCTAAAAATCCCCCACTTTTGGGGGAAATCCCCCAATGTGGCAACACTGACTATCGGCGGTGCGTTGTACTCTGCGCAGTATGATAGAACACCACAAATACAACACACGACGGTGGTATTCTACGTATCATACGTATTCTACATTTTTAGTAGTTTTCGACGTCGTTTTTTACGCGTAATGTAGAAAACAGTTTTCTACGCGTATTTACCCAACCCTGGTTTTAATTATCAAAATATACATATTTACATCAAATTAAATTTCCGACTTTCAATTATTTTCGACTTATGACGCCATCGACACTTTCTAAATGGCAATCCCATATTTTTTGTACTGATATTGATAGATCTGTTAATTGTCGTAAAGATAATTCACAAAACTTATCGTTACATTAAAAAAAAAATCGAGAAAAAGACAGTTGAAACGTAGGGTTATATTGATAACGTTTGTTTGTATATGGTAAGCGAATAGGCGTTTTCAAATGCTGCATATCTCGTCAGGTTATTGCCCTTTTTACCTTTTTTATGAAGCCGTCTGCACCCCAGTTAAAGAATCGCTGTAAATGTGTCAAAAACATTTGGGAACAAATTTTTGGAATTTCAGGTAAAAAACAAAGATTTAGGTTTACTATGAGACCATTTTGAGGTTTCTAGGACAATGGGTTCAGCTGGAATAAAATAAAAAAGCGAAACACTACTGCCTTCCGCTATCTAACTACGGTAGTCAGACAGTGACACATAGCCCACGTCATTGCTCTGTCTCTTTTGCTTGCGCCTGCCTCAAATCTCGCCAGCTAATATAAAACGCGGGTCTTTCCAGTTATACGTAGTATATACAGTTCACTGATCAGAACATCACACATAACCTAAACATGGAAATGATGTTTGTTGAGTGAGTCATGAGCATCCAGGCCAATAGAGTATAGGAAGATATAAACTCAATATTTTACCGGCAAACGGAGACATTTATGATTTGATATTTACAAGTAACCGTCAAAATCGTTGATGACAGTGAAAGAAATAACACGTATTTCAAACAATCTAGCTGCAGCCATGAGAAAATAATTTTAGTTTTCTGAGTATTATTTCAAATAAGAGCCTATATATTTTACCTTATATATCAGTGCATAATTTAGTGATTGTTCTTACATTTATCATTAGAAAAAACAGAAAAAAAAAAACAAACTAACCGTTCTACTGACTTGACCATTATCGGATGGAATGCATCCGACGTCTGTCGGTTTAACAACCAAAAATAGGAAGATAATAAATCCGCACGAGCCGATTATCACCCCCGGTATTATGAACGACAACGACCAATCAGTTTCCACGTACTTTGCTGCTATTAACGTCCCTGAAATTAAGAGAAAACCCACCTCAGTTCGTGGCACACGGTCAAAATCAAAATTTTACCGTTTACCTACTATATTTCCTATGCTCGTGTGCGAATTCCATATTCCGTAGATGAGGCCCCGTTTACTCTTGCCAAACCAATTTCCGACAACAGTTACAACGCCCGGCCATCCCGTCGTTTGAAAGATACCAGCAAATATCTAAAGAAAACCATAAAATTAATACCGGCTTTGTTACTGTCTTCTCTGGTTTTATAATAAATTGAATGTTTGTGTTCTTACCTGGACAAACATAAGAAATGTGAAACTGTGGAAGTTGTAACTTTTTGCGATGCCGAATAAGTAGCAGAACAGACCGGAGAACAGCATTCCGAATGCCAAGAAGTACCGCAGGTTAAGTCGTTCGGCTATAAGTCCAGATGCAAACATGGCGATTGCATAAGCAAATAGGAATGCCGAATCAAGTGTGCCCAAAAGTGCCGAAGCTTTTGCATCTGTGCCACCTGCAAAAAGATATTTAAATTAAACGGAGCTTAAAATTTTAAGAAAAAATTAGATAAAACCATCGAGATAGTATAAAAGTATAAAAGAGGAGGAGTCATATGAGCTTAAAATTGGGATCACTTTCTGTCAAATCATACCGTCTGTTAGTCCCTTTACGTCAAATTGACAAGCCGATACATTATATAGGTTTAAGTGGTTCCTAGCGCGCTATACGTATTGTTTTATAACTAATTAGCATGACAGTATGCGATGTAAGAAGCTGTCGCAGCAGAAAGGGTCCTGGATGCAATAATACAGCGGGAATTACGTTTCAACAGTAAGTGACGTTAGATGTCAGTCAAATGTCAATAAACAGGCCCGTATTCAATAAAATTTGACTAAATTTTTGGTTTATTTAACAATTAAATGTAGGTTTCCAAAGACTCCTGCCCAGTAGGAATTATGAATACAGTTTGTAGACCGATGTAACTGGAAGCCGACAAAGTCCAGTGTTCTTTGTTCGAAGCATTTTGCGGATATATGTATAGACAGAACATCACCAAATCACATCAAATATATTTTATGACCTACATGATCATAAAGTGGCATTTTACATCTTAGATACCGGGGTAAAAACAGCTACTTTATGCCCGCGAGGGCATTAAGGATTCTTAACGCCTGCGCTGGTATTAAACGTTGCCATGGTTTTTATGTCAGATACATCAAATATTTGACATTCAAATTGTAAATTTTAAATCGTCAATGTCAATTATTGGCGATTAAGGTTATTCTGTTTGACAATTAATTGTCTGCATTGTCACTCAACTCCGTATTGTTTGTATTGTAATTCAACGCCGTAGATACGCATGGCACTTGATTACGTCAAAATATTTATTAATGTCATTCAAACGGAGGAACAAAATCATTGTAGGACATACAATGTTGTATGTATCATGGACATTACTTGATGTTTTTACCCTCAGGCGCCTTAAAAGTCCGAGGGCCTCCGTTTAATGCTCTTGGTACATAAATAACTATTCTAGTTTAGTAAAACATAGTTTCCATCAAGATGTGTTGGATCGTCACAGAATATCATTAATTAAAAGTATTATAAACAGGTACACACATATTCGAATGTTTGGCATAAGAAAAACAAACAAAAATAAATCTGCCAGCATTCGACATCAAAATAATAAAATGGTTTTGTTTAATGGCCAGTAGGTTACAAAATGTATAATACTAAACAAATGTAAGATTTATTTTACATTATTTGTTATAACGTTAAAACAGAGTATTTTAGTGTTTATTATATACTTTTACTTTATTTAGTTAAACAAATATAGTTAATATGTGCTATGTTGCACTGTCTGCAATATTACAGAAAAAAAATTATAGTTAGTCCGGGCCTGTGCAATATATAGTCCCATAAGCCACACCTACTGACGCCGTTTTCAGTATAAGAAAAAGGTCGGAAAAGGTCCTTTCTATACTATCTCGATGGGTAAAACGCTAATATTGACAACTAGGCGTTGTTAGCCTCCGAGGAAAGGTCCAACATTTTGGGGGAATAAAATTCCGCAACTATTTTTCTAAAAGTTGCAAAGAAAAAACCTTTATTTCCATTAGTAATACTAAACAAATATAAAGTTTAAGAAATAAATTATGAGATTTTGGTGAGCTCGGCACTGGAATGCCTCTCATTTCATATCGCAATAACCTGGCATTAACGATATTAAGTTTATGTAAATAATAGTGTTAATTATTGTAAACAATGATAGTTTCTAAGAATGCGGACATAGTTTATTATCACCAATGATTCAACTTTATTTTGGCTGTATCAATATTATTCACGGTTCTATCATTTTGACGTAGAATGTTGTCAAATATTTTATAGCAAATATTAGTGCTGAGTGATACCTCCTAAGAAACAATAAATAGTATTGCCTGTAAATGCCAAAAATAGGTGCTGGCTCTAGGTTTGTTCGAGCAGCAGTAAAAAAAGTACCCAACTAATTGGGTATTCTTCTACGCATGCGCAAAGGAATTTTGGAGGGGCAAAATCTCCATTGCGGACGCATAGAAGAATACCCAATTAGTTGGGTACTTTTTACTTTATCATACGCAGTATGTAAAGTATTGTAATCGTGCCAAAATTTTTTTTTGAGGTTTTAGCGGATATATGTCGTTTTGGGTCCCCTGAACATTTTTGACCAAGGTACAAAAAAATGTCTGTGTGTGTGTGTGGATGTGGGTGTGTGTGTGTGTACCCGTTTTTGTGGCGACGATTCAGGAGAAACTACTAAAGGGATTGGGACGAAACTTCATATTTAGAAGTTTCATAACCAAACTTAGAGCTGAAAAGCATTCTGTTGAAAAGGGTCCAAAGGAACTGGTGGTTTACTCATAGCATTTTTCGAAGATTTTGAAAATGAGCCGCTATTCGTGTAATGTCGTCAAAATAGTTAAATAATAAACTAAAGGAGAGGAAATTGTCTATAATTTATGTATATGACATTTTTTGGTAGAATTTATAGTTTAGCTGCATGAGCAAATTCTATTTCATCGAGATCGGTCGTACTGCTTTAAAACTAGTAGCCAGGATATGTCAGATTTTTTGATTCTAATGACAGTAGCTAGTGTCAAAGGCTAAGTTTTGAAAATACTACTGTCAATATAGGCTGCGTTCGGATATTGAACACCGTTACACTTTTTACACCCAATAACACGTAAGTGTCATTTGGACGGTGTACCCGGTGTCAACGGAGTACAATATCCTAACGCAGCTTTAATCGACAAATCTGTCTAGTTATACTAGTTTTATTGTAATGCAGACATGGCCGATCTCGATCAAATAGAATCTCATGCAGCAAAACTATTAATTTTATATATAGTATGATAAAGTCATGTGCCTGGCCACATCAGATTTTTTACTTTATCCTAGTATGTAAAGTATTGTAATCGTACCAAAAAATTTTCTTGAGATTTTAGCGGAAATATGTCTTTTTGGGTTCCCTGAATATTTTTGACCAAGGTACAAAAGCATGTCTGTATTTGTGTGTGTGTACCCGTTTTGTGTGGCGACGATACCGGAGACACTACTAAAGGTATCGGGACGAAACTTCATATTTAGAAGTTCCATGACCAAACTTAGAGCTGAAAAGCTTTCTGTTGAAAAGGGTCCAAAGGAACTGGAGGTTTAGTCTTAGCATTTTTGAAAGATTTTGCAAATAAGCTGCCATTTCTGGAATTTCATCGAAGTAGTTAAATTATAAATTAAAGTAGAGGAAATTCTGAATAATTTATGACTATGAAATTTTTTGGTACAATCAATAGTTTAGCTGCATGAGCAAATTCTATTTCATCGAGATCGGTCGTAATGCATTAAAACTAGTAGCCAGGATATGTCAGAGATTTTGATTCTAATGACAGTAGGTAGTGTCAAACGCTAATGTTTTGACAATACCTACTGTCAATATAAGCTGCGTTCGGATATTGTATGTTACACTTTTTACACCCAATCAGGGTTGCCAGGTCTCCGGCATTGCGCCGGAGTCTGCGGTATTTGAGGTTAATCTCAGGTCTCCGGCAGGCATTCAAACATCTCCGGCAAAATCACTTATGAAGAGAGTAGGTTTACATTCTTGTAAATAATATATCGCCAGCTTAAAGGTAAAAGTCACTAACACTTTGTTACATTTGATTGAAACACGAATTAATTGTAGCCAAATACTTATAAATGTGGACGCGATCAATCAAAAGTGATCTAAGTTCTCTAAAAAACATTCTCTGGAAAATATTATTATATTGATTGTCATTAAAGTCAGGTTTCGTAATTATTTGAGATGTTAGTTAGTGACTTTAATTTTTAACTCAACGATATACAGACGCAGACATAAATTTTTGTTGAATTTGTTATATATCAACCTATTGTTCTAGTAAAGGGCTTATTTAAAAAAAAATCTTCGTACATATCGACTTTTAATTATCAAAATACACATATTTATCGTAAATTGAAGTCCCTATTGCCTGAATTACACCATGAAAATGTATAGACATGTAGAAATTATAAATTGTAATACAGTTGAAAATTAGCTTTGCGCTGAACATGAATCCCGGCTTGAAAGTTTTGTATCTCGTCAGGTCATTGCGTTTTGGTTGTTTCTCTTATGGAAGCGCCCGCACATCGCAAGAATCGCTGTAATTGCTGTATCGCTCCATTACAGTCCATTACAACTGTAATGGAGTTGTAATTTCTATTTACAAACTCCATGATGCAATTTTTAATTGTTTTTCTAAAAAAATTTCTTACTGCCATAAAATGTATAAAATATATAGGGTTGCATTAAAATGTGTATTTTGATAGTTAAAAACTGACGTATTCCAGGATTTTTTTTAGATATGAAACCATCTCACCGATTTTCTTGTGTTTCCATACTTTGCTGTTTTTAAAGAAAAATGCCCAAACAATCAAAACTCGTAAAATATTTTTAATTCTGGAGTACGTGAATTTTGTGATTGGAAAGAGCATAGGCCAAAATCACAAAGTTGTGTACTTAGAATGACCTGTTTGGGTTTGGCACATGCAAGGTAAAAAGACCTGAATTTTTTAATCACAGAATCACATTGGACTTACATCAATTTTTAACATTTTGATTCTAAAAATAAATTTTTGAAATTTTATAATTATTTATTTTACAATAACTCTTTTTGTAATCTTGTCGACTATACCTCCCCCCATCATCTCCGGCATTCTTGTGAGATTAATCTGGCAACCCTGCACCCAATACCACGTAAGTGTCATTTGGACACTGTACCCAGTATCAACGGAGTACAATATCCGAACGCAGGTTTAACTGACATATCTGTCTATTTCTACTAGTTTTATTTTAATGCAGACATAGCCGATCTCGATCAAATAAAATCTCATGCAGCTAAACTATTAATTTTATATATTGTATGATAAAGTCATGTGCCTGGACACATCAGATTTTTTACTGCAGCTCGAACAAACCGTCTGATTACTGCAGCTAATTCTTTAAAATAATTATGTTTTAGTTATCAGCTAAAATTGCTGTAGAAGTATCAAATAACCACATAAAGTAGATTATTTGATATAAATACACACAACACTATTCTATTCAATAATAACCATGATATTCTGAACAAATTGGCATCTTACAAAAATAATAACAAATTCCAATTAACTAAAAAATAGCTTAATTATTATCACATACAGTATGTTTTTTTACAATATCTCTATAAAATTTGTTTTATGGTTTTACAAATGTGATAGCAGTAGTGCCAAAATTGAACATGACGTATTTCCCGCATTTTTTTCAAAAATCCCTTTGGCATCTATCTCGTGCTACAGATTTTTTAGAGAATTACTAAGAAATGTTGAAAACAAATTTCAGACAAAAGGTTCTTCTTATTTACCGTAAAATCATAATTTGATAAAAAATTTGGGTATTCCCGTTTAAAAAATGAAGTTAGCCCAATTTTCAACGATTGCAGCGCCATCTGCAATGAAACTTATTTAAGACACTTTTGTCAAACCATGCATATTTCTCGAGATATTTAGCAGTCTCAAGTTAAAAAGACGACCCGGTATATTTAATTTAAAAAAAATTTCAAAACAATTAATACTGCAAATAATGACGAATATTGAATGAAGTAAATATAATATAATTTATTCTGTTTAAACACATAGTTTCTTTTAAATACATACATATATTTAATTCCTAGAATTTGTCCATTTTCGACTTTTGTGATGGTTTTAATCATTACCGCTAGCGCTAAATAAACAATACATATTGATCTATCTAACAGAAAATGGACCAAACCATTTAAACTGAAAAATTATTGTTGCAATTCTATTTTAAGTCCTTGGTCCTCCATATGAAGAAACATTATTGTATCTTTAGTTCATAGAAAAATTTTACAACTAAAATATATAGGTAATTTTATCTATGCGTAATGTTTATTAAAAGTTTATTCAACAGCCTGCTCTTAATTTCAGAGATGTGCTGATTTTTCAAGGTTTATTAAATAACGCAAGAGAAACTACTTTAACTTTTACTATACATATATAGAATCATTTTCATTCTTAAAATATTTATGTTATTGATTTATTCTTTTTTTTATTGAAAGTACTTCTTACTTTATTTTCATTGTCTTTTTATCTATTTATTACAAACTAAATATCACCTAATATTACTTTAATGTTTAAAATAATAATACATGTACCGTGGAAAACAAATCCCCTGTATTACTATTATTATCATTACACTATTGTTAATTACTTTATCTCGCTAACCCATCAAATTAATATTTCTTTATCAGACTAATCAAACACACATTAACACAACTTCGCAATTCAATTTTGCCTTAGATAACTTGGTTAAACAATGGATTCAGTAATAAATTCTATGACTAATATATCATTAATCAACTAAGACAACAAAGAAAAAATTACGTTACAAAAAAATATTATTATTTACGTACCGAAAGGTGCCCAATCACACCAATCATCGGCATGTTCCGGGGGTACATCATACGGAGGTATAAGCGTACTACAATTCTGGTGTAGGACAGTTTTTACGACAGATATTGGTTTTCGTGTCAAGTGATAGCACATATACGCAAAATACGTTAAAACTAAGACACTAGTGCGGTAACTAAAAAAAAATACATAAATCACTGGAGAAATTATTACAAAATTATTATAGGTACTTACTATCGTTCTCTATTAAAATGCAAACGTGGGCAGCAGCAATCGGTCACCTTCTGTAGTAGTTTTATCCCTAGCGGAATACTGTCTTCGTTAACACTCATTATTTATGGATTGACTCAAAGGTAGTGTGCTGAAATGCGAGATACGATGGCAAATGCGCGGGTGGTATGTTCGAAATCCAGGCAAATTTCAAATTCTAACCTTAAAATATGACGGTAAAAGTTTTGCTACTTTAATACTAAGTGCGGTTAGGTTATTTCGGTAATTCTAAACCATCTTGGCAGCGAATGTTGTCCAATTCTGTTACGTCGGCCACATCAAGGTGTTATGGAAGTGACCAATTTCGTGCTAACAAAGAAGTTTAGTAATTAATACCTTGACAGACGTCAGATCGTCTGGCTGCGCTGCCACACGACAATTGTTTAGATTTTTTACTTTGTGATGTTTGCAAACCTGGTTAACGCAAAATTCAAAAATTAGAAGATACCTAAAATTGAATTATTTTTACTAATACTAATAACGGTTAACTGTTTACAGTTAGTTTATAAAAGAAGTAATTTTACCCGCTATAGTAGACGTCATGATGTACGCCCACATTTTTGAATGAGGAAGTATATTAGATGATTGGATAAACTATTCAAATACAACTGATAGAAATGCATGAAGTCGACTGATGGATTACACGATTTCTGTTTGAGATTAACGGTTAATTTGTCTATCTGCTTGTTTTATATGTTGACTAAACGTGCTGCTAGTGTGACCTTTTGTTTAAACACGAGTCAAATACATGCGTTGCAGTATGATAACAGTTCCGTTTTATATCGTGCATCTTTTATCCCATTATATTATTTGTCGAATTATAATTATTTGGACTATAAGATAAAGGAAATTGATTAGTTTAGACTAATGCTTTGGTATCAATCAAAAGCTATGCTCATCAAATGCTATGTATAAAAGATTATTGCAAATTGGGGAAAAAGTTGGATGTTCAGAAACCTTGAAGTAGGAATGTGTGATTGGTGATTATCTTATTTGTCTCATTGTTTATAGGTCAATATAAAGGAAAAATCCGTATTGTACAAACCGAAAATACATCATTTCTACCCAGGGACTTTAGGGTACTATAGTCTATATTTAGCTATAATCAAAACAAAAGTGGGTAGTGATTACAAACTCTAAAACCCTTTTTTTATTCCTATCATTTATACACAATGGAAGTTAATATAATTTTATAAGCAACTAAATATTGTAACCATTTGTCCGTTAGACGTTATCTTTTTTCTAATTTTTTTCCAGTATTTCTCAATGGAGCCTTTCATAACAAGATGATAGGACAATGAGGAAACTAGAAAAATTAACAGAAACATTCCGAAAAACGGACGTTGGATGGTATGGGTATATTTATTATTATTAGAGATAGGTAGTCGGTTCAATGGACAAAGTAGTGCAGATTTTTCCAACTCACTGCACAACCCGGCACCCGCCACTGTTTCAGGGATAATTTGAAAACAAAAACTTGGGTTTTAAACATAGCCATAACCTTTTGATTTGTGGTCTATCAAGATGTTGCTTTGACATGTTACGGAGACTTTTTAATCTACAATTAGATTAGGTACGTCAGTTTTAAAGTTTGTTCCCAAAGAATTTCTTGGAAAGAAATTAATCTTTTGTTTTTCTTACGGGTGTCATATTAGTTTTAGACATTTTGGGGTTCGGATTTTTTTTTTCAAAATATTTCTAAAGCAATTAGCAATTTAACAGTTCTCTCAACGGATTATTAGAGTGCTCACAAATCGGCGCTTTGCCCATTTAACCGTCTTTTTATGTCCAACAGTAACAAAAATCTGATAGTACAATTGATACAATAGGGTATTCCGGTCATGTCAAAATTTAAGCAGATATTCGTTTTAACCTATTGTACAATTTATGAGGATTCATAAAGTTAAGCTATGAGCTTTTTGATTTACTTTTTCTATGAGATAATTGCAATTAAAAGTCCATTTCGTTTGTATTCACCGACCACCCTCGGAAATACACGATGATTACCGATCCCTAGTAGCGGTGGCAACAGCGGACAGCTCTCGAACAGCTGATCGGCCAAGTTGACGGTTGGCGACCCTGTTGTTTGACAACGAATAAAGGTAACTTTTTGAGAGATGATTTGATCATTGAAACTTGAAGCCAAACATCTCTCATCTCGCTAGTCGGCAATGTAAAGAAAATCTTATCAGGAGTTACTGTTCTACTGCTGTTACAGCCCGGCACAGAACAATGTCGGCGTTGGAGTTTATACATTTTGAACAAGTGTTTGATATAACCTCAATAACCAAAGTAGGTGTCAACAACGAGCGATTCTAAACGTTGACACAACAGAACACAAAAATTGACTACGTGCACCCTAGATATAACAACGTTGTCAAGTCGCTCACTTTGAGCGGTCTTTGTGACGTCACAAAGACTAATCCTAATTCAAACTTCAAACAACGATTTCTCTTAATTTAAAACAATGTTTGATATTTTACTTGTGAAGTAGCAAACAGTAGCACCCATACTTTGTAAAAAATGACAATTTCAAAAACACCGGAATACCCTATTGATGATCATAGTGTGACACACACTGTATATTATTCTCATTATTATCGGCACTCAATGAGAGTGATATATCTTTTATCATGATTTTTGTTTTTGTCTTGTATTTTCAGGTTTAAACATCGATAATTTCTATCGATAATTTACTGAATGTTAATTGATATTGTTTATTTGCCTTTCTATTGTTTATTAATTTGATATTAAGACATTGATTACATGCCCGATTAAAACCATTTCACAATTTTTGGATTTGTATTTCTTTCCTCTGTATTTTCGATTTCAATATTCTCCTTGGATTATTGAATTAATACCAACTAATACAACATATAAATTCAAAACTATAGTGAGAAAATTATCTTCAACCGGATCGAAGTTAAAATACCCGCCACCGTAAAATGTTTTGGTGTAAAATACGGAAAAAAAATGGAGTTAACCAGGGCTGTGGAGTCGGAGTCGGAGTTCAGACAAATTTTTTAGAGGAGTCGGAGTCGGAGTCGGAAAAAATGTACCGACTCCGAGTCCAGGTTTAATTACTGTAGAAAAAAACATGCGAGATGGACGTTGACTCAGTAGGCAGTAAACAAATAAAACCAAATATTCTATTAGGTATTTTACAAAGTATACATATGTAACATATATATGTATAAATATCAAATTACAAAACTTCCAAACGAAAGTGAAAACGATTAACAAAAGTAAATTGTCAGAAATTTGAAAAAAGAAATTTGAACGAAAGATTTACAATGAGATTGAGAAGTAGGCCCGTAGTTCAATGTAGTATCATTTATTCAGAAGTTATACCTGTAGCCATAATTATGATTATTTTCAGCTTTCAAAATAATTAAAAACAATTTAAGAGCATCTTTGCAGGAGAATTAGTTGGAACTATTCTGTCCCTCACAAAAATTTTATAAACGTGTATTGTACTTAGTGTTGTTTTTATTAGAATGAATTTTATTTCGTATTATACACCGTGTCTTATGTGTGCTTTTGTTATTATTAGAGATAGAGAGTCGGTTAAATGGACCTCGATTTTGTTCATAATTATGATTATTTTCAGCTTTCAAAATAATTAAAACTGATTTAAGGGCATCTTTGCAGGATAGTTAGTTGGAGCTATTCTGTTCTTTACAAAAATTTTATAAACGTATTTTGCACTTAATTTTTATTACAATGAATTTTATTTCATATTATACACTGTGTCTTATGGGTGCTTTTGTTATTATTAGAGATAGAAAGTTGGTTAAATGGACAAAGTCGTGACGGTTTGTATGTTCTCTAATGAGAAAACAGTTTAATACAGATATTTTGAATCAACAAAGAAATTACATTTTATAAATAACTTTTTTATTTGTGGTCTGTTCATTTGTGTTTTTACATAACTTTTCTATTTGTAGTCCGATCAAGACAAGTTTTTTTTTTGATATCTTATAGGTCGTTTTTATTTACATTTAGATTGTCAGTTTAAGTATTTTTGCCAACAAATTCGCTGGACACAAATAAATTTTCTGTTTTTCCTATAGGTTCAGCATATGTTTGTAAGTAATTTGATACGCACAAGCCATATGTTTAATACAATCACAATACTCGAATAGAAATTTAATTTATTAAATTTGTTTCTGTTTATTTTTTTCCTGGTAGTATTTCTGTTTTCATAACAAATTTAATATTGCTCGGTTGTATTATTCTGTCGAATTTATGATTATTTACATGTAAGAATTTTATTTGAACATGATTTTGTATGCAATTTTTCTGGAGTCGGAGTTGGACCACGAAAAATTTCTGGAGTCGGAGTCGACAATTTTTTTACCGACTCCGTTGCCCTGGAGTTAACCGATTTTGCCCATTCACGAACTTTGTTTTTAAGAGATAAGCTTGTAAACCAAATTTCAGATGATCATCTGCTGTAAAATTACGGTAGTTATCGTAAACACAGTGTGTTACAAAGTGAATATACCCTACCACAGTAAATATGGGGGTATAAAGATTTATCTATATTTTTTTAATTATTGCGTGTAGTATTTATATATTTAGATACATACATAGATTAGATTATTCCAAATTCTCAAGGTAATTGTAATTTAAGACATTTTGCTTGGAAGTAAGTAGCCGTTGTAGTAACACAAATCATTATTGACAAGCAGTTTGATCGCATGAAAACAAAAACATATTATTTATTTATTTAATAGGCGCTTCTACTTCTGACCCTAACGCTAGACAGCATGCGCAGAAGACTTGGCGCCGCTGTCAAATCTCGCTGTCAAATTAGTATCAAATGAAATGTAATTGATAACAGATAATAATAATAATAATAATAATAATAATAATAATCATTACTTTTCAAAATTTATTAGTGTAATTTTTGTATTTATATGTTGTATCTAAATTATATTATCTAGGTTTAATGTATTTAATGAGATGTATCAGAGAATTCCAATAAATAATAATAAATCAATCTTTATTCAAAGTTTGCAGAAATACAAATATAAGCAATTATTCATACAAACAAGATAACGTCAAAAATAGTCGAAGAAAAAACAAAATTATAATTCAAAAGAAATCTTTAATGGAGTAAGGTTCCAATGTGCACAGATATGTGAACAAAGCTCTGCGCATCGCAGGCGTAGTTTTACTTTGTTTTATATCATTAGGAACCTGGTTCCACAACTTAATACACGAGTACACAGCACCCTTCTCGTACTTAGCCAGCCTATGTCTGGGTAGTCTATAATACTGACCATGCCTATAGCTATGAATATTATTACTCCTATACTCACTGAAGTACTCTGGGTGCCTAATGAGAAAAGAAATGCTTTCATATATGAATATCGCTGTGACCGTCAGCATTCCCTCATCCCTAAATCGACCCCGGCATGAATCTCTGAATCCCATCCCACAGAGGGTACGAAGGGCACGCTTCTGGGTAATAAAAGCCCGTTCCGAGTAAGATGACGATCCCCAAAACATTACAGCATAACGCAGATGGCTATATATATATTAGAATAGTAAAACGTCTTTGATATGTGTTTGTTTGTATTCCTGACCAAAATTCGAAGACCATATATATTTTTATGAATTTTTGTGCACAAGAGATCAATGTGCTGTCTATAGGAGAGGTTGTCATCAATAGTTAGTCCCAAAAGACAAGAAGCGTCGGTTCTATTGATCTGGACTCCATCGTGTAACATAAATTCGGTGTTATTTAGATCATTGGCAAACAATGTAAACTTTGTCTTCTTTGCATTCAGACTCAAGCAATTGGCGGAAAACCAGTCCCCAATAATACCCACTTGTTGGCCTGTGGTATGTACTAGATTTTCTATGTCATTACATTGGTTAACAATGGTAGTATCATCCGCATAACATACAACTTTACTGGCAATCGGCAACAAAAAAATATCATTTACATAAATGATAAAAAGTAGTGGCCCAAGTATACTTCCCTGTAGGACCCCTGCACTTATTGAAAGAACGTCCGAAAAGAACGTTTTACAACTCATATCCCTAAGCTTATAAGTGTGAGAATGACATGCATTCATTGAAATTAAATAATTATATGCAAGTGAACATGAAACCCAAAATACCTACTGTGTTTTTAGGTTAGGACAGTTCAGCAAACTTTCCAAAGTACGTAAAAACAGGTACACCCGCGGCAAGCTTCCTTGAGTTGGGATACGTATGTAGGTACAGAACACTTCAAGATTAAAGCCGAAATTGGTAATTTTACTTGGACCGTGTGTGCTCTTGGGATTTTAAGCAATATTATGTTACCAGATTTGACAGCGGCGGCAGGTCTTCTGCGCATGCTGTCTAGCGTTTTGGGTCAGAAGTAGAAGCCCCTATTATTTTGATTAAATTTAACCTGATATCGTTATTTTGTTCTACCGATATAATAATCCAGCCTAGTGCTGTAATAACAAATTATGTACAATAATAATTACGGGTAATAGTAAACCGCTAGTTAACGGTGAATATTTAAAATGTATGCACATTCTGAATTTTAAATTGCTTCTTATTAGCTTAACTTCTGTACGTTTTATTTTTACTATTTTCCCATTACATACGGTCCTCAAAAAAGTAACTACATATTAATTATAGCACACGCTGGTATAAAAATAAAAGAAAATCGACGCACGTAGAACTAACGCTGGTAGGAAAAACTGAAAATTGCGTCATGAATATTAATATAGTCTTGATTTTAAATTCCATCCATATTCAAACACTTTCCGACGCCGGACTTTGTAAAACACGGCGATTTGTTAAAGCCAATCTACGGCAGCATAAATCTTTGTTATATAATAATTAACATAAAATGCACACTGCACAAGGCTTGGATCGATGGTTTAGTTCTCTACATTGGCTGCATTTAATTTGACCACAACTGAGAAATTTACCTAAATATAGGAGCCAGACATGTTACGGATGGCCAATAATTATTGTTTATATCCATGTTAGTATTTGCTGATATATTTATATAAAAATATCTGAAAATATATCTAAAAGTTCCGATGAACTGTAAAGTATTCGAATTCAGAAAAACGTAGGCGCATCCACCATTTTCGTTCAATTGAAGTAAATTGCGAGAGATAAGAATGGAAATGTACTACAAATGGACTCTGCCATACAAATTATCTTGTGTTATCCATGGGCGCCCGCTGAGGGGGGCAAAGGGGTGCATTTGCACCCCCTGGCTTTTGGTATAACAGGGGAAAGATCAACAAAAAAATCATGCTGATTTATCATTAGTGTTAAAAACATTTAACATTTAATCTAAAAAGACATAATAAAATAATAGAACTTAATAATAAAATAATTCTAAACTTCGGAATTTACACATAATAATTCACAGATGTTCCATACCAAAAAAACAGAAACAACCAAGTAACAACTTATTATGTTATCAATTTTTGCAAAAGTTGACTGATTGATACGTTTGCTATTCGAACTGCGATTACCACCATTTAGCAAAACTCCGAACATCGAAGGGCTACTAGGTCTTTTAATTACATACAATTTGGGGTATGATAGAAATTTTTGCAAATATTTTCTTTCTGTCGCAATTGTTTGAAATACGTTTGCTATTCGAATGCACGTTATCGCTATTTAAGGGTTGTTGTCCATGGGGCTCCAAACGTCGAAGGGCTACTAGGACTTTTAATTATTTACAATTTGAGGTATGATAGAAATTTGTGTAACAATTTTCCAAAAGTTATACACATTTATAGGTTAATAATATGGTGACATACAGGCGGGATGTAAATTTTAAATAAATCAAAAATTACAGCCTCAACCTGGATTTGAACCACGGACCTTTGCGTTTCTAGCACAATGCTCTACCAACTGAGCGAACTGAGCTACTGAGGCCTATGTCATTTATTAGATATAATTTGTCATAAGTCCAGGAAAGGAAGTAGTGATTACTACCAAACACTAACCTATCTTGACGTACACCTATCAAATGTCATCTACTTGGAAGTAGGGTTCACACCAAACAACGGATTGTCAAATCCAGACTGAATTACAAATGATAATGTTTAACGACATAATTTGTCAAATTAATATTTATAGGTTAATAATATGGTGACATACAGGCGGGACGTAAATTTTAAATAAATCAAAAATTACAGCCACAACATGGATTTGAACCAGGGACCGTTTTCTTCCCTGTATGTCACCATATTATTAACCTATAAATATTAATTTGACAAATTATGCCGTTAAACATTTTCATTTGTTATACACATTATTCTGGAGCAACTGATTGAAATACGTTTGCTATTGGAACGGACATTATCACCATTTAGGGGTTGTTGTCCATGGGGCTAAACTCCAAGCGTCAAAAGGCTACTAGGTCTTTTAATTACCTAGAATTTGAGGAATGATAGACCATTTATGCAAACATTTTTGCAAAAGTTATAAACATTTTTCTGTAGCAACTGATTGAAATACAGTAGAGCGTCGATAATCCGAACTAATTGGGACCGAAGGTGATTCGGATTATCAAATTGTTCGGATTATCAAATTGTTCGGATTATCAAATATGACAACTAACTAGTAGAAAATACGAATATTGGATAGAAGTTCAATGTTAATAAAACCAACACCATTCGCTTCGCTCTTCATAAACTATAAAAATGCCAAAAAGTCAAAATCGAAGGGGTATCGAACCGATATCGAAGCGATATCGAAGAGATATCGAAGCGATATCGAAGGGATATCGAAGAGATATCGAAGGGATATCGAAGGGATTTATTTATAATTTAATTATGATTTATTGTGATTTATTATGATTTATTATGATTTATGATTTATTTATAATTTATTTATGATTTATTTATTTAATAGTGGAAAATGCGAGTACAAAAGCAACATTTGTCTCTAAATACTATAGGAACCGACAAAAATGGCTTTTTCCGAGGTTACTCAGTGATTTATTTTATTATTATTTCTTTTTGGGCGTTCGGATTAGCGAATGTTCGGATTACCGAGGTTCAGATTATCGACGCTCTACTGTACGTTTGCTACTCGAACGGGGGCAAAACTCCGACCGTAGAAGGGTTATTAGGTCTTCTAATTAGCTACAATTTGGGTTATAATAGAAATGTATGCAACAATTTTTTGCAAAAGTTATAAACATTTTTCTGGAGCGACTGATTAAAATACGTTTGCTATTCGAACGGGCATTATCGCCATTTAAGGCTTGTTGTCCATGGGACAAAACTCCGCTCTATGTCTTGTTACTTACCTACAATTTGCGGTATGATAGAAATTGATGCAACAATTTATGCTTCGTTTGAGTTTCAGAGAGTCGTGTAGGGATCACTTTAAAACATTTAAAGTACTAACATTGCCTTGCCTCTACCTATACCACCTTCTGTAGTATTGCAGGGCAAATTTAAATCAGTTTCGGACAAACTCGGAAATCTCAACAACGGTACAGACGCGGAGCGGGGGCAAATTAGCGTTTCCTCGCCACTCCTCGTCAGTTTTTGAGCGAGGCCCTTATTGGCACCGTGCGCAGTACGGAGTGGGGGATTGAGGAACGCTTTATGCGCCCATGGCGGAATATGTATCCGCCAGAAGTTTTCTCGGTCACCGCTGCACGCAAAAGCGCTGTAGTCGACTTTATTTATTATTTCTGTCAGCTGATAGCGTTGTGCACAGACTAGCATTGTGTATACAAACCACTACAAATAAATTACTTGCTTCTACCAATTAACCTCATTTACGTACGGCAACAGCTTTCTTGTTTATGTTTACTTAGTAGACGCGCTACAGGTAACTACCACGTGGGTGATTACTAGGAAGGAAACTGCATAGAACAGCGCCACCTCGTGGCGATCTTAGTCCCGTCCGGCGGCAATAGAGATGGGCATATCGTACGCGCACGGCGCCAATTACATGATGATCAAAGCGTATAATGCGCTGCCAAACGACATTCTGTATTCGCCTACTATCAATTCATTTAAAACAAGGCTTAAGGAATACTTTCTGTCTATTGGCGCCGTGCGCGTACGATATGCCCAAGGTCTATAAGGACCTTGGGCATATCCTTGGTCTATAAAGACTACTTTATAGACCTTGCGATATGCCCATCTCTATTGCCGCCGGACGGGACTAAGATCGCCACGAGGTGGCGCTGTTCTATGCAGTTTCCTTCCTAGTAATCACCCACGTGGTAGTTACCTGTAGCGCGTCTACTAAGTAAACATAAACAAGAAAGCTGTTGCCGTACGTAAATGAGGTTAATTGGTAGAAGCAAGTAATTTATTTGTAGTGGTTTGTATACACAATGCTAGTCTGTGCACAACGCTATCAGCTGACAGAAATAATAAATAAAGTCGACTACAGCGCTTTTGCGTGCAGCGGTGACCGAGAAAACTTCTGGCGGATACATATTCCGCCATGGGCGCATAAAGCGTTCCTCAATCCCCCACTCCGTACTGCGCACGGTGCCAATAGCATTCTATTCGGTGGACGAATATTTTACTTATACATCGCGCCACTAATTGCTGTAACCATTTTAATATGTGACTTTTACTTGGTATGTTTATTTGGCTTGTTTAGTGAACATGTATATGTCATTACCATTTGTGTTGGAGCACAATGTTTGACTCGCTACCATTGTGTTGTTAGGAATTGTGTTTAATTTGTTAACTTGTTTGCTCGTTACAAGATAAATTTTGGCGCACTAGCTTTTAACTTTTAAATAGTTATAGTATTATGATGAAGGAGAACTGTACATGACAATTGTCGATATCTGTACCAGATCAAATGACAAATATAGCTTATTATTATTATGCCAAATTTATAAACGGTTAGCTTTTTGTACCAAAAGTGGAACAGTAGATCCGGTTTCAGTTAACTCTATTTTTTTGGAGTTGGCAACTATTAATCTGCGGGCGCCACATGTAAGGTGACAGGTCAACCAGGGCTGTGGACTCGGAGTCGGAGTTCAGAGAAATTTTAGAGGAGTCGGAAAAAATGTACCGACTCCGACTCCGGGTCCATGTTTAAATAATGTAGAAGAAGACATGCGAGAGGGCGATTTCACCTTTAACCAAAATTGATTCTTTTTTTCGGCACATGAACAAATTTATCAAAAGTATATCACATCCCTTTGTTTTAAAAAAATATGTAGAGATTTTAAATTGTTACTGAGATTGTGAAATAGGACCCTTTATTTAAGGTTGGCTTCGGATTGAGTAGGCAATCAAATATACATCATAATATTGTAATCAGATTTACGCCGAAATGATTAGGAAATTCCATTCAAATTCTTGGAACATTTGCCGATAATATAAAAAATGTAGGTGACGTATTTTAAGATTAGTGATGGCTATGTCGTAGTCTTCTTGCGATCATCTAAAAAACACCGATATTCGCAGAATTCGTCACAAACTAGTTCAGAATTATGTGCTCTCTAATGAGAAAACAGTCGAATTTTGATGGTTTCAGAGATATTATGAAAATATAAAAAAATGTCATTTTTAAATATGGTCATAATATTGTGGTCCGATCAACAGGCCTTTTTACTTTATCATACGCAGTATGTAAAGTATTGTAATCGTGCCAAAAATTTTTTTTGAGATTTTAGCGGACATATGTCTTTTTGGGTCCCCTGAACATTTTTGACCAAGGTACAAAAAAATGTCTGTGTATGTGTGTGGATGTGGGTGTGTGTGTGTGTGTGTGTGTGTGTGTGTGTGTGTGTGTGTGTGTGTGTGTGTGTGTGTGTGTGTGTGTGTGTGTGTGTGTGTGTGTGTGTGTGTGTGTGTGTGTGTGTGTGTGTGTGTGTGTGTGTGTGTGTGTACCCGTTTTTTATGGCGACGATTCCGGAGAAACTACTAAAGGTATCGGGACGAAACTTCATATTTAGAAGTTTCATGGCCAAACTTAGAGCTGAAAAGCTTTCTGTTAAAAAGGGTCCAAAGGAACTGGAGGTTTAGTGTTAGCATTTTTGAAAGATTTTGTTAATTAGCCGGCATTTCTGGAATTTCGTCGAAATAGTTAAATAATAAATTAAACTAGAGGAAATTCTGAATAATTTATGACTATGACATTTTTTGGTACAATCAATAGTTTAGCTGCATGAGCAAATTCTATTTCATCGAGATCGGTCGTACTGCATTAAAACTAGTAGCCATGATATGTCAGATTAAATGTCAGATGTGATTTTAATGACGGTGTAGATAGTGTCAAACGCTAATGCTTTGACAATACTAGTCAATTCAAGCTACGTTCGGATATTGTACACCGTTAAGGTGCGTTTTCATTAGTGCTAATGGCAGTGGCAGTAGACGCCATTATAGTATTTCTAATAGAATTTGCTAGTGACTCAAGTTTATGTACATGCAAACTAATATGTGTCACCATCACGACATGTGAGAAACACTATAATTTCGTCTGCTACCACCGCCATTACCTACCATTGCCACCAATCGGAACGCACCTTCACACTTTCTACACCCAATAACACGTGTCATTTGGACGGTGTACCCGGTGTCAACGGAGTACAATATCCGAACGCAGCTTTAATCGATTTATCTGTCTAGGTCTACTAGTTTTATTTTAATGCAGACATAGCCGATCTCGATCAAATAATATCTCATGCACCTAAACTATTAATTTTATATATAGTATGATAAAGTCTTGTGCCTGGCCACATCAGATTTTTTTATTTTATTTACAATTAGATTATGTCAGATTAATTTTTTTTTTGCCAACAAATTCGCTGTAAACAAATAAAATTTTGCCGGAGTCGGAGTTGGAGTCGGAGTCGGAGTCCAAAGTTGTTTTACTGACTCCACAGCCCTGAGGTCAACTTGCTTTTTTTGCTAATTTCAACAGTTTGAGACATCTCATGTAAATTAAATGAAATATCTGATATTTGAGATATGTCATTCCAATTTGACAATTTTATATATATCATGCAGTTAAATTTAAAACAACTTTTCACACTTTTTCACAACTTTTTCCTTTCCGTTTCGGGTTTTGTTATTTTCTATGGTCAAAAGTGTCAAAACGGATAATTTCACAAGTAGTGAGTAAGATATGATGGTCATTTACCCCCCCCCCCCCCCCCCACCCCCAAATTATTGCACTCATTTCGTATATACACCCCATAAAGTTGCCAAAGAATCATCAGGTCTCCTCATTTGTACTCAAGGAAATACTGTGAAACCTTTACTCTTTAACGACACAATAACAATAATTGAAAATTAAATAAAAATAACCTTTGTTCAACTTTCTTGTTACCCATCCCTCATATAAATTGATGATTTAACTAAAAGGAACAAACCCAATCATGAAATATGGACACCACGTCTCCGTAGATACAGATACCACTTCCTGCATTGAGTATACCCACAGTGCGTCATCGCGGCGTCGACGCGTGGACGAGCGTATCCCACCATTCCCACTCCTGCAGGTTATCCTGCGCGGTTATCCTCCGATCCTGCGCCCTCCGATCCCGACCTTGTGCACAACGCTCATTCATAAACTGCGGATGCAGTATGGATTTTCTGGATGTTTGTGGGAGACGTCTGACCACTTCACCTCTGCGCACCTCTGATTCCGGGCAGGTGCAGTCTCCGTGAATGGACCAAATGTCAGAATGGAGGAAATTGAGAATCGCGGAGGTGGCTTTGGCTTGAATAGAAGGTCCTTGAGTTGTCGTCGTGGAAAATTTCTTGGGGATGTGCGTGGGCTTGGTGGCTTGAATGGTTTGTGATATTTTTGAAGTTGCGTGATTCTGGGAGATTGTCTTGAATGATAATCGGTGTTGGTAGTCCTGGTGTTAGTTTGTATGCCGTTTTTGGAAATTTAATTGTTTTTAGGTCAAGTTTTTCACCATCTAGTCCTTTTGGGACACTCGGAGCGGAGCGCTCGTGTTTCCAAACCCAGGGTTCGAGAAGAATTCATTAATTGTAAATTCATTAAATGTTATGTCATCCTGTTAATGTTAATATATGGATAGCTAATATTCCAGAAGCACCATCAAAAAATAGATTATCGATATATTTCTTTGAGCTGAATGCGAATCCTGGCTTGGAAATGTCATATCAAGTCAGTTTCTTGCGTTTTATGTTTAAAATTTATTTCAAAGTACAAACTTTAAGGTTTGCTATGAGATGCTTTTGATGTTTCCTATGCAATGGCGTCAGCTGGAATAAATATCAAAAAATTGCTAAACTCACGCTACTATTTAACCTCACTTTTTTTGAAACCATGAAACAACGTAATTGATACCGTTTGGAGGTGGCTGTAAAGTTGTATCAATATTGGTGTGAAATAGACAGATATATCTACAAATAACGTCAATATACAGCAAGAATATTAGATTCTTACAAGGATCACGGCTCAATCGATGTTTTTAGGTTTTGTTTTTGACCCAATGAACGCATTCACGTCATCATCCCTGGGTTACCGCAATACAAACATTTCAAGCTTCAAATGTCAAATGTGTTTTTTTCAAGGTCTGCTTTTGACGTTTCAGATAATGACAATCACAACGTGTATTATCGCGCTTTGATTGGTCTGTTTGAAATTCCCGCACTTTTACCTGTTAAGTGTGTCTGCTTTTTACGTTCTAAACAAACATAACCACAACATTGATTATTGCGCCACTGTTGGTCTGTTTGAAATCCCCGCGTTTTTACGTGTCAAGTGTGACAGTTTAAACAAATCTGGGTAGGCAACCCGGTACGTCAACTCGGCGAAATCGTCCGATCATTGTTTCGTGTGTCCCGACAATTTGGCAATGAACGCATCTGACGTCATAGCGCTGTTAACATTAAAAGATAGGGATTGAGCAATCCTTGTAAGAATCTAGTATTCTTGAATATACAGTACAGATACCTCATACTTGCTGTAGGGTCTCCAATTTTCAATTGTTTTTCTTTTCTCGAAAACATTTTTAGGAAACCAATATTTTGTGTTACTACCATAAAGACACAGAAAAGATCTATCAAACTCAGTAAACAATTATAAGGGTGTATTGCCACAAAAAAGATCCATGACGTCATAAGTAAAAAATATTTTATATGAATTTGATATCAGTATGCGTATTTTGATTATTAAAAGTCAAGGTGTCCGAAGATTTTTAAAATAGCAAAATCAGTTTCATTAAAAAAATCTTTCATACTTTTTCCGATCACATTAGATAATGTGTATGGTAAACTTTATAAAATTGATAAAAAATGTCTTACACAAACCGATAGTTTTTTAGTGTTTTTTAATCACAAACGAACCTGATCGTAATTTCTGAGCAATTTTTTCAAACATCAAAATAAAGGAGGCACAAGAAATCAGCTTGTTTCTAAATAAGTGGCCATTTTACAACTATTTTTAATATTTATTTATGTTATATTTTAAGAAATAAAATATTGTCCTGGATATTTAATTAGTCTTGCCTTTTAAATCCCTGTCCTGCAAAACCAATCAACTTGGCAAACTATAAGTAGGGTTGCCAACACAAGGAATAAATGTTCAACTAAAAGTGTAATGTTTATGTTTATGTGGTTTCTTTATATGGTGTCTTTCCAAAATACGTTTAGACCAGGTCAACACAGTTGGCTACAACAATGGGCCAGACAAATAATAATATAATATTATTATTAACAGCTTAAATAAAAATATTTTTGACCTGACATGGTCCATCACAGAAAATAAAACAAATCGCATGCTACACATTTCCGATTACTTTATTTTCAGCCAGAGTTGGCATTGACATTATATTGTACATCTCTCATCGACAAAATGTTCACTTTCTATCAACAGGAAGAAAAGTCATTTTGGAATACGTCGAAAAATGGGGAAAATGACACATAATTTGAAATGTGTCGGTGTTGTCTTCGGTTGGAATGTAATAGTTCAGAATGACGTTTGCTTAAAAAAAAAACAGTGACAAATTTCATATGGATTTAATTGTTTTTCATTTGTTTATTCAGTCTAATTTTGTTTCTTTTAAATTTGTTTTCTTTAATTTGTTTACTTTTTCATATTGTTATGGGTACCTTACCTACTGTGCTGGTGCTTTCGCATTATTGATGTTTTGATGTACTTTTTTATTTTCCTTCATGTACTTCATATTTGCTTTTCTAAAAAAAATGCAGAACAAAGTGGGACATCCTGTTATATGTTAGTATTTCAACAGAAGAAAATGTCATTATAAGGAGACGTCAAAAACGGAAAAAAATTAGACGTATATCATCATTCATTCGCTATAAATCCAAATATATTTCTTAAAGATTTTTTTAACCGTCTCTTAGGTTTAATAAGAGTTTTATGAAGTTATGTAATTTTATATACATGGTGTTAGTAAATAAGTGCGACAAACTTCAGGGGGTGATTCTCCATCGGAGTTCTCCATGAAAAAAATAATGACAGTTTGCTATATAAACGTATGTCCGCAAATGCTTCGTTTTCTAAGATACCGGGGTGTTTTTCTTAAAAACTGACGATTGAATCTCGTCTGAGAGAGGGCATTTTCAACACTTTTTGTAGCTTTGCACCTATTTAAAATTTTATTAGTGTTATTTTCTGTTATTGTTTTAGTTTAAAGTATTAAATGGTTCTTTAAAAAAATTGAGATCATTAAGATGTTTTATTTTTTTGCAAAGAAACGGTGCCCCCTACAAAAAAAAGGCAGAGAGAGATTTTTTGTGACAAATTAAACGAGGAATTCCAAAATGATTTTGAATTTGAAATATTCCAGTGGTGTACCATTTTCTTCTTTAAAAATATGATATCATAACCCGTATGCGCGCCAATGATGAACATAAAATTCTTAATTGCATGTCAAAAAATGACATATCACTACCTCTTAAAACCCACTAAACTAAATTTGCATATCTCGACCGGTTCCAGAGCAATAAATAAGTCGTCAGTTTTTAAGAATAACTTTAACGAAGCATTTGCGAACATATACGTTTATATAGCAAACTGTCATTATTGTCACGCATAATCACCCCCTGCAGTTTGTCGCACTTGTTTACTAACAAGCTGTATACATAAATCTACCATATAATTTTATATGAGATATAATGCATATTGGTGACATATTTAGTATTCGGTATCAATATGCACAAATACCTAGATTATGCATACCATAGTGATAGTAATATTATACTAATCTTTAATAATGTTATCAGGAATGGACACCTGTTCGTGCAGTAGTAATAGTAATATAATAACATAGTCTAGCATAGTAATAACCTGAACAAACTCCGGGCAGGCCAGATGGTTTGTTTTAAGGAATGAGTACAAACACAGGTTTAATACTAGTTCTTTAAAACTAAAAAAGAATTTAAATACATTTATAAAAGAATATGCAATCCAACTTCATCTCAACAAGAAAAACACTCAAAATCAATAACAATAAAACAATTCAGCCAAATAATATACTCCTCGAGTATAGGCAACTCAAAGCGCTTTGGCGATACACAAAAATAAAACAAAAACAGGCGACGTCCGCAGTCAAGGCTTTTCACCTCGGCCGCAGCGCGTCAAACCCACAGTTTACCCAGTTTGTGGTTCGGCCTCGGCGATAGGCTGCTTCTTCCCGCTCCCGATCAGTCTATGAGCGTCGCCCGTCTCGCCGGCTACTACAGAAAATTTCTCGCCGTATTGTACCGATGACGTGCGCGACGTCAACGCGGCTCCGCGCCATCTGGCGACACACCGCCGAACCGTCCAGTCGTCCCTAGTTTCCATCGAAGTGAGTGTTTGCGGGTCGCGTTCGTGAAAATGTCCGGGAAATCAGTTCCCGTGGAAAAACTCGTCAGAGTCGGATATTACGAGTTGGAGAGGACTATCGGCAAGGGTAATTTCGCCGTTGTCAAGTTGGCGACCCATATCGTAACCAGAACCAAGGTAGGTGTCCACCGATCATCGACATTCTTCAAACGCAAGAAACGTCATTTTACATCGCATTTCCGACCAAAATCCGAATAACAAACCTCGCGAATGTCCAAAACAGCCAAAAATCTACATTAAGACACCGAAAAACAACCCAAATCACCGAAAATTAGGTTAGAAATCGATCTAAACCATCAAAATTCAATAACAACTAACCCCATTAAAAATATGCACATCAACAATCCCAAATCGAGACACATGAAACACTTGTACAAATCTAATTATCAAGACAAACACTTTTAGGTTATGTTGCGGCTCAAGGCCGCGGTGACCGCTGCTATCATTTGTTTGTCTCGTGGTCTCATTTGTTTTGCTTTCGCGATTTTGCGATTTTCGTGCCTATAGCCGGTCCTTTTTCTGTGTTTTATTTCACGTTTCTCATCGATTCGGTTGAGAATTGGGTCAGAGAGTTGATTGTGTGGAGAGAATAGGGCTGTGCTAGGAGGCGGCCTTCATTTGTCATCGCGCGCCAGCTGATCGTCGCTTGTTTGGCTGTGCCTGTGTGTTGGTGCCGTGGGTTCATCGGATTCAACGTCATTTGAGACGTTGCTGTTTTGTTTCGGGTTGTCGTGTATGTCTCCGACACCTGTCCCGGTTGTCTTTTGTTTTGTGTTCGTGGAGCTCTTCAGATGTTTCGTTGTTCTGCGGGATGCTGATCTTTAGGGTTTAATTAACTAATGTCTGTTCTTTTGAATCGATTCTGGGGGTTTCCTCATGATTATTGGAAGATTTTATAAAATATCTGCAGTTAACTTCGGTTGAAGTTAAATGCGGTTGATTTTTGGGAAGAAAACTTCATGTAGTATTCTAAAAAAGAACAGTATTGCTAATTAATAATGCTATTGCTGGAAGATATTAGAAAACCTGGAAGAAAAATACTGTTGTGGAGAATTGCAACAAGAACAGGAAATATGTATACATGTTGGAAATGACGTGGTAATGCGTTTATAGACTTGCAAATTTGGGCCCCATGCTCATCTTTCTGCGGGAACTACCAATGAGAAAAGGTGACATTCACCTCAACTACGTCCCAGTAAAATATGCATGCAAACCATGAGTTCAAAGTCGTGTTGACACTGTTTATGGTAATTATTGAAATATGTAGTCGAAGCTTGAAGGAGGTATTTTATTATTATTGGTGTTTTCCCACAAGAAAAATAAACAACGAAGGTGAGATAGGAACAAGAGTTTGTACGCAGTTTGGAAATGATATAGTTGACCAAATTGATGTATGTAACTTATGGATGGAATTGATGGAATACAGAAATAAGAGAAGTGGACAAAATAATAAAATATATAAGCTTGGTATTTGTCAGTTTGTGTATTAAGTAAGGCCCAGTGCGGATATAGATATTAAAAACTGTGGTAAAGGCAAATATGGCCCAGTATTAACAATTAGTGTAACCTAAGATCTGATAAATGTCTGTTATCATAAATTTAAGCATTTATTTGCGAGTTATTATTGGCAATACCTTTCAATGGACATGTTTGTTATGAAATTATAAATGCCCTCTGTTTTGAGCCATGTCATGATTTTGGTTTATGTGCAACTACAAGCAAAGCAGTTGGGATTCCAGAAACTGTCAAATATTTATATTAAGATTGAAAACATGCCAGATTTGCTTGAAACGTTTTACAAAACGTTTGTATCCAACGTTATGTCACTTTTTCACAATTTAATGTAAGTAAAATGAAAGGTGTGTTAAAGTTAGTAGGTATCGCAAACATTTGTTTGGTTTTGGTAAAAAAAGATATAACAGAATATATTTTGTAACATCGCATACACGTTTGTCTCATAAAATATTTGCTTAAAATCTGCATAAATATTTGCTTTATTCAAAAACTCAAAAATGGCGTTAGTAATAAAATAGAAAAAAAAGCACCGGAAATCCTTTACTTTCAAGATGGTGGAGAAAGCATGACCAACTTTTGCTTTTCTTATAGAGGCCATGTTTGATTTCGACATTTTTGAAGGATCTTTTTTTCTGATTCGTGTCTGGTTGAAGATTTTATACAAATATTCCTTTTTTTGATTTATAAATGTGTTTTGCAAATAAATCATAATCATTTTTATTCAAAATTATGACAGTTTTCACTTGTCTGACTGTTAGATCTTGGCTGTTCGTTTTTTCACGTAAAAATGACATCTTTCAGTTTTACATGACAAATGTTTTCATTTTCAAGCATTGGTTTGAAGTCAAAATAAGAACGCGTTAATCCTTCTCCAAATTACTGGTTGGAAAATAACAAAAAAATATTTAACAATCGTCTAAAATTTACAGCTAAGCAACACGTTTGACACATCATAATTCATAATTAAAACTGAAGAAATAGCCACCTAAACATGTTAAAATCAACCGTGTCACCTATAAAGAATTTCGCCATGTATACGATGCTATAAAATCTCTACTGTTCTTTTTACCAAAACCAAACAAATGCTATTACTTACTGTTTCATATACCTTTTATTTCTCATTATTTCACAATTCCCGTGACACAACGTTAATTGCAAATCTACACATGCTTTTTGGGGTTTGTAGTGAAAATATAAAATGCCTTCTGTTTTTGTAAAGGGTTTAGAAAGGACGGTTTGATATGAGAATACACTAAGTTGACATTGAATTGAATGTGCATAAACAGTGGCTTCACGAGGAATGCGTGGGACTTCAGAAGACTTTAAGCCCCGTCATTGTTTTTGATTTTGGATGGTCTTTTATTTCTATACAGAATACTTGCTATAATATACACTGTGTCCCTATGAGGGTTGCCAGATGTTATGTATTTGATATGATACTCATATATTTAAAAAAATCTGATGTTGCCAGGCACATGACTTTATCATACAATATATATACAATATATAAAATTGATAGTTTAGCTGCATGAGATTCTATTTGATCGAGATCGATCGTATCTGCATTAAAATAAAACTAGCAGCCAGGATTTGACAGATATTTTGATACTATTGACTAGTGCTGGGCGATGTTTATCTTTTTAACATCGATGTTTTTATTTTAAACATCGTTGTTGATATCGATGTTTCGCAAACATCGTCCTAAAATAGCATCAAAAATGAGATACATGATTAGGGTTTCTTATGTTTAGACTTGAGCGCTGTGATTTCTTGGACTTTACTCACAAAGTTAAAAAATATTTTTTTTTGCGACGGATACCGTTGTGTAAGGGTGTAAATTTAGGTGTACAGTTATCTAAATTAGTAATAATTAATTATCTAGGTAACATTGTTTTACCTTTATGTAAGTGAAAATGAAAAGAAGAAAACACTAAATGTGAACATATTATAGAAGTAACTATGCCGCCGAAAAGTTTAAATATATTGTATGTTGAATAATAAATATGCTACATATGAGAATAAAATATATCTGTTTTAATTCTTCTTTCTATTCATTTTCATTCAGTGTTTACAATTGGAAAATAAAACAAACAAACAAAGCAAACCACAGCTAAATTAAAATAAGCCCAATAAGCAGTTATGCGCAATAAGTTATGTACTAAGTTATTATTATGTACTATTATAGAAAATTATAGAAAAACTTTTTTTGTACCATAGTCAAAAATGTTCAGGGCACCCAAAAGGACATATTTCCACTAAAATCTCAAAAAATCTTTTCGGCACGATTACGATAAAAATAACTAATTATAAAGGTGTAAAAAGCAATTTTCATCTTGATACAACTTTCAAAACAAGAGATCATTGCCCACGAGAGATTATTGTTTAAGAAATTGAGTTAATAAAAAAAAACTTATTAAAAACCATGACGAAATTATCTATTTGATATTTTGTTGTATAAAAATTTCATTGGCAAGATTTACAATTTTATATATAAGAAAACTAACCAACTAAACTATCCTGGATATATATATATCGTGACCGGATATAACGAACACTCAAGGGGCCATGTCGCTAGTTCGTTACAAGCGGTCGTTCGTTATAAGCAGACTCGCGATAATTTTAAATAATTTTAAAAACTTTACTAAAATACATAATAAAGAACACAGAATAAACAAAATAAATATAAATTATCTGTGTTTTAAACCATTACATTCATTTCTTAATAGTATAAGGTTTTTCATTAAGAGCGACGCATTATGTTTTTTTCTTCAATTAAAAGACTTGTAGGTTAGTTATGAAAATGATTTTTATTTCAAATGAAAGTATAATCGATGCCATTATTTATGGAGTACGACATCATTCAAATGTCCGCCGCTGCAGCGCTGGCACGAGTGAATACGCTGGACCCAAGTTTCCATGACTCGAGTACACAAATCGGTCGAAATAGCAGGAATTTCGCGTTCGATTTTGGCCTGCAGCTGTTCTAACGTTGCTGTCTTTAATCCCTTTAGATTTTCTTTGGGGTTACATTAAATCGTTGGTCTATGCCAACAAGCCAGAAACGTTAGAACATCTGCAGGCCAACATCGAATGCGAAATTCCTGGTGTTTCGACCGATTTGTGTACTCGAGTCATGGAAAATTTGGTCTAGCGTATTCACTCATGCCAGCGCTTCCGCGGCGGACATTTGAATCGTATTCCATAAATAATGGAATCGATTATACTTTCATTTGAAATAAAAATCATTTCCATAACTAACCCACAAGTATTTTAATTAAAAAAAACGACAAGCGTCGCTCTTAAAGAAAACCCCTGTACATACCTACATATATTTTTAAATAAACTTTGTATTAATGCATATATCCAAGCTAAAACCAAGTTAAAAGTCCTACGAGTAAAGAAAATAGAGGTGGGGAATAGAGGAGACGTAACCGCGCAATAGTGAAACGAACGGTAGGGGTTCTCCTATTAGTCCTGTTGGCGAAAATAGGTTAAGTTTTGCGGGCAGGAGACATCCAACCAGATTTCGTGCTGAGTGTTCGTTAAGTGGTCGTTATAACCGAACTTGTAGAACTAAAAATGGATACAAACTTGGTCGTAATATCCGGGCGGTCGTTATATAGCGTTCGTTATAAGCGAGCTAAACATACATGTAACTATATGGCGATCTGACGGGACTTTCACTTTTGGTCGTTACAAGCGGGCGTTCGTTATATCCGGAGTTCGTTATATCCGGTCTCGACTGAAACATTTTAGAGGAGACACACTCAAATTCCGGATATGACTAATTTAATATTTAATAGAGCATGCCCAGTAAAATAACATGTAGAAAGTTAAATATCTCGTATATTTTTCGTAATCGCATATATTTTTGCTAGTGATCTCATATATTTCGAAAAGCAAAAGCTGGCAACCCTACCCCAAATGGACCTAACTATACGTATAATGGACCTAAATTTTAATTTCTCGAGATAAAGTTATTCTTTATTAATGTTTTGAGTGCTCTAAAAAGTCCATAGCCACAGTCAGAATGTTGACAGGGTTTGTCGAAAACACCTAAATTTTTATATGTATATATTGTATATGTTCCAGAGTAAACTGTCTAAAGTCACAATGTCTTAGAAATAGTTGATAAATAATAATTAATTCTAAATGTAATTTTATGCTCATATACAGTGTGATAGTGGACCTATACCTATAATGGACGTAATTTTTAATTTCTCGAGAAAAAGTAATTCTTTATAAAAAGTTTTGGATGTCCTAAAAAGTCGAAAGCCATTGTTAATATTTTGATTTAACATACAGGATGGCTAGAAAGCACGAAAATGTTAAATTGGCCGAAGAGTAAACTATCTGCTTTTCGGAATTAGACCAATATGTTCCTATAGGTAAAAGTTAGTTTGAATTTATTTTATGCTCAAATATCAAACTTGAATGTTCTATTTCAAATTTATATCTCCGACCAGTGAAAAGACATTACATAAAGGTGAACACAAAATTTAGAGACCACAATTATGATTGATCAGTTGACAGTAGTAACAGCGTATCCAAGCAATTTGTTGATAGAAGCTGATTGAAAGTATGTTGACTTTAGAACAAAGAGTTTATTTAGTTCTTTCTTACGGCATAGGTGAGGTATCGTCCCGCCGTGTTATTAAAGTTTTTAACAGAAAATACCCTGAGGTATACGTTTCTGTCAATTGTGTTCGTGAATTAATTAAAAAATTTCGTGCGACAGGAGACGTGAAAAATATCAAGAAAGAAAAGCGAAATGGCGAAGATGATGCAGGAGCTATGTTAGCTATTGCTTCCGTGAACACTTGCCCAAAAAAATCGTTGAGGCAAAGATCTCGAGACTTGAACATCAGTAAAAGCCACCTGCAAAGGATCTTTTCAAATCAAAAATTTCATCTTTCTAAACCAGTACTGATACACACTTTAGTAGAACGAGATGATGCTCGTCGATTAGAATTTTACCTATTAATGGGAGATCGAATTATGGTCGATAGATTTTTCTACAGAAAAATTATTTTCTCTGACGAAGCGACGTTTACCACAAATGGAGTTGTTAGTTCACAGAATTGTAGATATTGGTCTCAAGAAAATCCAAATTTCCAATTCTCAAAAATATAAAAAAAAGTTAATGTTTGCTGTGGGATTTATTACAAGTAAATAATTGAACCATACTTTTTTTGACGGTACTGTAAACCAACACACTTATTTTGATATGTTGGAACATTTTTTGCTACCTACTTTGGACGAAATCAACGTACAGTTGAGGTGTTCACTACACTATCAACACGACGGTTGTCCTGCTCATAGCGCATATCAAGTCAGGCATTGGTTGAACAGACATTTTCCAAATAAGTGGATTGGACGATTCGGCCCTATAGGATAGCCACCACGTTCACCTGATTTAACGCCGCTTGATATTTTTCTGTGGGGTTATTTAAAACAGAAGGTGTATGCGAATAATTTTCATGATAATGTAGACATTCTAAAATTAAAAATTAGGGAAGCAGTAGACGAAATAAATGAAGAAACAATTGATTTGGTATATCGGGAGTTTAGAAGAAGATTGGAAAAATGTGTAGCTGTAGGAGGGGAACATGTGGAGTAAAATTGTTAAATTACTTTGTTAAAAATAAATAAAATATAAAACTTAGAATACAATATTGAAATTTGATATCTGGGCATAAATTTAAATATAAAACAACTTTTACCTATAACATTTTTGTTCTAATTCAGAAAAACCGATAGTTTACTCTTCGGCCTGTATGTTAAATCAAAATATTAAGAATGGCTTTCGACTTTTTAGGACATCTAAAACTCTTTATAAAGAATGACTTTTTCTCGAGAAATTAAAAATTACGTCCATTATAGGTATAGTTAGGGACACACTGTATAAATTGGAATGTAGTATCTCACATCTCAGATGTCAGTCCAGTACAGGGCGAATCTAGCCCAGTCATTCTAGATTTTGATTCGGAAATTCAAATGCAGTCGATGAAACTGATACCAATCGATAGTTTATGGTTCAAGTAGTAGCATATTAAAATGTTTAGAATCATAGTTAATAGGAGATTTTTTAAATAACAAAATCCATTGAAACATTGTTCCTGACAGACATTAATCCTTCATTCCTCGAATGTAACGCACTTAATCGCAAAAAAATACCTACCGCACTGTAGCAGACAAAATTTACAATTAAAAGGATTCAAACACAATTTAGAATTTACTGTGTTGCCTTGCAAAATAATTCATAAAAAATTCGCAGTCGTACTAAATGATTAATGATTTTGACGGAATCTATTCAATAATTCGCAAAACAATTGCGATGCGATAAGATTACACGTCACTTATTGTTCTTGTGTCATTCAGGTATCTGTTTCCCGATTGTTTTGTAATTACTGAACTACTCAATATCGTTAACATTAGAAAGCCAGATAAATCTTTTCTATTCGAATTTAGAAAAACGAATTTGCGAACAACAACAAATAAACAAAGCAAGCGACACAGGACAGCCCCGAACAATTTGGCTGGTGTACAAAAATGTCCTGTAAAACAATTGAAATCGCGCGTTGTTGTATTGACAATCGCGTCGAAAACATTATCGTTGGCATGGTTGAAGTTCCAAGTAGAAAAACGTAGCATAACATATAACATTATAAATATTTTTGTTTGTAGTTTTCGGAGATAGAATGGTAAAAATACCGGAATATTGCGAAGCGCAGTTTTGAAATGCTTGGCACGGTTTGTTGTACAGGTTAAACCAGGTTATGTCGGTAACAGTTGCCATAAATTGAAATGGCAAAAGTTAAAATAATGTCAAAATATTCGAGACGGCTGATTGTTATTACTTATTACATGTTTTATTACGCGTTATCAACGTTGAACTCGCAGATAACGTCAAAGATTAGGCGATATTAAAAAATACTACGTTTGTGTCGTCTGGTTCGATATTTAAATACTAAATTAAAATGTTCAGTTCAAGGTTTAGTGTAGTTCACTTTTGCTCCTTGGATTTTTGCTGGATTTGTCAAAATGTACACCTTTGGTTGGGCACTACAAATAACTTCTACAGCTTTTTCCAAAAATTATCCTCTCCTGGATTAATTACACTATGTTACAAAAAAAAAACACAGGGGGGGGGGGGGGCACCTGCCCCCCCCCCCCCCCTGGCGCTCAAAATAAAAATGCTCAAAATTGTATTAGGTACATAATAAATTTACAAAGACACATAACATGTACTGTAAAAGCCAGTTGTGATTATTTTATGAGAAAATGTAATTTAATAAATTACCGTCGAGTATGCAACTCAAATACCAGTACCTACCTCCAAATCTCAGTACAGGGTGAGGTATTTATTGTTAAGTTGATTTATTGGGAATTAATAGAGGAATTGTTGATGCAACCGACCAGTAAGTTGAAGTAAAAATTTTAGATTGCTTTATTACAAATAACCTTATATAATAATATAATGTTATTTGTAATAAAGCAGTCTAAAATTATATCTTCAATTTACTTGTCGGTTTGGCAACCACTATATATCTACTTTGTATATTACTGAAGCCTGTGTAATGTGTAGTTATTGAACGCGATAATAAAGCAGTGTTTTTTTGCAATGGATATAAGAAACTATTTTACTAAGTATTAATTATTATTTGGAAACCAGTGTTATATCGTTGTATGATTGGGTGATTAGGATTCCTGGTCCTAAAGAGTATTTCAGTTATAGGATTACGTGATTACAGTGTTATCACTGTATCCGTAACACTGTAATCACGTAATTATTGCAGTTTAAGTGCATATAGCTAAATATTACTTTAGATTAGTCTAATTTTGTTGAGTTTCGAGTTTGGTCTCGTGTGGCAAATGTCAACTCGTTTACCTATAGTTTGTCTTTTAAGCAATAGATGGCGCTATGGCGGTTCTTGCATTAATTCGCTGTTCGCAAATATCTTGGAAATTATGATATATTAGTATTACTGTTCTTGTATACTTATATATACATTTTGATACATTTGATACATGTCCTCCAAGAATATATGTTTCGGTAGCATGCTCAGCGTTCACCGCAACATTGCAAATGAAGACCAAGAGCAATTCAAAGAATCTGTCCTGCAGAAGTTTTCCGAAAACAAGCGGAAACTTAACATTACGTAATGTTTTATTAGCATATTTCATATTATGTACATACCTCATACATATATTTTTATAAACAAAAAGATATGCGATAAGAAATATTTATTTACGTAAATTTTGGTATTTTTCTGACTCCTTGCCCCCCCCCCCCTCCCTGTAAAAACTTCTGGCTACGCCCTTGTGCGAGACTATCACAATATGCTACTAAGTACATTAGAGTTTACGTTCATTACATTTCCAAGTATATTTGGGTTCAAAATAAATTGCACCAACAGTAAAATTTTCACTCGTTTATTGAACCAGTACGGAGTTACTATCGTGATTTATGAAAAATAGAAAAAAAAAACAAGAAATACAACAAAATTAAAAATGTTTAGTCGATCTCCGTCGTTTATACAAAGCATCATCTGTTTCGCGTTTAAGTGACCAGTAGTAGTCTGCGATCATGTTGATGGTGTTTTTTCCTTGAAAACGTTTTTCAATAGCTTCCATTTCCTGAAATCGTTCACCTTGTTCGTCACTGAGTTGGCCAAGACTGTCCGGAAAGAAACTCAAATGAGAATGCAAAAGTAAATTTTTATAGACATGTTGCAGCCCATTGTACCGTAGGCATTCAAAAACTCTTGTACAACATTTGCGTAGTCGGCACTTTTATCATTTCCAAGAAAGTTATGGCACAATGAAATAAAACTATTCCAGGCTCGTCTTTCCACATCATTCAGTTTAGTTGCAAAATCGTTTGTCCTCCATAATTTTCCGAATTTGTGGCGTTTTAAAATGATTAACGTCCGATTCACAAAACTAGCAGTCCTCCACCTTATGATAAGTTTGATGATGCCATATCATCGGAGTAGAAAAGGCCATTCCAGTTCTTGAGTTCATATCATATCAACATTTTTTGATTTGCATAATTTCAATTTTGACGGACGAACAAACTACACACACGTATTCGGATTCATACCAGCGACTTGCGGTGTAAACACGGTCAAAAAATTTGTTGTATGCCTCAACCACAGATTTCAGATTTTTTACTAATTGTAGCCGATGCTGTTAGTCCACAAACAATCCGCAGACGTAACAAAACTTATGGCGAGTGTCACACATTTTCCTTTTTTTTTGTATTTGCACTGAAGCTTGCACTAGAGCTGATTTCTTACTGCTCTGATCAGTTTGATTGTTATTTTATATGAAATTTGGTGAAACTAAAGACCTACATCGTCGTAATAGTATACGCAATTGTAATTGGTTAAGATTGTCGATTAATGATTTTACGATATTTGGGTACAAGTATAGTACTTAATAACATATTAGATAAACTAAAATACAATAAAACAGGGTAATGAACAAACAAGATAATGTCTGGTTAACGTGAATCACGAGGACGGTTATTACGGTCGGGCCGTAGATATATTATTATTATTATATTATTCTCTTTTTACGTGGATAATGTTACGCTTCCTTAAAATTTATTTTGTTACATTTGTTTTTATTGTAAGTATTGATGTTTATTTTGGAGCAAATAAAGACGATTTATTATTAGTATTATTATTATTATATTCCTGCCTAGTGTGAATGTCAAGACGGTGATTAAACATCGATAACTCAGTCAAATTTCAACCGATTCTAATAAACAAACTCGTGTTAAACGCACATTTAAATGGGCTTTCAATAAAATATAGAAATAAAATATTATGGATTGAAACAGGTCATCAAACCGTCGTTAAAGTTCTTTTTATTGGAACTGACCGAACAGTACATCCTTCTAATGGTTTGTGTTCTCTCTTTCAAATGCATTTTTCATTTGGAAATCGAATGAAAAATGATGGAGTTCTGCATTTTATACACATGCAAGTACACAAAAGCGTTTTTTTTTGAAAAAAATCGAGATTTTGGAGGTGTTTGGAAAATTTCGTGTATGCCATTATGTTCAGGTCTACCAGCTCAACCACTTAAACTATGTGTCATGAAATGTATATTTTCACTGTAACACAGTGTTATCATTCGCTTCTTTAGTTGATTCTACATTACTGACGAGTTTACGTAATAACCTTTTTCCCTTGAATTACAAATAACGTGCAAAATGTCCACATCAAGTTATACAATTTTTCTTCTCCTAAAGAACATATCTCAAAAACCGCCAACTTTTGACTACATGTTTATTTTTTTTATTATAAACTATGATGCCACAAATGATGACTGATGACCCTGTTATTGTAGAAAATAAAAAGATCTATCAATCTCAATCTAACCTTTATTGTCGTCAGACCAATAGGAAACAAGGTAATCTCACATACACAATTTTTTTGCCTATCTTTTGAAATCGTTTTTTGTCAATATCTTCCTTCCTGTGGTCTGGCAAGAGTGAAAGTTGGGATAAAATTGCTAGAACATCCGGGTGATTCAATTTTGAGGCTCGCCATGGGGATCTCGCTTATTAGTGGAGATAGAGCCTATGTTTAAGTTTGGCAAAGTTTCGTATTTTTGTGTTGATCAATTATCTGAAAAGAATTTTAAGCTATCATTTTTCATTTTGAAGATATCCGCAAAGAACTGAAATTATAAAGTAACATTTTTAATTTTTTATTCAAAACCAAATGTAGCTAGACATTAGAAACAAAAACATTCTACTACTTTTTAACAAGGAATGCAGTGTCATTTTTTAATTTGAAATAACATCAAAAATGGCGGCGTAACCATGGCCAACTTTTGTTTTTCTTATGTGCGCCATGTAGAATTTTGGTATTTTCCGATAGTTTTTTCTCATTTCCCCAATGTATAACATGTATGCATTATTTTTTAAAACAATGGTTTAATAATAAAAAGACTTTCTTCTTATTCTCGTTGTTTGTCGTGCTTATCAGGTACCCAAGTGGAGCTTTGTTACAGACATAGCCGATCTCGATCAAATAGATTCGCATGCAGTTAAACTATTAATTTTATATATGGTATGATAAAGTCATGTGCCCAATTTCGAGTTGCCATAACAACCGTAGGTAGGGGCAGCCTTCCTCTACCGTTTGATGTACATATTGTCACGATCGGATGAAAAGAAATGACTTATGCAGCATTTTTTTATGAAGTCCTGTTCTGTTTAGACGCTCATCCGATTGTAAAAACGTTAAAAGTTCGTTAATTTTTTTACATCACTAATTAGTATAATCTTAAGTAGCCATAACTATGGGAGTTAAAGCGACGTCTGGGCTTTCGATTGCTGCAACTACTGATATAATTCGTCAACTATTTGCGGAGTTATGAGGTTTGACAAATGTGAAAATTTATGAAAAAAATACTTTCTTTTCAATTTTTGAGGTAGTAATTATGATTTGATCCTGTTGCCATAACTTTCCAAAAATGTATCGTTTATTGAAATCGGTTGAAGAAAGTTTTATGGATAACTTTTATGGCTAACTTCCCCCCGGTGAGACAAGCTGCTTTTTTCCCTTTATGTATTTGTTGTTACGATCGGATGATAAAAAGGGGTTATGAATATTGTTCTGCTGAAACGGTGTATGCTTCCATACTCGCATCCCTAAAAATAGTCAAAGTTCAGGAATTTTTTTAGACCACTAATTAGCGGAAACCTGGACTGCAATAACACGCCGACCTTTGCCCACGCATTCTAGCTCAAACTCTACTATTTGTGATCGGACTTTTTGACGCTACTATAGTTTAAGAAGAGGGGCATCGAATGGTGTTGGTTTTACTAAGATTGAACAAATGGTCAACGAGATACAGCCCATTGAATATCCCGATTTTTGTAAATATTCTGTGTCACCTAATCAGTTATTAATTAATTACGGCCACTAATTTACATATTTCGGATCGGACTTTTCCTCTTTTAGATTGGCCGAAGAACACTCGTTCGAACAGTATTAGTTTCGTTGCGGTATCTCTAAGGGTACTCGAGTAATTAGAGTTTTTCTATACACGTAAATTCCCATAAGAGGGGGCTGGGGGCTAACTTCACATTGGCCAGATTTTTTTTTATTATGTAACCTATTCAAAATTTATACTGTTGAATACAGTAAAAATCTCCCAAATACCTGTTGGTATTTTTGAGGATCACCGCACCCTTTAATACTAAAAATCTTATATTTTTGACAGTTATGTATAACACAAATCATTATTAGTGTCAAAGTTCAGCAAATCAGTATGAACAATGATCGAAATGCTCTCGATTCGTACATATTCCAACCAGCAGAAATCGTAATACGTAGACTATAGAAATTAGTACACGGGAAACCAATATTTGAAACGTTGAACTTATCGATTAGACGCTTATCTCTGCCAGTGATCTCGTGATGTTTAGCATCGATTGTTTGTTTCGTCAGTGCTCATCAATTGTTTATTTCTCGTGGTCGTCAGCTCCGCACATGAATATTTCAGATATTGCATTTGACGGCAACGTCAAACTTGATGTATGTATTGTGTAGGTTTTCGTATGTCATTCTTTGTCATTAAATTGACAAATGAAAATTACACGTAATAGATGTTTATTATTTAATTTTTGATCGCATAATAAACGACTAACGTGTGCTAATAGCTCATAAATAATAATATTAATGCACTCCAAATGTTCAACAGAAATTTCTACATTTCTACTCTTATGATCATGACATTTCTTGCGCTTCCTTTCAGATTACTGGCCACGGTTGTGACCATGTATGCCCGACAAAATTAAAAATAAAATTGGTTTGTTACTGTATTTTTTAAGTTAAACATTCCGTATTTATAACTGAGTGAATTTCAAGTAACTGTGACGCCTTTCTATCGTTTATTGATGTGCTATTGTTAATTATAATTTATTTCAGAATTAATCAAAACTCGTATCTCAGAACTGTTTATAAGTTCTAATTTTCAACTAATATTGTTGCCTTTTTATCGTTTATTAGTAGGCTAGGTAATGCTAGTAATTCTTGTTAATTTGCCTCAATGACTTACTGTCGCCATATATTGTTTATTAAATTGTTAAATTAACTTATCGGAGATCCACTTTCAACGAAACTACAGACTATAGACCGCTTTTCTATTTTCGGTTTTAAACAATTTCTCTTAATAACTCGGGTGAATTCCAACTAATATTACGAATTAATAAACATTAAGCCGGGGCTACACATTCGTATACTTGCCAAATATCAAATATTTGCCAAGTATATGAATATTTGTCAAGAAAAAAAACCTGCTCTATTCAATTTGTAGCGAGTCCAACTCTAAAATAAATTTATATATTCGACGTTCGGCTGTGCGGACGAGTTTTTTTACGCCATACACTTGGTATTTGCAATACCCAGTTGAAGTGGGTATAGCAAATGCAAAGGCGACAAATATTGGCGCATTTATTTGTACTCGGTGAACATTTTAGTACGCTGTTTAATTTTTTCATTTGTTAATTTCATTTTGTGTGAAGTAGCTCGTATACGAAGATTGACAATGGATTTGTAATTATTAGTAAGATTTTTTATTTTTCTAAAGGGAGAAAACCGCATAAAATTGTAATTTTGTGAAACCGTCAGACAGACAGTTTTCCGGAAACCGTCAGACAAATTAAAACAAAAATATTATTGTATTTACCTGTGCACATAAACGCAGTGTTATTTCTTTCCAAGAAAAACGTACACCATGTACAGAGTGTATCCTAAGTTGATGCTTTTCCATGAACAATATAGATGATACTGATTTATGAGCTTTCAAAATATAACCTTTTTGTTAAATAAAAAAGCTACACAAAATAGTCTCTACTATTAAAATATTTTTCATCGTTTTCGATTCTCTTCAAGTAATAAGCATCATAAAAATTTTATAGACAGCATGTCTATAAAATAATTTATTTGAAAATTATACTTTATTTGCTTGTATTTATCATTATTTGTTGATTTTTATGATGTTTATTATTTGAAGAGAAACGAAAGCGGTTAAAAATATTTTAATGGTAGAGACAATTTTGTGTAGCTTTTTTATTCAACCAAAAGATTATATTTTGAAAACTCATTTGATTAAATTTTTGTTTCAGAAGCTAATTGATCTGTATTTCAGACAATATTAGGACATATTTATACAACGAACCTACTAGTACAATTGGATTTAGTAGAACTATAAAGATGACGAAGAAACCATATGTAACATTCCTTTTATAGGCAATATCTTCCTAATTTAAATAAAAAATATATATTTTTTCTCATTAAAATAATAATTTATTTAAACTAGTTCACATCAAATGCCAAATTGTATTGTTTTACAGCCTGTTAAAATTAGATGCTGCGAATTAATAATACAGAAAGCTGATGAATTAAACAAAAAATCATTAAAATGAAACAAAAAGTTTCGTCAAGATTTGTTTTGTAAATTTCCCTAAGAATGCCCTTGTTAGTACGCAGTGAATTCTGCACTGTAATTAAAAATATGTCGGCATTATAAAATAAAACCTTGCTTGTTCGTAATCAAATTATCAGTTTGATGTGAAAAAGCTAATGTGCAAATAAGGCGAACTAATCATAAAATAGCTAGTGCCCATTCGGTACGCACATGTAGCAAGACCTCAAAGAAGATTTTCATGCGATGCATTTACTGTTGCAGTGCAACTCTAACGGTCCGAAATCACAAACGAATATTATACAAATTTGTTGGTATGTCATAGATTTTTTTGAGTTTTATAAAAATCAGCCGGTAATCAAGGATGGATGAAATATATTCGGTCAACAAACTTAAAAGGAAAAATAAATCACTCATGGCATGGTTTAGACCAATCAACAAAAAAAATTTTCGATTTGCGTGGCAAATATATTTGCCAAATATCTAACATGTGGCAAATATTTGATATTTGGCAAGCATACGAATATGTAGCCCCGGCTTAAGAAATACGACAATAATCAATATTAGTTGGAAACACAGTTGCCCAGAGAGAATTGTTAAAACGGTCAGCCGATAAAAAATCTTACTAACCATCTAATAAAGAATAGATAGACAACAAGAAAAAAATAAAGTAAATTCGCTAAAGTATCGATGGAGACGATTTAAAACCGGAAATACCGGAAATGGAGATAATTGAAAATTTATAGTCGTGTTCAACGAGCATCCAATAAAAATTCGTAATAAAACAGTCATAAATAATAGAACAGCTCCAATCGTTAAAATTTAAAGCCGACAAATTCGAAAATTCTTCGATTGACATTTGCTTTTTTTACCGATTTTAGCCAATATTAAACTCTATTTACACTATCTTTAAATTCACTGAATTCATTTTTATAACACGTTAAATAAAAAACTTTTCTTTTTTGTTTTAGAAAGGGCAATTCTATGATATTTTACATATTCTACTTTTCCATTCTGTATATCTTTTACATACATATTTTGCGTTGATTTTTTAGCACCCTGTTTATTTGAAATAATCGTGAAATTATGGAACTTCTAAGTAGAATATAATAATTTCAAACATGGTCGTTTTGGAGCAAAAATTATGTACTGCATAATTGACACAATTTATCTTTTCATGCTTTACTAATAAATCTGTTTTTGGCGACAATAGCACATAATCGGAATAGACATCATTATCTAGCAATATATTTTTGCTAGAGCACATCAAAAATCCAACGGGTGGTGCAATCGTGGAGAAGACAGTGTATGTACCATTTATTGTAAAAAGAAAAAAACATTTTTATCTTACTGTCTAGAAACTATTTTAGGACAATAATAATAAATTAAATTCAATTTACTTGAACCCAACTTGAAAATATGCATAGCCAAGGCTACAAGACAAATATTGTTCAATCATTTCTAATCATCTTCAAAATCCATATTCCAATCTCGCATAAACATTATATTCAGTTTTCCGCTAGCCAATGGCTTTGTGAGTTATGGCTTAGTAAGGAACAATAATTGCAATTAATACACTTTCTCTAAAACGCATAAAATTAAGACACAGCTTCCTTCCTATGACGCAGTTCTCTTGGAGAACAGAGCAAATTCATTCACACGCTTTTCGGCGTTTCATTGGTTGGTATTGTGTTTAGACCTTGGAATTTCTAATAGTTTATTTAATATCTTCTTTTATTTTTTTCTGGACTTGTCGAGATTGTGTCCGTACCTCTATTGTTCGAACTTTAAATTACCTTTAACATACGGTTACAATTTTATAAGATAATTTATATCATATTAGCTTGACATGCTGTGTCTCACAAATGCGGTGAGATTTGTTTTTCCCAAACTTAAAAAAGTAAGAAAAAATTGGGGCTGTGTAATGGTTGATTAAATGTTTATAACAAAGTAATGGAGGATTTGGAAAATACGTTTCGTTTCCATTTAGAACCACCAAAAGAACTGTTATAACTAGAAAGCGGACTTTTAAGCATTGTTCCATGTCTTTTTAATTTTTACAAGACGCAAATGATAAAAAATTGCTTATAATTTGACTTATTATTTGGGGTTACTAGGTTCGTCGACATATACTTGTGTAAATGTACGTTTTTTTTTGTTATATGACGTCATAGAGGCTCAGGAAACTAATTTACATACTTAACATAAAATATTCCTGACGTGAGTTCCACAATATATAGAAGTAGTGATAACAGAATGGGGTTGGAATTTATAACCACAACCTAAGTCGGGTGTGGTATCATTGGAGTAACATTTTAATAAGAAACAACATTTGGTTGAAAACATTGTTTATAAATCATACGGTTTACGAAAGAAACCACAATCAGTTATAGCATCTGTAATAATGACGATAATTACATGTAATAGTTTTTTGTATTTAGTCAGTAGACAAGGCAAGTGATATATCGATTGTCAATGATTTAGCGTCTTTAGGATGGCTTATTTTATGTTACTATCTTCCCGAATCTGTATGACATCATGTAAACAGGAAATAAGCTTAGGATAAAACTGGTTATAATTATAATTTTGTTTACTATATTTCGTATATTCACAGGTTCAGTATTAATATGCTCACTAGGTTTCGGAACTAAATTTGTATGTAAACCGCCCTCAAAACCCACCCCATAAGTGCTAGATTTTTTTACTATTTTTCCTGTATATGCAGATATATTATCAGTACAAATTATATGCGCAATAAATTAAATAAAACGTGCATTTTTTGTAAGCATTTGATAAAATATTTGACCAATACCAAACATATTTGTCCAATACCAAAAATATTTGAGCAATTCAAAAAATTACTTGTGCAGCAAAACAAATAATTGTGCAATAAATTTGTATAAATGCACATCAGAATAAATATTTGTGCATTTATATATTTGAATGTTCCTTTAATAATATATTTGTACACTTAAATAAATAAATGTGCAATACAATCGTTACCTCTATAAAAATATAATGAGCAGCTTAAAAAATATTTCCAATAGTTTAAATAAATCAGCATTTGAAAATATTATAAGCGCATTTAAAAATCTAAATTGTACCATGAGAAAATTATAATGCGCCCTAGAAAGAATATAATGTGCATTAAGTTCTGCAACCTGTAGCGCACAGCAAGCGCGTAACGTATTAGACCAGGCAATAGAGACTTTTTCGTGACAAAAATAGTATCAGCAAGCCGCCGGTCCCAGGTCACGTGGAACAGTCCGTAGATGTATTGTGAAGTGTTTTCGACTAGCAAATATCATTACTTAATTTGTTATAAACAAAAAACCTTAAAAAATCGTGCTTTTTTTCGTTGTTCGCTTGTAAAAGCTGAACCAATGGAGCAATCTTGATACTGTCAACAGACGAATTGTATAGAATGAAAAGACGAAAAAAATGAACCCTATACGGACCCGATCGGATTAATATTAACGGAGGAAATTCGGAAGAACCGGAGAAATCTGCATTTTTTTCAAAAATTCATAACTCCTCTATTTTCAAAGCTGTAACGGCTTTTCGCGAGAAAGTAGCGATTGATGGGTACTTTAAGTGTGCACAACCCAGGCGTTGTCCGATGATTAGTTTTTGCACAATTGCGATTTGATTTTTTTTTATGCAATATGGTTCGGCGAGCCTGGATGCATCGGAGGTGGTCCGATTTTAATTTTTTTAACATATTTCGAAAGTAGAAATATTGTGCTACAAAACGTCTAATCTGATTTTGCGTTAAAATGTTGCGAAATTGGCGGAAAATGCTTGCAAACTTGACCGAAATCTGCCGCGCGCTCAATAGCTGTCGAGTAGTGGGGTAGGCGGCCGACTCGGGGAAGCGCGCAGCGTGTTGGGATTACTATAGATACGCGCTTCCCCGCGTCGACCGCCTACCCCCACTACTCGACAGGTTTGGAGCGCGCCGCAGATTTCGTTCAAGTTTGCAAGCATTTTTCGCCTATTTCGCAACATTTTAACGCAAAATCAGAATAGACGTTTTGTAGCGCAATACTTCTACTTTCAAAACGTAAAAAAAAATCTGTTGTGGCCAGGCACATGACTTTATCATACTATATATAAAATTAATAGTTTAGCTGCATGAGATTCTATTTGATCGAGATCGGCTATGTCTGCATTAAAATAAAACTAGTAGAACTAGACAAATATCTCGATTAAAGCTGCGTTCGGATATTGTACTCTGTTGACAGCGGGTACACCGTCCAAATGACACTTACGTGTTATTGGGTGTAAAAAGTGTAACGGTGTTAAATATCCGAACGCAGCCGATATTGACAGTAGTATTTTCAAGACATTAGCGTTTGACACTAGCTACTGTCATTAGAATCAAAATAATCTGACATATCCTGGCTACTAGTTTTAAAGCAGTACGCCCGATCTCGATGAAATAGAATTTGCTCATGCGGCTAAACTATAAATTCTACCAAAAAATGTCATATACATAAATTATGGAAAATTTCCTCTCCTTTAATTTATTATTTAACTATATTGACGACATTACACAAACAGCGCCTCATTTGCAAAATCTTCGAAAAATGCTATGAGTAAACCACCAGTTCCTTTGGACCCTTTTCAACAGAAAGCTTTTCAGCTCTAAGTTTGGTTATAAAACTTCTAAATATGAAGTTTCGTCCCGCATTAGTAGTTTCTCCGGAATCGTCTCCACAAAAACGGGTACACACACACACACACACACACATACACACACACACACACACACACACACACACACACACACACACACACACACACACACACACACACACACACACACACACACACACACACACACACACACACACACACAGACATTTTTTTGTACCTTGGTCAAAAATGTTCAGGGGACCCAAAAAGACATATTTCCGCTAAAATCTCAAAAAAATTTTTTGGCATGATTACAATACTTTACATACTGCGTATGATAAAGTAAAAATTAAAATCGGACCACCTCCGAAGCATCCAGGCTCGCCGAACCATATTGCATAAAAGAAAATCAAATCGCAATTATGCAAAAACTAATAATCGGACAACGCCTGGGTTGTGCACACTTAAAGTACCCATCAATCGCTACTTTCTCGCGAAAAGCCTGCGTTACAACTTTGAGAACGGCGGAGTTATGAATTTTTGAAAAAAACGCAGATTTCTCCGGTTCTTCCGAATTTCCTCCGTTCATATTAATCCGATCGGGTCCGTGTAGGGTTCATTTTTTTCGTCTTTTCATTCTCTACAATTCGTCTGTTGACAGTATCAAGATTGCTCCATCGGTTCAGCTTTTACAAGCGAACAACGAAAAAAAGCACGATTTTTTTAGATTTTTTGTTTATAACAAATTAAGTAATGATATTCGCTAGTCGAAAACACATCACAATACATCTACGGACTGTTCCACGTGACCTGGGACCGGCGGCTTGCTGATACTATTTTTGTCACGAAAAAGTCTCTATTGCCTGGTCTATATAGAAACATGGGAAAATTTCTGAAACGTTGTGTCATTTTAAAAACTTCCTTTCTTTGGATGGCGACACCATTTTTTCTTACTGAACCTGGTAGATCATTTACTTGTGTAAATGGCAGCGGAAACATTTTATGGCCTTACAAAACAAAATTTTTGACAAAGACAATTGAAAAATATATAAGTTAGGGAAAATAAATTTTATAAATTGAATATGAAATTGCGTTTTGGGTAGAACTAATTGCCCTGAAAACCAATCTAAGAAAAAAATTTAATTTTCTATCGTGAAGGTTTTCTAAAAAAGAAAGTGGGGAAAAAATGTAATAAATGCGATTTGGTAATTTTGACAAATTTATACCAGGTGAACCTGAAATCCCAATAGTTTGTTCCCCAATATTTTTTAAGCATTTACAGCGATTTTTTAAGTGGGGTGCGAGCGGCTCACTAAAAGAAACGTAAAAAATGCAATAACCTGACGTGATATGCAAAATTCAAGCTGACATTCGTATTCAGCGCAAATAAATCAATCGAAAACGCCTATTCGACATTCCATAAACAAATAAGTTATGAATTTGAATTTAAAACAAGTAATATCTATCAATATCAGTACAAAAAAATATGGGGTTGCCATTAAAAAATGTGTCGATGACGTCATAACTCGAAACCAATAGAATTTTCATTTAACATAATATGTAGGGTGGGCCATTTGAATTAATTAATAAGGTCGTAATTGAAAGTACGCGCCTATCAGTGACATACGAATCGTCAAAATCTGGGACCCTATTCTCGTCATCTATTTGAAGCGAAAGTGAGTCTTTTCGAATGATTAGGTGGAAGGAGTGGGGATATCAGCGGTTTCCCTCTGGAACGTATCTATGAGCAAATTTGCTTGTCGCTAACAATAAGTCACGCGCCACGCCCATACGAACGTATCTATGGCAAGTTTGCTTGTTGCTAAGAACAATAACGCACGCGCCACGCCCATACGTTCCAAACACATGGCAACCACCGATATCCCCACTCTCACCTAACCATTCGAAAAGACTCACTTTCGCTTCAAAAAGATGACTAGAATAGGGTCCCAGATCAGCGTTAATTTTGATGCGCATTAGATCTAGTGGTCAATATTTATTATTTTAATGCACAAGTTATCCTTTCTAGCGCACAATATGTAATTTTATATGTAACATATTTATTGCACAATATTTATTATTTTAATGCTCAATGTATTTATTTTATTGCACATATCTATTTAAATAATGCACGCTTAAATCGCACCCATATATTATCAATTATCATACTCACAAGATTTCAGATTCTCACGCCAAACATATGTTTCAACCCCGTTAAAACATCCCCTATAAGGTAGAGATTTAACACTATTTTTCCGCCTGTCAAACGACTATTTAAGTACATTAACAAAAAGAAATTGATCAGTTTAAAGTGCAAAATCGACCACTGTGTGCCGTGGATAAAAATCAGCACTGCGTATAATATATGGGTGCAGTTCCATAACATGTTATTATTTCAACAGTATTTTTCTCAAAAACCATACATGGGAGGCAACTATAGGAAATGTTGAACTGCTGTAACCGATATTGTAGATCGTAGACGATTAGCGGAGATATGAGATTCTAAAAATCTGCCATTTTATACGAATAATGACTTTCTTTTGAATTTTTTAGGTAGTAATTATTTGATACCTCTGCGATAACTGCTGTAGATTCAGCACTAAAATCGGTTGAAATAATATTAAAAATTACTTCGTTAAAGTACGACAAAACCGAAAATTGCGCATCAGAAATAAAATGACACATAGTAGAAACTGAAACGTAAATTTTACAATTATCAGAGACCAGATAACAACCTAGTACAACACATCGACATGCGAAAAGGTTGACAGGATTCAATTAGTACATTTCCTATCTAGATAGTATCATCGTCCGTATCTACTATCTAACCACACTATGTAATGGTTAACTTTGTACGTTAGTTTGTTCGGATCTAGAGTGTGTATGTGTGTGTGTGTGTGTGTGTGTGTGTGTGTGTGTGTGTGTGTGTGTGTGTAGCTACGCGTCGTAGCACGTGATCACCGCTACCGTTATCAAAAAACAAATACCAATTCAACATATTATCACGATTTATGATAAACGCGTTTTTACTGTCTCCGTTCAGGGTCATCTTTACGTATTTTTTTCGGTCTCCCGCCACGATATAATACATAACAACACTCTCGAGATGTTCAGTCAAGGATCGTGAGGACACTCATGAGGCAAATCCAATTTACTTTCGATTCGAGATTTCGAATTCGAAGGGCGCATATAAACTAAATTTTAAGGATGTTTTTGTTCTTCGGATAAGATCGGTTATCTTCGTTTAGTTAATATTCGTTGTCATCTCGGATCCTAACCTTCTTTGAGTTGCCGAGCGCATTTTGTTTATAATGTATGTACAACTTTCTCATTGATTGTTTTTTGCGTTATTATTGAGTTAGGTCGCATGAGGCAATAGTAAATTATACGTCTGAAAATACGTCAAAAGCAAGTAAGAGTAACAACATATTTATGTGCTGGGTGATCCATTTCGCGGCCCAAGTATTTGACAACATGATAGAGCATCATATTTTATAAAAAGAAGAAAAAAACCTGAAGATAAAACCTGACAATTTCCGACATCTTCCTAAAATGTTATATTGACATATTATGTTCATTTATTGTTATTTTTATTGACATGGTGATTTGCATAATTTGTTATAAAAACTCGAAATAGTTATTTATGTACCAAGGGCATTAAACGGATGTTTATGCCCCGAGGGCCGAGAGCTTTTTAAGTCGCCCGAGGGTATAAACATCAAGTAATGCCCGAGGTACCTACATACAAAATTTTATGTCCTACAATGGTTTTGTTCCTCCGTTTGAATAATATTAATAAATATTTTGACGTTAGCAAGTGACATGCGTATTCTACGGAGTTGAATAACAATACAAACAATTCGGAGTTGAGTGACAATACAGACAATTAATTGTCAAACTTATAACCTTAATCGCCAATAATTGGTATTGACGATTCAAAATTTACAATTTGAATGACAAATATTTGATTTTACATATAACCATGGCAATCCTTTATGGCCTACGGCGCAAAAAGAATCTTTATTGCCCTAGGGCGCAAAAAGAAGCTGTTTTCGTCCCGGTATCTAAGATGTAAAATGTCACTTTATGATCATTTATGACATAAAGGTATTTATCGTTAAATTCGGTTCACTAATTTCATTATTATCTGAAAATTTTCTTTAATGTTTTTAATTTCTAAAATTTCGAAATCAATTTTTTATATATGTATTATTATTTTATATATTTTATTTTATTTAAAAAAATGATTTTGTCCTTACTATTAATTAGTAAACCTGCAAATGTATTTTATGTGATCGTCGAATTTACGTAGAATGTTTTTAATGTGTTTTAATGTGTATTGTCGGGTGGTAAGAAATTGAAATAGATTTTGATTTGGCGCCTATATGTGGATAAATTTGTTTTAATAATTGTTTGTTTTATTGAATTTTATATTTTTCCGTCAATCGTTTATTTATGAGTATGTTTACTGAATAGAAAATCATTTATTAAAAAGCTCTATAAATGCATGATTTCTATTACTACATGATTTGTTATAGCCAATCAAACGACTTTATTATAGCCAAACGGACATACGTAAATTGAAACCATCCAATCAAAACATTCCGTTATCCAGGCACACAGTCCAGAACTGTCAGTGTCAAATTACATAAATGGTCATATAACCTCAAACGACATCGACGAATAAAATCTATGTAGACGCCGCCATAAAAATACGATCGATGAAAAAATATTGTAACCAACTCGAATATTAAACGGCGATTAATGATCTCGACAATTAACGCACTCGCTAATCGCTCGTGCGTTAAACAGTCTCGATCATTAATCGCTCTTTTGAATATACTTGTTGGTTAAATAACTAGTATTGATGGTTTCTTTTTTGTATCTATTGTGTTTAGCAGTTTGTATGACGTTATTGTATTCCTTGTTATAATTTGCATTTAATAATGGTATGGAAATAAGTCTATTAAATAACAAATGAAATGCAGAATGTTTAATATTGTCTGAGTGTTGCGAGGAATTTGGAATCTGTACTTGTGTGTTTTCTATTAATATTCTATTGAAAAATATTCGTCCAATAGTTACTTCCTGCAACACAATTGCTCATTAGCTGCAAAAAATCTTAACAACATAATTACTAAACATTTTACAATTCAAATCTAAATATGTAATTACAAAACATATATTAAAGACAATTTTAACATAATTAATGATATAACCAAATTTAACGATGAATACCTTTTCGATTTTATTTTATAACAAATTATTCAAATCACCATATTAATAAAAATAAAAATAATTTTAAGTCAATCAAATATAACAAAAAATATAAATTTATCTACGACTCACATATAATAAGTTCATTGCATACGTATCTATAACTATATAATTCCCATCATTATACATTATACACGCCAATCATTATAATGACACTAGCGTTGTATAATAATGACAATTCGTTTAAATAATGACTTCATTATTTGAACGAACTGTTATCATTATACAACGCTATTAGTGTCAAAGTCTGTCAAAACCTACCTGGATGACAGTTATTTGACAGTTCGCCTCGCCACCATTGACAAATATGTACATTTCAAACATTTTACATAAAATGTAATTTCGAGTCGTAGAATACATCGTATTTGACTTACACATAATGGATATAAATCGCTCGCATGATTACACGCTCGCCTACGGCTCGCGATTTGTACCCTTAATTATTTGCTCGTCAAACAATAAACTATTTTGTCTACTTGTCATAATTATCTTTTAGAAGATCCTGACGGTGTTAAATACGAAATCGATTGGTTCCACAAAATAAAAAATAAAATTTTTGAAATCACATTATTGAAACAATTATGACGTGGAATACAAAGAATTTTATTCAATTTATCTTTCCAAAGGTTAAGAATGTGGCACAAATTTTTCTTTTTTTTTGAAAATGCACTAAAACTAGTGTGTAGCTATGTGCTAAGATATAAACTAGTAAACAATACCAGTTTTCAAAAAATCTCGTAAAAGCAACCCAGATATTTATATAAAAACTTTTTTTTCCTTTGAAGAACATATATCAAAAACTACTGACTACATGGTTTTTCGTTTTACAGTAAAATATTTTTTGGCACTATCTTGCTTTCTATGGTTTGGCGAGTGTGAAAGTTAAGACAAAATTGTTACATTGTTTAATGTTCCGTACAATAAATGTCATATACAAGCTACCGTTTTCACCTATTACGGCTGAAGATGTGATGTACTTTTGACATTTTCTGAAAAACGTATGTATTATAAAAAAGACCAACCATTTTACATTCCCAGAAAAAATATACCTAATCCACACAATATTTTACCGATAACGTCTGTTTAAATTTTGATATACAGAGTCATTCATAAGCCGAAGCGCTTTTATGCATTAGCACCTTGTATTAAGTCCATTAGAGGAATCAAAAGAAGTATAAATAAATTAGAATAAAATAATATACAAGTGAATCTATACTAGAAATTAACTATAAACTATAAGAAAAACTAAAACAAAGAAATAAACCTATGGAAGGGACATGCCATCCAAACAATTGGAATTATTACTGAAACTTCCAAGGAATTCGCCGGCAATACAGAAAAATGCCACACATCGCATCGTTAAACGCCGCAGATAATATTAAGATAAAATTGAAGGTTGCAGAATGATAATAATCAACGCACGTGAACGGTAAAAGTGGAAAAAGCGAAAAGGAACAAGATGTTTTGCCGACTATAGTAGTTGGCTTTGAGTTTGGTCGAAATGCGACGACGACCGGCGACTGCTTTGACTTTTGGTGTCAAGGTTGACCGCGATGGATATGTATCTGTTGTCGTCAAAAAGTCGACTTTCAGATTTCGGTATCTCTTTCAAGTATTCCAATTTGCATTTTGCAAAGTTATGCTGGAGTTATGCTAATAAAAAAACGTGATTTATGGTAAATTTATGAAATTAGAAGAATACCAGAAGATCAATAAAAACCACTAACTCCTTGTTTGTATAATTATTGACGTTTGCACAAAGATCGATTAAATTCTAACTGCTGATTAACTATTATCGATCAGATCTTATCAATTAAGAAGCCACAACGTTGATGTTCGTACTATTGATGTGAACAAACAAGTAAACGTAATGACTTATTTCATAGTACTATAAACTAATTGAATCCCCCTATACAGTGTGTCTCAGTAGACCAGCGTTTCCCAACCGGGGTTTCGTGAGGTGCTGTCAGGGGTTCCGCGGAAAAATAGTAACAAGTAGCGGTGGCGGTCGCTGGTTCATGGGCACATTATTCAGTGTTATTTTTATGTATTGCTTTATCATGGCATTATTATCTGCAGTATTAGATGAAGAAACAAGGTCAATCCATGTCAATAATTTTGATTTGGAGCCCTTCTAACTCAATAAACCACTGTTATTTCGATATTACATCGAACGGGCAACATTCTAGACTATTCATTAACTTCAATTGACAATATTACTTACGATTATCTGTTACATAAAAACAAAATAACCTCTAGAAAAGAGCAATCTGGTAAAGTTATTGGTCAAACTCTAACATTATTTGTTTTCAATATTTTTGCCTTTCCAAATGTGTGACAAAATAAACCTATAATTTGAATCTGATGGTCATACTGGTACTTTAGGAGAAGAACAGAGTTGTAGGTGGTGCATTTCAATATGATCTTACATTCCAGATAAGATAACTATCCTATCACCAGACAAGTTCTGAGCTTCTATGACAAAAATTATGTCGGTCCCATTAATAGAAAATCAATAAATATACAGAGTGATTTGCAATTATAGACGCAAATTTATGCGGACAGGAAACTAAAGTGTAATTTCAAATTTCGTGACTGCATTTAATTAAACAAAAAAAATTAAATTAAATTGAAGTAAGTACTAATTTTGACAATGAAACAAATTTAAAAGTGCTTCACATATTTTTATTTATAATTTGTTATGTTTTTGCATTTAGTTTTCACCTCTAGTTATAAATTACCTTGTATCAGTTCAGTTTTCAACATTGTGTATGTATATGAGCAAGCTTTTTCTTATTTAACAAACTTTAAGAGAAAATATAGAGATCATTCTGTTATAGATAAAATTAGTGTGTACAAGAATCTCTTACTTGGGTGTTTATTCCCACACTTTTTTTTCAGACGTAATTATTGATCTGACTCAAATTTTCATAAGGACTTATTTGTTTTTTCAATACCTGGAAAAATAACAAAATATTAATACAACAGTATATTAAATGACTCTAACTTCTTAAGGAATATTAACGTGTTATCAATAGGTCCATTAGAAACTTTTTACTCAGAATAAATGTATCTTAATTTTTGTATTTTGACCAATGATTTTTTATTAAATTTTTTTCATGAATTTATTTATTTAATTATTTGTTAAAGGTACTTTCTGTATTCTTCGTATTTGCATTGTTTGATTTGTATTTTCTTCTTCCTTCCTTTGGTAATACTTGAAGGAACTAAAAAGAACAAATGTTTATACCTAAAGAGAAATATCTGCATTGTTACAGAAAATGAATGTATGTAAAAAACTATCAAAAAAGCTGTAAAAGAGGAATTAACTGTAACATCGCTGGTTATTGGATACCAGCTAAATTTCTGTATTGTTTTTACAGAATTCACATATTCCACAAACATATTCCTGTGACATTAGAACAGAATCACCTCAATTTTACAGGGCATTTTTTAACTTTTACAGGAAAAATACTTAATAAAAACAGCAGTAAGTAATATTCAGTCATTGAACTGCGTTTCTTTACAGACTTGTATCTGGTTACTTGAAATACGTTGCACGTTTTTCTGTACGCAAAAAGTACTCGAAATGCCTTGGAAAGGACATGGTATTTTTTTTTTGTTGGGGTTCCGCCAGGTTCCAATACTATTTAAAGGGTTCCGCAAGAGTAAAAAGGTTGGGAAACGCTGCACTAGATGCTGAATTGTAGGGGTATTTTTGTTATTATTAGAGATAGAAAGTCGGCTAAACGATCAAAGTAGTGTAGATTTGAGTACTCGCTAATCATCAGTTGAGAAAAGTGTTGAATTACTAATGGTTTCAGACACATTTTGAAAACAGCAAATGTTTGCGAAAATGCGAAAAGCAAAAGAGTTAAATACACAAATGAAATATTGAGATAACTTTTTTTGTGGACTGTACACGGTATAGGGGTCCTGTGGCTGCGGTCAATCCTCTTCGCTAGAAAACCTGAACAGACAGATGGGCCACGTTAGCACTCTATTTATTTTATTTTTATTATTTAAGTATTATCAAACGCAATATGCCAGAATTCCAGTATCAACACCATTTGTCAATAATGCTATATTTACATTTAATTTCGTAAATAATTAAGGTTTTGTTATTAATTATTACTGTCGGGGTTTTCAAGCTACGAGCGCCCTAATATTTGGGTCGTTTTTTGGTAAATTTAACCCACAATCGCGGGAAAAAGTTTATGAGTTCTCAAAAAGAGTTGGACAGACGTTTTTGTTGAATATTTAAATATAGAGTTATTAACGAACGGTAAACAGCAAACCCCTATAGTGTAGGAAAATTAGCTTTTTTAGAAGAAAAAAATTATAAAGTTTTGAAATTTTGGTTATGAACTCTCGGTACGAACCCAAATACAGATCCGAAGAGATCCCACCTCTCCGGTGGGAGCTTCATCCCCTTTTGCTCACAAAACTACCCCTAATCGTGACCTCGCGGTCTTTTTCGGCGTTTTGCTCGTAAACCGCAATTTTTACGAAAAAATGTTAGAGGACTTTTTATATTCTCCATTAAATTCTCTATAAAAATGTCCCTTACTGTTTTTTGCGTATCTCCCACCCAACGCTCGGAAATGACCTTGGAATATATAGTGTAGGAAAATTAGATTTTTTAGAAGAAAAAATTTATAAAGTTTTGAAATTTTGGTTATGAACTCTCAGTACGAACCCAAATACAGATCTGAAGAGTTCCCACCTCTCCGGTGGGAGCTTCATCCCCTTTTGCTCAAAAAACTACCCCTAATCGTGACCTCGCGGTATTTCTCGGCGTTTTGCTCGTAAACCGCAATTTTTACGAAAAAATGTTAGAGGACTTTTTATATTCTCTATAAAAATGTCCCTTACTATTATTTGCGTATCTCCCACCCAACGCTCGTAAATGACCTTGGAATATAGTCATAGTTTTCAGCGCGAAGAGAAAAATGAGCCCAGCGCCGCTTTTTACGGTGATTATCTTTAAAAATGTTAGTCTAGACTAAATGCTAGACTAACATTTTTGCTTAGACTAACATTTTTAGAGATAATCGCCGCAAAAAACGGCGCTGGGCTCATTTTTCACTTCGCGCTGAAAAATATGCCTATATTCCAAGGTCATTTCCGAGCGTTGGGTGGGAGATACGCAAAAAACAGTAAGAGACTTTTTTATAGAGAATTTAATGGAGAATATAAAAAGTCCTGTAACATTTTTTCGTACAAATTGCGGTTTATGAGCAAAACGCCGAAAAAGACCGCGAAGTCACGATTGGGGGTAGTTTTTTGAGCAAAAGGGGATGAAGCTCCCACCGGAGAGGTGGGAACTCTTCGGATCTGTATTTGGGTTCCTACTGAGAGTTCATAACCAAAATTTCAAAACTTTATAAAGTTTGTCTTCTATTCCTTGTTTTTCAAACTAATTTGCTTACACTACTATATTACCTGCACTTTAAGAACCACTGTGTTAAAGAAAATGTATATACCTTTTTTGAGCAGAATTCAATAAAGAATAATAATAACGCACAGAAGCTAAAACTACGAAATCATGATCGTTTTGTGGTAAATTGCGAAAAAAACGCTCATGTTTACGTTAGGGGTGGTTTTTATGGTGCCAGGCTGTAGTAAAATTTGCTGACGCCATAGAATATTTAATATTTTTGCGTTGGATCCAAAAAGGGCACTGTACCTATCGGATTTATTTTCCTTTTTTTTGCCAATTATTTCACTGTACTAAACGACACAATTTTTTTTAATTTTATTATTTGTAGTTAAGAAAGCGTCTCTTTGTTTGAGTTTATATTTGCATTATATTCATTGGCAATCATAGGTGGGCATGAAGTAAATATTATTTAAAAAATTAATTATCAATTTTTTTACTAGACAAATAGCGCGCTTAAATCGTTTATTTTTCATTTTAGAAGGGTAAATGGAAACAGTAATACAAAATAGGTACCTATACATTGTTTCTCAGTGCTCTGACATACATGTGTCAGTTCATGAGCAGCTCAAACATACAACAATACAGCACAATACACGTTCTGTACATACATTCTGCCACACATTTAGTGTAAATATATCGATAAATAGCAAATTTCAAATAAAAATGCATGTGTATTGTTTTAAATCATAGCCACCTAAGAAAAATTCTAAACCTAAATATACATATATATATATATATATATATATATATATATATATATATAAAACCAATATGGCGCCCATAAGAAAAAAGTACACATAAGATGTCAAAACTGTGTTTACTTAACAAAAATTCAGATATGGGAACGAACCAAAGAACAAAATATTGAATAAAAATTGATTTGGCTTGTGAGTCATATGGATGATTTTTTAATAATAATAATAATAATGTATATTTATTAACTCCAAGAAACACAAGAAAAATTACAAAACAAAGCAAATAAAATGTAAAAAAAAACTACAAAATTAGCTTCCAGAGTTAATAGGGACCAAGTCAATGTGACCATCAAAGGCCACTATTGTTTTTCATTAGCCCCCAAAATATTCGGGAAAAATAATGAACATCGATCCAAATTTACAAAAAATATTGATCATCAAAGTTGCTGTGCTGGTCGGTGTACTTTAAAATTATTAATGAAAAGAAAACTACATAAGTTTGTGTACAGTACTATTTCTCCTTTATCTATAGCACCTTGATCAGGTCCGGGTCTAATAAATCTTAAGGTGACTGTTGACACAATTGCGTCGCTCGTGGTAATCAGAAATGCAAAAGTCACACATTATTTATATCAAAGAAAGTTGTTCTTATGGTTGTGTAAGTGCAACGTAGATCACCTGAATTCCATATAGCTCTAGTAATTGAGACTAAAATACAGACTGCGGAGAAGTTAGCCATTAAAGATATTCATATTTTTTTCTAATGAAATATATACCTAACGATAGAGCTGTTTTTATCAATCGGTTTTGCTTAAAATTCGGTTTAATTAAGAGAGCGTTATCTGATAAGAGTGCCGGACGTCTACATAAACAATTGCAAATTACTCAATCCACCGACATCACAGAACATCGACGTCAGCAAATTCGCAAAGCACATTTAAGTAATTCTGTACCCGACGCGACGTCGCGTCGGTATTAACAAGACACTACCTTTTTAAGTCAACATACCTTAATGCGTCTGTAAAATGAAAAATCTGATGTGGCCAGGCACATGACTTTATAAAATATAAAATAAAACTAGTAGAACTAGACAGATATGTCGATTAAAGCTGCGTTCGGATGTTGTACTCCGTTGACACCGGGTACACCGTCCAAATGACACGTGTTATTGGGTGTAAAAACTGTAACGGTGTACAATATCCGAACGCAGGTTATATTATTGACAGTAGGTATTGTCAAACCATTAGCGTTTGACACTACCTACTGTCATTAGAATAAAAAAACTGACAAATCCTGGCTACTAGTTTTAATGCAGTATGACCGATCTCGATGAAATAGAATTTGCTCATGCAGCTAAACTATTGATTGTACCAAAAAATGTCATAGACATAAATTATTCAGAATTTCCTCTACTTTAATTTATTATTTAACTATTTCGAGGAAATTCCAGAAATGGCGGCTTATTTGCAAAATCTTTCAAAAATGCTAAGACTAAACCTCCAGTTCCTTTGGATCATTTTCAACAGAAAGCTTTTCAGCTCTAAGTTTGGTCATGAAACTTCTAAATATGAAGTTTCGTCTCGATACCTTTAGTAGTTTCTCCGGAATCGTCGTCACAAAAAACGGGTACACACACACACACACACACACACACACACACACACACACACACACACACACACACACACACACACACACACACACACACACACACACACACACACACACACACACACACACACACACACACACACACACACACACACACACACACACACACACACACACACACACACACACACAGACATTTTTTTGTACCTTGGTCAAAAATGTTCAGGGGACATATTTCCGCTAAAAACTCAAAAATTTTTTTAATTGTAGGTAAGTGCTAGGCGCCCTCAAACGCCCGGAGTTTTGCACCATTGCTAACATCCCCTAAATGACGATAGTCAAACACAAAACTATGTAAATCTTTTGTCGGCACAAATTATAACATACACTGTGGCAAAAAAAAACGGTACTACTTTTCAATTCCTTATCCTGCCAATAATATTTGGTAAATTTAGGTATTTTCTTATGGAACGAAGTGCTTTGATTGTGATGGTTGAAAACATACCATATTGGCAATAATAGAACTTTTCAATCCAATGTACTTTATGTATGACTATGCAATATTTCTTATAACATCGGGTCAATTTAATGAAAGATGTATTAAAATTAATAGGTAATGACATTTGTTTTCTTATGATCAAAAAGAGCAGTAGAGATTTTATAGCGCCGTATACAGGGTGATTTTTTTAGTATTCAGCTTGAAACTAGAATTATGTTTACTGTTTTTACTAAACGATCTGACATGGCCGGCACATGACATAAAATTAATGGTTAGCTACATGAGATTCTATTTGATCGAGATCGGTCGTGTCTGCATTAAAATAAAACTAGTTAGCCAGGATTTGACAGATATTTTGATTCTATTGACAGTCGATATTGTCAATAGATCAGCGTTTGACACTACCTGTGTCAAATCTGTCAAAAAATTTCATAGTAATAAATTATTCAGACTTTCCTCTACTTTAATTTATTATTTAACTATTTTGACGAAATTGCAGAAATACCGGCTTATTTGCAAAATCTTTCAAACGTGGTAAGAGTAAACATCCAGTTCCTTTGGACCATTTTGAACGAAAAGCTTTTTAGCTCGAAGTTTGGTCATGAAACTTTTAAATATGAAGTATCATCCCGATACCTTTAGTAGTATCACCGGAATCGTCGCCACAAAGACGGACACACATACACACACACACACACACACACACACACACAGAAATTTTTTTGTACCTTGGTCAAAAATGTTCAGCGGTCCCAAAAGGACACATTTCCGCTAAAATTTCAAAAAATTTTTTCGGCACAATTACGATACTTTGATAAAGTAAATGATATATGTAATAATGTAAATAAACGATAAAGTAAAATGCGGTAGAGTTGGTCGTGTGCAACGATACCATTGCACGGGCAAGACAAATCCAATTGCGTACTTGAGTAATCTTTAATGATTGTGGTAAAACTATGGCCAACTTAGGCCAACTTACTGGTTTTCTTATGGTCGTCATGTTGAAATTTGTTAAAGATTTTTTTGCTTTTGTTTCACATATAGTACCACACTTGCTGGGCTATTTTTGTTTTCGCAGTGTTTTGATACTCAAAATCAACATATTTTGATATACAACATATTTTGTTTTTGGCAATTCCAAATTAAGACGCTACTTCCCGCGTGGAAATCCGAGGATCGTCATTTATCTAAAAACCAGTAGTTGAGGCATTGCAAATTATGGTAATCTAACGTTTACCATTTCCAAAATATCTCTTTGATCATTTCAACATTTCTATGAGGATTATAAGAACTGTAGAGTTTACTAAACGATCCATGGTCCGCTAAATTTCTGTTCAATGTTAGGAATATTGTACGATGGGGCATTTCTATGAGAACAATAATGAACCCTTATCATATCACGCTTTTCGTTATTGGTAAACGGCATTTTACATCCACCATCAACCACAATTAAGGTTTGGTTAAATGGCCAACCCAACGCTGAGCGCGTCGCTTGATCCAAGTGCATTTTGTTGACGTTGCTTTTGTTGGCAACGAGTCCGGCGGTCTGTAACCAAGCTCCAGTTAGGTACCTGAAGTTTTTTTTTTTTATTATTACACCATTATTTTAAAATATAATGCTAACATGTTATACATTGCGGGAATGAGAAAAGACACGACTATCGGAAAATGCCAAAATTCAAAATGGCGCCCATAAGAAAAACAAAAGTTGGCCATGGTTACGCCGCCATCTTTGATGTTATTTCAAATTAAAAAAATGACACTGCATTCCTTGTTAACAAGTAGTTGTAGAATGTTTTTGTTTTAAATGTCTAGCTACATATGGTTTTGAATAAAAAATTAAAAACGCTACCTTAACATTTCAGTTTTTTGCGGATATCTTCAAAATGAAAAATGATAGCTTAAATTTCTTTTCAGATAATTGAAACACAAATATACGAAACTTTGCCAAATTTAAACATAGGCTGTATCTCCACTAATAAGCGAGATCCCCATGGTGAGCCTAGAAATTGAATTACCCGGTATAACGTGTTCAAAAAAGTTGGCTACAAATGTTTTTATTTTTTATTTCCCAAAACAAAAACACTCAACAAAATGTCCTGGATCAAGTCCGGCTGATGTTCCTGATATAATTGTATGAGGAAGGTTTTTTTTTATTTATTTAACAATAATTTTGAAAAAATGTCAATATGTATTTCTGTAGTTTTACGTTTTATTCAAAAGACAAAATATTTAGTTGGTGCTTATTGAATCAGCGTGTATAAATAAACATAGAATTCGATTTTCCATGTGGGCACAACGTAGATAGTGTAGAAAACCGATAAGTTTGCCACTATTCGACTTATTCAGTTTATTTGGGCGAATAAATTAGGCACGGGCACGTGATTTTGAAAGGCCATTCGGTATTGTAAGTAATGCCTTCTACGTCAGCTCGCCTAGTGAAATACCTGGGTCGGCGCGAAAACACCGGCTCGAATAACTATACCAACCGACAGTACATTATCGGAATATACGACCACCAAGAGCAAAATATATCCGTTATTTTAAACATCGATGAGAATTCCTAGCATTTTCCATCGGTATTGTTAGTTAATAGGCTTGAGGAAAGCACATTTCTCATCCATACCGAAAATAATTACCAGCGATATTTTTTAAATATACAATTTTTTCTGGAGATGTGTTTAGGAGAAACAGTACTTGTGGTCAAAATAATAAGCACTGATAAAAATTACGTTCTACAAAGAATTATTTACAATAAAAATTAAAAATCATTTTGTGTTCTTTCTATATAACTCATTAGAACATACATAGTTTAGATAGAATTGCAGTTTAAATTTAAGTTCATTTAATATAACCACCAATATAATCAAACTAACAGAAATGCCTAAGTTGCGGTGGTCCTTATTTTGCAACCTTGTCAATTTGTTCCATTATATGTACCTATACTGAATTCCTGTGAAAGTTGAGATCGGCGAATACGTGCTCCAAAGGGCTCAAAATCAAGAATAAGTGTAATTTATTAATTTAATAATATAAAATAAAGTAAAAAAATAATAAAAAACCGAACAATAAATTTCCATACCTCAGCAGTACCTCACTAACAATGAAGAAAATCTAACAAATGATAAGTGTTTTCAATATATTTTTTTTTCGTTCAAACTGAATCTGAAGACAGAAATTTTGACTTGAACCTAGTTTTTGTTAAATAAGTACAGCCGAAGAAAAAAAGATCTTTACATGAGCGCGGCAAGCCTACACCAAGCGTAGGTCGGAGATTGTCGGTCATCGTATATACCTGCTAAAGCCATAAAACCGAAGGGTCACTTCTGTTTCATTTCATTTTAAGTTTTCTGTATATAGATGGCATGAAATTGAGTTTCGTATTATTATAATATTTTTCGATATTTGGAACGAGCGAAACTGCCGCTCGTAGCTAAAGATTGTTATTCGTTAATATTTTTGTTTCGATTTGCAATTGCAATATTATTTCATTTATACTCAAATACATAGTGACGTTAGTTATAGTTATAAAAATTTGAATTAGGCACATATTAAATACTTTATCATCATGGCTACGTCGGCGTCGCCTAAAGGCAAACCGATTACTACATCGGCTATCCGCTGTCAATAGTTTTAAAAGGAAGGTAATCCCAGATAGGAATTTCATGTAAGTGAAAAAATCTAACTCGGTTTCTACTTCGTCCCAGACCGATATAATAAATATACTTTTATCTACAAATTTTTTATATTTATTTAATTTAAGTTATGATAAGTAATTGAATAATGGCAACTCCGTAAACTACAAAAAAATTCACTTAGATGGAGTTTATATATTTTATTTATGCATATAATTATGTATACAACAAAAATAATATAAATATAAAATGAGAATAGTATAGATAAAAATAATAGGTAGATATATGACAGTAAAATATAATATATGTAATAACATAAAAACAAACATTTAATAATATAATAATAACATAAGCATGTATTAAATAAGAAAAGTGTTCTGTTAGGTTGGAGGTGATATAAATTTGGAGTGCCTTTATTTCATATTTGTTGAGGTTGGTATGACCTGCTGTTTTAGGAAATGATACATTTATAACAATCTGAACACAGAAAATATGTATCGTCAATTTGTTGCACTAAGAAAACAAACAAAATCCTTTGTTGTTGTATCAGCCAAAATTGATTTAATTGTGGTTGTCCAACAAATTTATGATTTTTAATCAAATAGCTGCCTAGATTAATAATTGAAGTGCTTTTTATTTGTTTCCTTGGTGTTTTAATTACACTAATGGACATTTTTTAACAACCTTTTAGCTGCTCATTATAATTTATAGAGGTTTTGACTGTATTGCACATTTATTAACTTAAGTGTTTAAAATATATTATAAAAGCAACATTCACATTTATTATATGTCCCACATTTTTTTCCCGCATAAATTATTTTTAGAAACTAAATGTTTCAGAGTAAAACTTTTCATATGGACCTATTTGTTTTTCCAAATCCTTCAAAAGTAACAGCAAACTTGAAATATTAGCAAAATAAATTTTTATATAAAATATAATTCCGGGCCTTTAATTTTGTAATTTAACCGAGTTTGCATTACCAATTGTTATGCAGCAACAGATAACTTTGAATACAACCATTTTATGTTTTTTTATGTCAATTTTCTGATGTTCAGATAAAAGGTCCAATGTTTCAAGGTTTCTAAGGGACCCTTTTGAGGTGTCTAGAATATTGGAGTCAGCCAGTATAAATTTTTTTATCATTACAAAAATCAAATTAGCGATGATTGACTGCGCGTCTTTTCCACAAAAATCAAAATTGAATACTTGGAAAATCAAATATAAAACATACAAATAATCCTTACCATATTCACAGGCCACCCACAAAATATGTTATCAATTTCTTATAATTTTGAGTAAATTTTATTACACAAGATTATAAATGTATTATATCGAGACAATTAAGCTATACATATATCAAAATCAGTAAGAAAAAAGGGAATGGCCATTAAAGAACTATCGATGACGTCATAAGTAAAAGCAATTGAAGGTTGGACATTGAATTTAATATAGCTATGTATATTTATGTATATTTTGATAATTACAAATTGACAAGTTGGAGGAATTTTTAAATAGCAATCCGTTCCAGAGATTTTGTCGTTTCCATACCTTACATAATAAATAATAAAATTCAATTGATTAATTAATATTAAGGTAAATAACAATTTAATGATAATAAATTGAGTAACATAATAGATTGAAGTTTAAATAAATTGTAATTTTACAATTATCAAGGACTTAAAAATGTGCTTAACACAATATTCAACAAATTTGCAGATACGACCTTTAGAACTATAACAGCAGTATACCGACTGATATCGGTATACCTACTTACAATAAGAATTAATTTACTGTGTATTTTAAAATACACTAAATATTACAATGCACTATTGTCAGTTTCGGATATCGGAAACATATATATATAAATAGACGAAATTCGATTTCATTCCATACATACAGAAAAATAAAACGAAACGAAACAAAAGTGACCCTTTGGCTTTATGACTTTAGCAAGTAGGTATCCGACGATCGACGACCGAGAATATCCGACCTACGTTTGGTGTAGGCTAGCTGCGGTCTTGTAAAGATCTTATTTTCTTCGGCTGTACGTAGGCTACTAATAAGTACGTGTGTCAAAATTCGTAAATGCTGTCGTTTTGCGAACCATGTTGCTCGCTTCTTCAGAGCGAACTGAATTCTGTATGAATTACGGTATTGGATAATTGTAAAGAAACGTTATTGAATATAAAAAAATTGGACGGTTTAAATATTGCGAGGACACAATATATCAATTGTCAATTTTTTAGTAAAAATTTTCTATTTTGCTATATAATAGGTTAATTGCCAGTTGCAGAAAAGCCCATCATGTCTTAATGTCTATTACGTCAGATGGCACCCACTCTGCGCACTTATGGTAGAATGGCAAGACCCGATATCATAGCAAATGATGTGATCAACTTCCTAATTTATTGTCCCAAATATGAACAAAGATAGATCAGAAGCGCCTTCGTTATAACAAAATACTATATTATAATACAAGTTTTATAAGACAAATATTGGCGCACGGGTTGTTCTGGGCACGACGAGCGTAGCGAGGAGTGCCCAAATGGAACGAGTGCGCCAATACGTCTTATAAAACGAGTGACTATTTTTTCTACTCTGCGACATTAATTTTACATACGTTTCGAAAATTGTGGTTGTTATCTTACAATCTAGCGTAGTTTTATATTCAACAGTTGGTACTTGAGGTAAAATTCACAAATACGATTGACGCGAGCCAATAGCGATTGAGATGTCAGCCTTATTTGACACTTGACGTCAATATCATCAATCTTGGAAAACTAAAACTTACTAAAAGTTTGTGATCTAATGTTTTCATAACGACACCGAAAGCGGTTCCGTTATGAGTTTATAACGAACGCAAAGTAGAAAAAAAATATGATGTGGCCAGGCACATGCCTTTATCATACTATAAATAAAATTGATATGTAGTTTAGCTGCATGAGATTCTATTTGATTGAGATCGGTCGTGTCTGCATTAAAATAAAACTAGTTAGCTAGGATTTGACAGATATATCGATTCTATTGACAGTAGCTAATGTCAAAACATCAGCGTCTGACACTACCTACTGTCATTAGAATGAAAATATCTGTCAAATACTGCTAGTTATATTAATGCAGACACCACCGATCTCGATCAAATAGAATTTGCTCATGCAGCTAAACTATTAATTTTAGCAAAAAATGTCATATACATAAATTATACAAAATGTCCTCTATTTTAATTTATTACTTAACTATTTTGACGACATTACAGAACTAGCGGATCATTTGCAAAATCGTCAAAAAATGCTAAGAGTAAACCACCAGTTCCACACACACACAGACATTTTTTTGTACCTTGGTCAAATATGTTCAGGGGAACATGGCCGAGATGGTTTGATATTGAAAAAAAAAACGAGTCGATTTTCAGTTATTAAAATGTATATTTTTATGACGAATAAACTTTATGTAATAGCAACCATTTTTATTTTTTTTACTCATTTTAATAAATGTATTAATTGTATTATTGGTAACGGAAACATTTGATGTCATAGATCAAACATAGACAAACTTTCGAGGAAACGACACAGGAAACTAAGTGAATATTGATTGAACTATTTGTTCGTGATTTTTTAGTTTGTTAGATAAATGAACATTAAGCATAAATAAAAAATTTCATTTGTACGAAAATGAGATTTTATGTTGTTTTAATTCTAAATTACGGAAAAATTAGGCCTCTGCCAACTTTTATGGCCGTATTCGAAATCAGCATCTCCAAATTAACAAAAAAATATATTTAGGTTAAAAGCTTAGTTTAACTTAGGGTAATGATTTTTATATTGCCAAGTAGCTGAAAAATCACTCGGTGATTACGTGCTATTGGTGTTTTACGTCGGTCTATTTCCGCTTTCTTTTTATCGGTCATTGATTGTGGTATTACATAGAACGTAGAATAAGTTGTTAAAGGTTTAAGTTTTGTTTCGTATTACGATTTGCACTGAGGACCTCAGAAGGCTCTAATTGGTTTTGTTCCACGAACTAACTCCGTGAGAAACTAACGACAACTAAATGTCGATTATCTGCTCCAGTTAACTCTAAACGTAGAGAGACAAAATGAAATTAAAAATGAAAAATCGAAATGTTAAAAAAAAGAAAGTTTTAGTTTTTTAAAACGTATCATAATCAGATTTATACATATTATTATCATAATTCGAGATGATCTTCTTGAATTAAGTTAATAAATAAAGGAAGTGGGCATTTTTCCTCCAAAATTATTAGAAATTTGAATCTGTTTTTGAACAAGAATCATATGATCAATTCTAACTCAAGATACGTTTATTACATCAGGTATTTTTCCGAGTTAGTGCGAGTATGATAATTGATTTTTTTGTTCTTTCAATTTGTTTCACTTGACACAGAATATTTGTACACAGTGTGATGTCACAATGTTTTTAAATGGATATTAGGTATATACTCCAGTGTGTTTCCGGCTTCATATCTGCTTCTTATTTTGCCATACAATTTCAGAAATGTAACGAAAAATTCATTACATTCGAAATAATTTTGCATGCCACAATTATTATGTTAAATAAAAGAATATTGCACACATTTCCAATTATGTACTTAAGTTGTAAAAAATGGAATAATCGAAACTAAACAACTAACTTGGTCACCAGCAAAAAAAAAACTACAAACTACTACTAAATTGTGTCCAGTTTTCTTAGCAAAAAAAACTAATGTACTTTTATGTTACTGGTAATTGGAGTTTTTGCGATCATTTTTAAGAAACCGTTAAACAAAATCATTATTCATTCTCGTAAGTGTTTTTACATTTGAAGAGTTGAAGTAAATAACGAACTAAGTGCCAAAAACATTATTCCGAAATATTTAGAAAATAGTGTGCAGCAAGATAAATGTTCAATCCCTAGTTTTTTGTGCATATTTAAACAGATTGTACATCACATGTTGTTTTTTTTGCCGAAGTCTTGTATCGCAAGAACAAATCTAAAGCAAATTAGAAAATTCGTAGAAGGTGCTAAGTGCCATAATATTTATTTATACATATTTTAAGCTAATCTGATATTTTATTATACTAGAAAGTAAAACATCATAAAATAAAATAAAAAATAAAAGTTGCTTGACCAAGTATACTTCATACAGTGTCCGTTGTTCGAAAAAATACATGGGGACCTCGTTTACTGAAAGCTATGTAAAATTAGATAGTTCTGCTCAATTTTATAGTCATTAATTTTCTTTAAAAATGCGTTTATTTGTTATTTTGCAAATATACTGAAAAACTGTTGTTTTTTGTTTCTAATCTAAAGATGTTTATATAAAGTTTACATTGAAAATGACTTATTTTAGTAACTTCCTTCAGAAAAAGTAAGGACCAGAAATCAAAATCCACTCAACGTTTTCCTGTTATTTTGAATTATTATATATAAAAAAAACAATACTTTTCTTCACAAATTACTCAAGGTATCACACAGTATTGATACCAACAATATCGTACATTTTCTTTTTATTAAAAATCAAAATAAAATGTAATTCTAAAATAAAAAATCTGATGTGGCCAGGCACATGACTTTATCATACTATATATAAAGTTAATAGTTTAGCTGCATGAGACTCTATTTGATCGAGATCGGCCATGTCTGCATTAAAATAAAACTATTAGAACTAGACAGATATGTCGATTAAAGCTGCGTTCGGATATTGTACTCCGTTGACACCGGGTACACCGTCCAAATGACACTTACGTGTTATTGGGCGTAAAAATGTAATGCAATATGCGAACGCAGCTTATATTGACAGAAGTTATTGTCGAAACATTAACGTTTGACACCAAGACTACCTACTGTCATTAGAATCAAAAAATCTGACAAATCCTGGCTACTAGTTTTCAGGCAGTACGACCGATCTCGTAGAAATAGAATTTGCTCATGCAGCTAAACTATTGATTGTACCAAAAAATGTCATAGTGATAAATTATTCAGAATTTTCTCATCTTTAATTTATTATTTAACTATTTCGACGAAATTCCAGAAACGGCGGCTTATTTGCCAAATCTTTCAAAAATGCTAAGACTAAACCTCCAGTTCCTTTGGACCCTCTTCAACAGAAAGCTTTTCAGCTCTAAGTTTGGTTATGGAACTTCTAAATATGAAGTTTCGTCCCGATACCTTTAGTAGTTTCTCCGGAATCGTCGCCACAAAAAACGGGTACACACACACACACATACACACACACACACAGACATTTTTTTGTACCTTGGTCAAAAATGTTCAGGGGACCCAAAAAGACATATTTCCGCTAAAATCTCAAAATTTTTTTTTGGCATGATTACAATACTTTACATACTGCGTATGATAAAGTAAAAAGAAACAGAAATAACATGAACTTTTTTGTAATAATAAAATTACCAGAACACACAAATAAATGTCCAGCCGTAGAAAAAAAATTCAAAAAAAATTCAGACAAATTTTTGGCTTTAAACAAGCTATCGTTAAATATATTGTATTATGGAAATTTGGTAACTTTTCCTTTTGTCAAATAGACCCTGTATATTTTTACACTTTTTAATTCTAAGATTAATTCTAAGAATTGTTTATAGTAATCATTTTTTTTATAAAATCCATCATTTTTGAGTTAAAAGTATACAAAATTTATGTATATATCAAAATTTGTCCAAATTACCGGAACACCTAAATAATTCCCCAACCGTAAATAGTTTCAAAAAATGCTCAAATAAAAGTTTTTTTGGTTTAAGCTAGATCATTATTCATTCTCGTAAGTGTTTTTACATTTGAAGAGTTGAAGTAAATAACGAACTAAGTGCCAAAAACATTATTCCGAAATATTTAGAAAATAGTGTGCAGCAAGATAAATGTTTTATAGAAAGCCATCCCTAGTTTTTTGTGCATATTTAAACAGATTGTACATCACATGTTGTTTTTTGCCGAAGTCTGGTATCGCAAGAACAAATCTAAAGCAAATTAGAAAATTCGTAGAAGGTGCTGAGAGCCATAATATTTATTTATACATATTTTAAGCTAATCTGATATTTTCTTATACTAGAAAGTAAAGCATCATAAAATAAAATAAAAAATTAAAGTTGCTTGACCAAGTATACTTCATACAGAGTGTTCGTTGTTCGAAACAATACATTGGGACCTCGTTTACTGAAAGCTATGTAAAATTTGATAGTTCTGCTCAATTTTATAGTCATTAATTTTCTTTCAAAATGCGTTTATTTGTTATTTTGCAAATATACTGTTGTTTTTTTGTTTCTAATCTAAAGATGTTTTATAAAGTTTACATTGAAAATGACTTATTTTAGTAACTTCCTTCAGAAAAAGTAAGGACCAGAAATCAAAATCTACTCAACGTTTTCCTGTTATTTTGAATTATTATATATAAAAAAAACAATACTTTTTTTCACAAATTACTCAAGGTATCACACAGTATTGATACCAACAATATCGTACATTTTCTTTTTATTAAAAATCAAAATAAAATGTAATTTTAAAATAAAAAAGAAACAGAAATAACATGAACTTTTTTGTAATAATAACATTACCAGAACACACAAATAAACGGCCAGCCGTAAAAAAAAATTCAAAAAAATTTCAGACAAAACTTTTGGCTTTAAACAAGCTATCGTTAAATATATTGTATTATGGAAATTTGGTAACTTTTCCTTTTGTGAAATAGACCCTGTATATTTTTACATTTTTTAATTCTAAGATTAATTCTAAGAATTGTTTATAGTAATCATTTTTTTTTTTATAAAGTGCATCTTTTTTGAGTTAAAAGTATACAAAATTTATATATCAAAATTTGTCAAAATTACCGGAACACCTAAATAATTCCCCAACCGTAAATAGTTTCAAAAAATGCTCAAATAGAAGTTTTTTTGGTTTAAGCAAGCTTGTTTAATATATTATTCATTTTATTTTGGAAATTTGCAAACCTATTCTTTTTCTAATAGAACATTATTTATTATTTTTTTTAATTCTAAGAGTTTTTTTGTAGAAATCATTTTTTTATAAAATGCATATTTTTTTAAATATAGGTAAGCACCTACTGGCACTGACTAAAGGCACTTAGCGCGCTATTTACGAAAATACGCTTAAAGTTAACTCATGCGAGATCGAGCGGTCAAGTTTGTTAGGCATTTGACATATTTTTATGTAGCCCGTTATTTACATTAAAGCCAGTGATATCCAGCCCACTTTAATGTAATAAAACCAATTTTTGGCACTTAGTTCATTATTTACTTCAACTCTTCATTTGTTAACTTTTAGAAAATAAATAACAATTATTTTTTTAAATATTTCTGCTGACAAACAAAGATAAAACGCGGTGTTGGTACACAGTATACTATTTGGTTGTAAAGTAATAATTTTCTGATACTTAAAACTGTTTTCTGTTACTCATCAATTCCAGGTCTATACAGTAGACCTTCTAATTCTTAAGTCTTGCTAATCGACCTTTTATTGTATGCGAGCTGTTAGAGCTTCTTTATGGCAGCTTACTTTTAGGGAGTTTATTTACAAATAGAGTTTTTTGTTATCAATGAATATAAAATTTCTGTAAATTTACTTAAGATTTTTGATATTCTAGATACAAAATTTTTATTCTTCTATCTTCATTGGTCTGCTATTGGTTGTATCAAATACTGAAATTTTCGCATTTAGTGTCTCCGAACTATTATTTTTCCGGGTTCCATGAATTAATTCTTTCATTACCTACTTTTGATTTTCTATAAGCATTATTTCTTTGATTATTATAGCTTTACATCTATGGTATTGGTGGCGGTGGTTTGCTACAGTAGTGGTGCAACTTTAAGAACTATTAAAATTTCACAGGACAAACATTTGAAAAATATCTACACGAATCTAATGGAAGTATAAATATTGTGCTGTTTTATATACCTGCATGTCAACAGAGAGAAACGTTGTTAGAAAATACTATTATAGATAGAGTAAAAAGTTCCGTATGGACTTACATATATTATCATCATGGTTAAAGTATAGGTAATACGTGGTATTGCAGCTAGGCCATCGATTTTTGTTTTTCAATTCCTTAGAAAGTGAAATATTAACAAAACCGTATTTTAAAATGCTGTAGCTTATGAAGGACTTGATAAAACCAATAAGTAGACGTTTTCTTATTGCTTTACATGTATTTTATTTTTCTTTGTCTTATTATTTGTCTTTTAATATTTCAAACGGCTGTAACTTTTTAAGAATTTGACTCCATATGAAAACTGTATAAATGACACCTACAGAAAACAGTTTTCCTGCCAGAAATTAATAATATGTAACCACAATATTCCAATTTTTGGTGTGGTACCTAAGTATGTTAGTAATACTATATTTGCACTATGTTTTTAAATGAAATGTACATTATTAAAAATTCATGTTATGAGTTGTATACTTTAGCTAATTAAATGTTAAACGCGAAAATTACTTTCCTGTCAAGGAAATGTAGTTGGGGTTATTCCCATTTTATTTCACTTTCAATTAACTATAATTAAAATTATTATTTAGTTATTAAGTAATTTCTAAAATACGATTTATCTACCATCATTATTATGTTGCATCATTTATGATGCCTATGAACGAATTTTATAACCAAATCTCCAACGTACATATTCTGAAAGTAGGTACAAGTTTACATTACAAGTAAATAAAGTAAACCAAATACATAACAATCTCATTTACACAAGTGTTTACGTTTAACTCTAGGTACTATCACTCCGACATTCCGACATTTTAACGGCTTATAAATCTCTCTCTATAGCAGCAATTTTGTCGATAAATCGCTAAAACTTCGTCCGGCATCAGCGCCGTTTACAATAAGAGCTTTCTCTCACCTGATGCCGACACCGAGATATAGATGGCGCGCGCGAATTGTTGCGAGCAAACAATTGAATTGAGCATGTCGAGGAGAGATCGACTGGAGATCGGCCGTTCACAGCCAACTGACTTAATTGTGTGATTGACTTTAATTGTGAAATTGACCCTTACACTCTTCTGCCGACGGCGAAACCATTCAGCGTAACGACCACTTTGCCAAACGGCTCTCTTGCTCTTCACGCCTCGGTTTACGTGATAATTTTCGATTGATGTTTGCGGAAACTTGGGAAAAGGCTCGCTTTGTACGTACGACTTTAAAATTGTGATATGAAGTTTTAGGGTGTTTGTTGGCAACAGAGGATGAGTGTATCTTTTTAAATTAATAAAAAAAGAAATCAGTTATATACGATATGTGTCTGGATCCAGTTACAAAGAGGAACCAAAATTATTACTGATGTTTACTACGCTTATATTAATTGCACTTGTTGTTTGGTTGTTTATTTGTTTGTTACGGTAAAATCTTGTAATCGATATTTTACATACTAGCCAGTGTCCATCGAGTTGAAATTTTGCATGTGGACGGATTTCCGGTGACAATGCGCGAATTAATAAAAAAAAAATAAGTACGTAGGCTTTCACGGCCAGAATTATTTAGAAAATAAACTGCTTCCGGGTTATGCCGTGTGTCAAGATTTGTTAATGCTGACGTTTCGCGAACCATGTTGCTCGCTTCTTCAAAGCTAATTGAATACTGAAGACCTACCAAGAAAGTCTCCCTTATATACCTGAATTTACACCTCACTGCGCACATCTGGAGCTACCGCTCCATGTGGTTTTCCACCTGACCGCGTTAGGATCGATTTCCAGACCCTACTAATGTCAGTACCGTCCTCGCGATTGATGTTGTCAGGATGTTTGTAAATTTCGATGGCTTCTCTAATAAGCCTTCGATGATAATTACCCACCCTTGCCAACATCTTCACGTCATCGAAATCCATTGTGTGTCCCGACTCGTGGCAGTGTTGAGCAACAGCAGACTGTTGAATCTTGCCTAGCCGGGTGTTACTACTGTGCTCCTTGATTCGACATTCGATGCTTCGTCCTGTCTGTCCTACATAGCATGTTCCGCACTCACATGTTATCTTGTATACTCCTTCGTTCTTCAGGAGTGGTGTGATATCCTTTAGGTTGGGCAAAAGATCCTTTACCTTAGCTGGTGCTCTGTACCTTACCGTGATACCCGATTTCTTCAGTACTCTAGCGATTCTCTCTGATACCCCACTAACGTATGGCAAGCAAGCGAACCCCTTTGACTGTTGCGGTTCCTCTGAGACTTGCGGTTTTCTTTGTGTGACACCCCGTATGTCAGACTTGGTGTATCCATTCTGACGTAGGGCCCACTCCAAGTGTTTCCGTTCGTCGTCCAAGGTGCTAGAGTCGCACACCTTCTCGGCTCTGTTGAACAAAGTGTTAATAACACTTCTCTTCTGTTGGGGGTGGTGGTGTGATTTTGCGTTCAAGTACCGATCGGTATGTGACTTCTTACGGTAGACTGTATGTCCAAGTCTACCCGTTGACGTTCTGTATACCAGCACATCCAAGAAAGGCAGCTGATTATCCTCTTCTATTTCCATCGTGAATTTGATGGAAGGACTAACATTGTTCAGGTGGTTATTGAGTATTGAGTATTGTCTCTCCACCACATACTTCAAGTGGGCGGGAGCGATGTATGAGCAGGTAGAGGGTGCAGCCATGGGATCACCTTTGTCACCGGTAATCGCCAATTTCTTCATGGAATTGTTTGAAGAAAAAGCCATTAGGTCAAGTCCTTTCAAACCCAAGCACTGGGTCAGATATGTCGACGATACCTTTGTGGTTTGGCCACACGGTAGAGATAGACTTACTGAGTTCCTTAACCACCTGAACAATGTTAGTCCTTCCATCAAATTCACGATGGAAATAGAAGAGGATAATCAGCTGCCTTTCTTGGATGTGCTGGTATACAGAACGTCAACGGGTAGACTTGGACATACAGTCTACCGTAAGAAGACACTGAAAATTTGTCCAATCGAGATGAAATTTTGCATGTGGGCAGGTTTCCGGCGACAATGCATAAATCAATAAAAAAATTTAAATTTTTTTAAAATTTGTCAACTTTTTAAGATTTGTCAAAATTTTCAAAATTTGGAAAATCGAATTGAAGTTTTGCTAGTGGACAAATTTCCGATGGCAATGCAATGAATCAGTAAAAAGAATTAAGATCTTTAAAAAAAATTCCAAAATTTTTGTATTTTTTTATATACCGTAGTTTTTAGAAAATACTTTTTTACATAAATTTAAGTCACCAAGAAATATGTCATACCCCTAAATCGCGCAAAGTTTATATTGTGACTATGAAAGTTAATTAATAATTCCAGTTTTTATGTAATATTGAAATAAAATATTTCTGTTGGTTAACATTGCCATCGAAGAAATTACCCCATGATAAGTTATAGCACACCACACGTGTAATTTTTAGAGATGTTAGGTTAGTCTAGAGCAGGGATGCACAGACTTGTTGGGACCAAGGGCCACATCAATTAATTTAGGCTTTTGGAAGGGCCGCAAAGAAAAATCATATTGTTCATTTTTATAAGTATATATATTTTATTTTTTCATATTATCGTATTTATATTTTCATATTTATCGAGTATTGCACAAAAATTGGTAGATAGGTATCCAGACAGGGATGCTTTCCTGGGGGTTCGCGCGAACCCTATGATGTGAATGCTATGGTTCATGCAAACCCCCTGTTAATCAGAAAAAAATTACTTACGTTTTTTTATGATTAGCGGTGATTTCTACAATTCTTTCGATTTTCAAATCTTTCTTTCAAATATCTATCATATTCGTATAAGCTCTTTTCTTCTAACTCTAACCAAAGGGTTTCTGGAATGGCAAAACGATTACAAAACAAATATTTCCTGGCGGAGTTAGCTCTAATGATTGACATTCTTCAGGAGTGCTCTTTACTATCCAATGCCCTTCAAGCTAGAAATATAAATATTTGCAGAGGAGAACAACTGATCAGAAGAACAATTAAAGCTTTTCAAATGCTTAAAGATCGTAGCGGTATTTATGAAAAAAAAGTGGATGAAGTTATAACTTGGAAGTATTCAAAATTATTACTTTTGTCGAAAACAGAATTTATGGAGACCTTCCCAGAGATTCTCTTATTACAGCATCATAAAATATTTGAAATTAAGGTTGATTGGCTTCTCTCAAGTAGGATCAAATAACCACAAGAAAAATATTGATGACAGCAAAATTTATGATCTAGCCAATTGGAATTTCAAAACTTGGAAAAGGCAGTTCCCTATGTAACAAGTTGGTTGAGGAACCATAACTCGGCAGATGATACCAGGGTGAAAAAAATCCAAATCGAAAGAATATAGTGAAAATAAAGTAGCTAGCTATTTGGAAATAATTTAAATGATTTTTTTAAGTAATATTAATACTATGAATACATGAAATTCCAGAATTCTAGTTTATGTAAATAAATTTGTGTCTTGTCCAATTAGTAAACAAAATAAAAGTAAATATGAACGATGAATTGTTTATTTCCTGATAGTTTAATATTCATCAGCTACTGTGCTACTCTGCGAAATAATATTTCAAAGGGAATATTAATATTCTTTAAAAAAAGGTTAGAAAATATTCACTGCCAATGCGAACCCCCTGGTAAAATTTTGGGAAAGCATCACTGTATCCAGATAAGTAATTTACATCTTTATACTGTGGTATGACATTGCAGACATTGCCGAACACTAGTGGCGAATAAAGTCACAATAAGTTTGGCAGTCAGCTGCTGTGAGTGAGGCGGGCCACCAGTATATTAACGGAGGGCCGATGCGGCCCGCGGGCTGCGGTCTGTGCATCCCTGGTCTAGAGAGTGTAAAATATAGATTTACATCACTCCAGTAACGACAAAACTGTGAAGAAACAATGCCATTTGTTGAAAAGGTACTTTCATCCGAAAATACAATAAATTTAAGAAAATTTTTGTTATTTACTATTTCGCTACCCATCTCAAGACAGACATCCAAGCGTCTCGCATCATCGCCGGTATCCAAAGTCTGTCTAAATCGTTGTAATCTATCAATGCAAGCTTAAAACAGTAACTACGTGTTTAATTTAGGTTAACTCTTAACTTTGAGTTTACGGGTTCATCAATGGTCGGGTTACCCCTAACTACCACTTAAATCGTGGTTACTTTTACCCGGCAGAATTTTTGATAGTTAAAGCGATAACTCCTAGTTACCACATACAGAATGGCACTGAGGATTTTCTAACCTAACGTAAAACGTTACATATGTTGTGAGATTTTATTTATTTACACAGATATAAATCCATTTTTTTTTTATATATACCCAAAACCAAGAATTTGTCGAAGTGACAATTACCAGCATTTGATTTTAATCACTAAGCCCCCCCCCCCGCTTGTCCTGCCTTTTCTCAAGAAAATTCTGGTCACCTTAGATATCTATCACGTAAAAGCATAAATAAATGAAACAAATTCATAGGTAGAACCTTTCTAATTGTGAATGTCCTACCCCAACCGTAGACTTCATAAATGAAGTATTTAAATTTTTTTATCTACGACTCGTATATAATAAATTCATTGTCTACGTATATATGAGTGTATAATCCCTAGCATGATACACGCCGGTGATACTGATAACAGTAGCTTTTAATAATGACAGTTCTTTTGAATAATGATTGCACCTACGTGGTTGACAGTTGATTGACCGTTTGTATCGCCACCACTGATAAATACATTTGAAATATTTGATATAAAATGGAATTTATGACGTCGTATTTGACTCGCACATACCGGATATATGTAAATCGCTCGCATGTTTAAACTTCATGCTCGCGATTTATATCCTTAATTATGTGCTCGTCATATAATATAGGTACTCTTAATTACCGTTAGAATTAATTTTTGATCATAAATAAATGCATCTTTTCTTTGTATGTCTTCTTCACTCCAAAAAGCAAATAAGGGGATTAATTGCTTGAAAGTTTTGAAATTTTTTATCTTTGTATGACATAACAAAAATCCCACAGTATAAAAAAAAATCTGAGAAAAATTGGAAATCTTACTTTCGACTATAAATTCGTGTTGGTTACATCATTTAAAAAAACAATTTATACTTCGTTTTAAACCAAAAAGAAAACATTTTTAACATTTTTATTATTTAACATAGAAATAAATGAATACAACATAACATATTTATGTATATAAATTAAGCTGAGTACAAAAACAACATTTCCTTTATGTTTACTACTTTTTAATCATTTCTTTTTTACTGTCCTATAAATTTCGAACGAATCAACTTGGGAAGAAACTGTATATTCAAAAATTTTACGTTTGATTTTTTTTCTTGTAAAATGACGAGACATTGGCATTTTACGAATAATTTTGATATCTTTAATTGGCTTTCTTTTTGAACCTATAACATTCAAACGAATAAACTCAGAGGCATGATGTTTTTATAGCTCATTTGTAATTTAAAATAGTATCAAAAATCTGATTTGGCCAGGCACATGACTTTATCATACTATATATAAAATTAATAGTTTAGCGAGATCGAGATCGGTCGTGTCTGCATTAAAATAAAATTAGTTAGCCAGGATTTTACAGATATTTGCATTCTATTAACAGTAGGTACTGTCAAAACATCAGCGTTTGACATTACCTACCGACATTAGAATGAAAATATTGGTCAAATCCTGGCTAACTTGTTTTATATTAATGCAGACACGACCGATCTCAATCAAGAATTTGCTCATACAGCTAAACTATTAATTTTACAAAAAAAATTCATTAACATAAATTACTCAGATACACACACAGAGACATTTTTTGTACCTTGGTCAAATATGTTCAGAGCACTCAAAATGACTGTTCTATTTAAAATATAGGTAAAACTACGAGAGCTGAACGTGAGTCATCGCCTAAAAACGTAAGACCAGACGCATGAAAAAGCACTCTGTTTCTTTCTAACGCACGGGAATGGTCTGTAACGTATCAGCAAAATAACAGCTGGAATCGATGACTCACGTTCAGCTCTCGTAGTTTTACCTATAATGGACTTTGGTCTGCTTCTTACAGATGAACCAGCCAGTGTAGTCAAAAGCATTGCAATTTTGTAGCTAAAGTCAAGTCTCTAAAAATTGTATGTGATTGTTTCTTTTAAGAACGTTGTCCAACAGCTGATCGACAGAGGCTTGGCTGGTTTTGATAAGTTTAGGAAAATCAGTCGAGAATTGGTCTTCGCGTGGGGATGTCGACGTTTTCGCTAAAGCTACTTTGGAACAAGATAGACTTTGCCGACGTGCGGTCAACATTATATGATCTAACGTCTTTAACGCTGTTTCAATTTATTTTTGCACACGTAAGCAGGCTGTCTGGTGATTTTACAACGCTGATCAACATAACATGGTAGCTCTAAAAATTACTGTGATAAATTGTTGACATAACCGTGACATAACCTATGTGGAGAATGTGAGATATTTATCATATATTTATATGATAAATAGCTTCAACATTTGTCTACGATTTATGAAGTGATACATGCAAAAACACACGTACTATGAATACACGCACACGTACTATGAATATGTGGAATATTTGAAAGTGTATTGAGATTATGCGCCCATATACATTTTTACCTCCTAAAAAACAAACCCCGTACCAATAACTTTGGTCACAGATTACTTACTCTTGGTACGATAGATTATGCACTCATTTCTCAGCCGATAATACACTTATGCCTAGCTACTGAAAAACAAATACATATCGACCCATGCAACGAAGACTATCGTAACTAACAAACTAAATGTAGTTACTATAGTCTTTGTTGCATGGGTCGATATTACATACGTAGGTACATCCACAGCACAGGGATCTGATGACGTATAAGAAAAACAAAACACTTAATAAGTTATTCTTTATTTACCAATTTGTAATTCATATATTATTTATAAAAGACAATTAGACAACATAAGCTTTATAATATTATATAGCTTTAGTAATATTATATTATAATATCAAAATCACATACGGGTCGTAATGCTTGTTCGGTTCTTCGGGGCTAATTGCAATACTATCTGCGGTTTGTTGTGTTAAACGTAATTCTCCATACACTTTGCACTTGAGAAGAAAAACATCTGGAGTCAGTGGTTGACAAGTCGACTATATAGTCCCATTATACATTTCTCATATAATAATGTTATAGACGTCTTCCAGTAATATTACCAAAAAATGTGATAAAAAATCGGTAATCTTCAGCATACCTCGATAATTTTATTGTCTGTTCATGGAAATTATGAAAATTAGTAATCACATCTCTTGTCTAGAAATCCTCTTCGATCAACAAAGTAGTACCTACGTATTTTGATTCCTCGTAATGTGATTTGAATCCAATTACAAAACCCGTAATGAGCTATCTGCATCATACCATACTTGGAGCTTGAATTCTCTGGTAGTAGAATGGATAAAACAGCACTGTTTGTATGTATATTCTGCTAACTAACCTAACAATTGACAAGGAAATTTTAAATAACAATAGTATACTTCTTTAGGCACAAACCTGATTGATGTCTGATATAATAGTAGAATTTTTATGTAATCTCCTAATTTCGATTAGAATACTTCTTTGTGCAGTGTCCCCAAGTTTTCTACATTTTCAGATTATATCGGATTTGTAGGTTAGAACTCTCGAAATCTGTCCCAGTAAATATAAATGTGAATTTTAGCGAGTAACAGCCTTTTTTTGTGGTATATGGTAGATAGAGATAGACCCATTACTACTATCTTCGTCTAATGATGACTAGTTCTCGAGAACATCGTAGATGGACACACTGTTCAGACTCGAACATGGATGGAAAAATTGGGAAAATACGACGCCGATTCTTCAAAGGTGTGGCTTTATTTCTTTTCATTTATTGGATTTTTTCAAATTGTACATTGACATAAAGTGGAACTACTGCGGCGCATCGCAAAAATACATAATTGAAATGTTATTCCTGAAATCAGGATATCACCCGTCCTCCAATTATACGTCTATCTTTGAGCAGCAATTGTTTAAAATTGGGCATGGGTATAATAAATATGGAGATGTGTCGCACTAGAATAGTTAATTCAGATTGTTGTAATCTTATAAGATGCTATCATTATTCAATAATTAACCCACAGGAGCATTGAACTGTTTGAATAATTGGACCAATAGGGGACCACCAGAGCTGAGCAGAACAGACCTGAAGTTAGGCTGAACCAGCCTCTTAACTTTTCAGAGGACAAAATATTGACCCGTTTCGGTTCTTTTTGTAGACACTGTATGTTCCGCGTTCACAGACGCCCGATATTTGTAATATGTGCATGGTTTTGTAGCGTGGCGCTAGCCTTTTATCGTTATGTAGGACATCCCCATTGTACTATTGCGTCTCATTTAAAGCTATCGATTTCCAAAGTCCCTCGCCTGAATTTTTTAACCCGGCACTGGAATTCAGCCTTTATATGAAGGAATTTGACAAGTAAAATAGAATCAATTATATTTTTTATATGCGATAAAAATAGTATTCTGTTTCTTGATCATTTAAGTTTTCTTAATCTTTGATTTTCTAATGTATTTTCTTTGATTTTCAGGTGGCCATCAAAATAATTGATAAGACTGCGTTAGATGAAGAAAATCTGACAAAAATATTTAGAGAGACTGCCATTTTGAAGAAACTACGTCATCCACATATTACTCGGCTGTATCAGCTGATGGAAACCAATCAAACTATATATCTGGTCACGGAGTATGCCAGCAAAGGAGAAATATTTGGTAAGAGCCTTCATGTTGTTTAAAACAGAGAAACATATTAAATAATGGGTACGAAATTGAATAATGAAGGTACAAAAGCTTTCTTTGACGATGTTCTATTCTGAGAATATTTGCGCTCATATGATGGTATCGTGAATATAAATTTTTGTAGATTGTCTACATTCCTTTATTTTTTTCTTTAAAATGTCATCGTTTCTCGGAATAATACGTCCTTAAACCAGACCAAAGAATTTCTTATTACATAAGTGCTTAAAACAATTTCATCCTTTGACGTAAATAAATACCGAGGGACATTGGGACATTTGCATTTCTAAAAACGGTGATTTTTTCAGTATGGAATATCTATTCTAAAATAATTCTGAAATAACATAAACTAGCAAATTGCATAGTTGGATATTTTTTGATTTGATCTGTTAAAACTTTTATTGCGGGTGCAATAACTGTTACTATTCTTATATTAAATAAGTTATGGCAGATGCATCAAATCATAATTACTACCTAAAAATTTAAAAAGAAAATCCTTATTTGCTTAAATTGGCACATTTTTAGAATCTTTTATCTCCGTTAACCCTTTACGAACTACAAACTATATTACAGCAATCTAAAGAACAACTATATCCCATACTTCCATAGTTATTACAGCCCAAAATTCCGATGATGGTCTAAAAGAATTTTACTACTTTCATTCACTATGCACACCGTTTTAGAATCGCTTGCAATCGTATAAACTGCGAAATATCTATATTCTATACATATTTAAGCTTTCTTAATTTTGATCTGTTCATCAAAATACGCCAGCATGACGTTTTCGGTGATGTTTTAAGGCTGCTAAGTGATCGTGCATCAGTCTCGTCAACCATGCCTATGCGTCAACTAAACCACATTTACCTTAATAAGGAGTTATGCGAAGATCAAACCCACATCGTAGATATGATCGGGTTCAAATACTGCCGCGGGATTGTATATGCGCAATAAATAGTTTATTGAATATCAGCATGTACGTAGCAAGCTATAGTACATTTAAAGTGTTGAGGATTTCCTAGTTTATATAACGTATATCTTTTCAGTAACATTTTGGACAGAATTTTGGTCGTGCCAATATCGTATTCTTTTTTTTTTGTATGTCGCTTCCAACTTCGTCTTAGTTCTAGTTCTGTCTAACTATTTGTGTTACCTCCATCGCATGTAATTTTACTAACTATAATGTCTTAAAAACGACTTTAACGAAATTAGAATTTGGTTTTAATTATCAGTGCGTGTAAATGTATAAGCCTCAACGGCTACCTACCGGAATTACGTAGAAGCCGTTATTAAACATTAAGCGTTATAACAATTCTTCTATATCCTTTATTCACTAGTTGTCATGCTACTGTTTTTATCACAGTAGCCGTTGCGGGTTAATAGTGTTGGTCCAAGCTCTATTGTGATCATGGTTGCGCCCCGTTAAATCCACAATAAGATTTTGTCATCATTTTATCCCAACTTTACGAAGTTGACGGTTTACCAGTTTACTACAGTACCAACAGTATTACAACCGGTACCCGAAAAATACCCTAGATTCTAAATATAGTAACCAGAAATTATAAATTTATCATCAAGATAGTATAAAAGAGGAAGAATCATATGAGCTTAAAATTAAAGTCCCATAACGTGAAATTGACAAGCCGATACATTATATAGGTTTATCTACGACTCACATATATCACACAGAAAAGTAAATACTTCACTCAAAGCAATATGCTTTCATCCAAGTAAATGATTAGTTTGCTATAGCCGCAAGTAGATATTTTCACAAGTTAAGAATAAAGAGATATTGTTGAATTGAAATGATCATATGCTTGTATATCTGAGAAAATATTTTCTTGCAATGAGTATAGATATTATTCATTCAAGAAAACTATTCTCACGTTGAGAATAATGGAATTTTCTTAAAGTGAATAAATATGCTTGACAATGAGAAAATATTTTCTTGAAATGAGTATAGATATTATTAGTTCAAGAACATGATCATAATGTATTGAATAGATATTACTGTTTTAGTTTTTTTTTTAAAAGGTAGGGAATTGTGTGAAATAAGTAGACAATAACTTAGCGAATGATATTTGTTTTATTGTATGAAATTTCTTTGCTTAATTACATATATACTTACCTATTTATAAATTATCACTACCTACAATATCTAAGGCATGGAAAAAAACACTATATTCTATTAGACATCAAATTGTTTCCATTATATTACACAAGTAAGTTTTCTGTGACATGTATGTTGATTTGGTGATCACTATATGGCTAGGCAAAATTTACGTACCGTGTGCGTCACAAGTCACAACTACGAACTGCGTCGCAAATACGTTGAACATAAGTACTGTAGGCTATTCACTCAAAATAAAAACTATATACTTTCATAATATTATAGATCGCGTAGTTATTGCGTACAGTACCTACAAAATTAGTAAAGGTATACTTACATATTGAACTCTTCCCGGACAATACTCGGTAGTCAGCGAACACGACGCCATAGCAGACCCCAACTAACTGAAGGCAAAGGCCGATGCGAAAAATCTTAAATCTCGGCAACGTTCGTGCACGTTTGAGTGTAAATGCGCAAGCGCGTTCCAAGCAATGGTTTACTTGATTCAAGATATTGATCAACTTCTTGAATTGAGAATTTAAAATAAAAGAAAATTTTTACTTGGTTTGAAAATTATATACTTAACCGAAACTAATAACTCTGAGATTGGGATATTCTTGAATTGTGAGAACAAGGAATTCTTAAATGAAAGAAATTGTTTCAAGCCAAGTATATATTAACTTTCATCTAAAGCAATAACCGTAAGTAAATAATTTTCTCACGTTTTGAGAATATACTTCGCTGTGTGTAATAAGTTCATTGCATACCTATCTATGACTATATAATCCCCATCATGATACACGCCAATGATTATAATGACAGTAGCGTTGTATAATAATGACAGTTCGTTTAAATAATGACGTCATTATTTGAACGAACTGTTATCATTATACAACGCTAGTGTCGAAGTCTGTCAAAACCTACGTGGATGACAGTTATGTGACAGTTCGCTTTGCCATCATTGACAAATACATTTAAAATATTTGATATAAAATGGAATTTATGAGTCGTAGATAAAACGTCGTATTCGACTCGCCCATAACGGATATAAATCGCTCGCATAATTACAAGCTCGCCTACGGCTCGCGTGTGAACTTCATGCTCGCAATTTATATCCTTAATTATGTGCTCGTCAAATAATATACTATTAAGTGGTTTCTAGTGCGTTATAAGTATTTTTTTATAACTAATTAGCATGACAGTATGTGATGTAAGAAGCTGTCGCAGAAAGGGTCCAGGCTGCAATAAATCAGCGGGAATTACGTTTCATCGGTAAGTGACGTTAGATGTCAGTCAAATGACAATGAACAGGCCCATATGCAATAAAATTTGACTTAATTTTTGGTTTATTTAACAATTATATGTAGGTTTCTGAAGATTCCTGCCAAGCAGGAATTATGGATACAGTTTTAGACCGATGTAACTGGAAGCCGACAAATTCCAGTGTTATTTGTTCGAAGCATTTTTCGGACATATGTATAGACAGAACATCATCAAATCACATCAAATATATTTTTTCTACTTTGCATTCACAATGCACACATTGTAACACTGTTTTCGGTGTTACAATTAACACATTGTAACACCGAAAACAGTAACATTTTTGTCTAAGATTGCCAGGATTGGTACACATTGATATCAAATGCCAAATGTCAAACGTACAATACATAACCACACACTGCCTCATTTTTAATCGCTTGCAATCGCATAAACTGCGAAATATCAATATTCTATACATATTTAAACATGCGTGTAGCCTGCTATAGTATGGCCAAAGGTTGTGGCTTTCTTAGTTTTGCTGTGTTCATCAAAATACGCCAGCATAACGTTTTCGGTGATGTTTTACGACTCTGGTAAGTGATCGTTATCATTCTTTTCAACTAAACATCAAATCCCCTTTTCAGATATAATTCAAGAACCACATTTACTTTAAAAAGATATTATGCGAAGATCAAACCTACATCGTAGATATGAATGATTTTAATTACTGCTACGAGATTGTATATGCGCAATCAATGGTTTATCAGCATACACGTATGAAGCTATAGTACATTTAAAGTGTAGAGGATTTCTTAGTTTATGTAACGTATAAGTTTTCGGTAACATTTTCGACCGAATTCTGTTCGGCTCAATTCGTATTCATTTTTGTCCGTCGCTTTCGACTTCGTCTTAGTTCTGGTTGTGTGCAACATATTTGTATTACCTCCATCACATGTAATTTTACTAAGTATAATTTATTCTAATAAACTACTTTGCCGAAATTAAAATTGGGTTTCAATTATAAGTGCTTGTAAATATATAAGCCGCAACGGCTACGTAGCGGAATTAGGTAGACACCGCTATTAAACGTTAGGCGTTAAAACAATTCTTTAGTAAGTTCTTGTTCTTCGAAGTAACTAATCAGTCACCGCCAAACACTCCTATTCTGATTATTATACTTATGAAACCATTATTAAAGTTGTTGACTTTTTAGGTTAAGTTTCATGTATATATCACAGTAGGGTTAAAAGTGTTGCCCCAAGCTCCATTATGATCATCGTTGAGACCTCGCTGAATATTTATTCAAACTTGTAGGCTAAAGTAGAGTAATTTTATTCACAATTAGATTTTGTCAAGATTTTATCTCGTAGATCTCATCCTTAACGAAGTTGACAGTTACTACAGTGCTGCCACGTGGTACCCGCGAAATACCCTAGATTCTAATTTAGCGCAATATAGTAACCACAATTTCTAAATTTATATAAAATTAATGACGCAAAGTAGAAAAAATAGTATATTACACTCGTTTTATAAGACGTATTGGCGCACTCGTTCCATTTGGGCACTCCTCGCTACGCTCGTCGTGCCCAAAACAACTCGTGCGCCAATTTGACGTCTTATAAAACTTGTATAATAATATACTATTCTAGTTTAGTAAAACATAGTTTCGATCAAGATGTGTTGGATAGTCACAGAATATTATTAATTAAAAGTATTAAAAATAGGTACACACATATTCGAATGTGTTACGTCTGAAAAACAAAAATAAATAAATCCGCCAGCATTCGACATCAAAATAATAAAATGGTTTTTCTACTTTGCATTCACAATGCACACATTGTAACACTGTTTTCGGTGTTACATTAACACATTGTAACACCGAAAACAGTAACATTTTAGTCTAAGATTGCCAGGATTGGTACACAATGATATCAAATGCCAAATGTCAAACGTACAATACATAACCACACACTGCCCCTTTTTAATCGCTTGCGATCGCATAAACTGCGAAATATCAATATTCTATACATATTTAAACATGCGTGTAGCCTGCTATAGTATAGCCAAAGGTTGTGGCTTTCTTAGTTTTGCTGTGTTCATCAAACTACGCCAGCATAACGTTTTCGGTGATGTTTTACGACTCTGGTAAGTGATCGTTATCATTCTTTTCAACTAAACATCAAATCCCTTTTTCAGATATAATTCAAGGACCACATTTACTTTAATAAGGTATTATGCGAAGATCAAACCTACATCGCAGATATGAATGATTTTAATTACTGCTACGAGATTGTATATGCGCAATCAATGGTTTATCAGCATACACGTATGAAGCTATAGTACATTTAAAGTGTAGAGGATTTCTTAGTTTATGTAACGTATAAGTTTTCGGTAACATTTTGGACCGAATTCTGTTCGGCTCAATTCGTCTTAGTTCTGGTTGTGTGCAACATATTTGTATTACCTCCATCACATGTAATTTTACTAAGTATAATTTATTCTAATAAACTACTTTGCCGAAATTAAAATTGGGTTTCAATTATAAGTGCTTGTAAATATATAAGCCGCAACGGCTACGTAGCGGAATTAGGTAGACACCGCTATTAAACGTTAGGTGTTAAAACTTAGCATAATTTATTTTAATAAACTACTTCACCGAAATTAGAATTTGGTTTCAATTATAAGTGCGTGGAAATGTATAAGCCTCAACGGCTACCTAGCGGAATTAGGTTGACACCGCTATTAAACGTTAAGCGTTATAACAATTCTTTAGTAAGTTCTTGTTCTTCGAAGTAACTAATCAGTAGAGAGTAGACAAAATGCTCGCGCTATCATATCATAGACGTTGCGCTTCGGTTGTAGGAGGGGGGTTCTAGCGGCCTGGCCATGGCGTGCCGCGTGATACGAGTATGAGTGAATCGTTTAGTATCTTCCGAGAGGTGTTTTGATGCGTATATTCTTCGTTGCGATTTTCAACTGTTTATTTCAACTTGTTTGACTGTTGACAAAGCTGTACGTTGGTAGTTTTTCTTGGGCCTGGTCTAATACCATTTCTTTTCGTTTATTTTAAGAGTCTGCAGTATCTCTTGTTCAATTTAGTAAGAATTCGTTAAGCATTTTATCAGAGTACTTCTTAGTTTTATTTTGGTGAATTAATATTTGAGTTGAATTTCTTGTTAGTATCTTTTGTTCAATTTAGTTAGAATTCGTTAAGCATTTTATCAGAGTACTTCTTAGTTTTATTTTAGTGAATTAATATTTGAGTTGAATTTCTTGTTTCGTTTTACACATATATGTCGAAAATGACAAATATTTTGGCAGAATATGGCGATTTATTTAGGTTGGTGAATAAAAAGGAGGTGGAATGTACTGTGTGCTCAAACACGTTAGGTTTAAGTAAGCAGAGTTTAATGCGGCACGTTACCTGCAAAAAACACGTTGATAACATACGAGGACTTTCTCAGGAAGAATTTATAAACGATATGTGTGAAGCATTTCTGAGTGCTAATATCCCACTATCAAAACTAAATAATCCTCATTTACAAAAGTTTTTGAAAAAGTATACAAGAAGAAATATTCCGCATCATACAACAATTAGAAAGTATTATGTACCAAAGCAATTCAACAAAACAGTAAGTAAAATAAAATCTAAACTTGGGGAAAATTATATATGGATCAGCGCTGACGAAACAACGGATATTAAGGGAAGATGTGTTGTTAATGTGGTAGCAGGTACTCTTCATCCAGAAAATCCACCATTATCATTTCTAATTGCTTCAAAATGTCGACTATCAGTCAAAGCTGAAGATATTTGTGAAATTATAATAAGTAGTTTAAAGCACACATTTTTCGGCGGCCATCTCAAAGTTTTACTATTTCTTTCTGATTCTGCTAGCGTAATGTTGAAAACAGGAAAACTGCTCAAGGAACATTATCCAAACATGTTACACTTAACCTGCATGGTCCATGGCATTCACAGAATTGCAGAATTAATCCGTGAACAATTTCCCGATGTTAATTTGTTAATTAGCACGTTTAAGAAGATTCTTTTAAAAGCACCTTCCAGGGTAGCTTTATATAGAGAAATGTGTCCAGATATTCCACAACCACCACAGCCAATTGTAACACGGTGGGGTACTTGGCTAGAGGCTGCATTTTTCTACAACAAATATTTTGATGTTTTAAAACCATTTATTTTAAAACTAAAAGATAATGCCGCTGCTGTTAAGGAATGCCAAAATGTAATTGTAAAGGCAGATCTTCCAGAAAAATTAAAGTTTATTAACACCCATTTTTCAGTTATTCCTGACGCCATTATATTTCTGGAAGGGCAAAATCTAAAATTATTAGAATCGTTTGCAAAATTTGATTCACTTTTTCTTTCTTTAAAAAGTCTTGAAGGGCCGATTGGCGAAAAAATATGTGCAAAAATTGATGCCGTTTTAGAACGTAATCCAGATTACGACGTTTTAAATCAAATTGCGAAAAATACTCTGCATGAAAATGAACACTGTTATTTAAAATATAGTAATTTGATTTCTTATTTTTGTAATGCCCCTATTACAAGTTGTGATGTCGAAAGGAGTTTTTCAAGATTTAAACGTATTTTGACTTGTCATAGAACCAATTTGACAGAGGAAAACCTTGAAAAATTTATAATTCTAAATGCCTACTATGGCTCAAAAGCTGAAGACAGTGTGGATGAGGATTTTGTCGAAGAAATTGAATAGAATATTTAAAGCGGCTATGTACCACGCACGCCGCTGCCCGAGATTTGTCGTACAATTATATATTCGACCTGCTATCGCGGGACACATAAGCACTCCCCACGTGGTCAACTGGTACGCCGTCGAGAAGCAAGCATTTTGTCTACTCTCTGCTAATCAGTCACCGCCAAACACTTCTAACACTTCCAAACAATAAGATTCTGATTATTATACTTATGAAACCACTATTAAAGTTGTTGACTTTTTAGGTTAAGTTTCATATATTTATCACAGTAGGGTTAAAAGTGTTGCCCCAAGCTCCATTATGATCATCGTTGAGACCTCGCTGAATATTTATTCAAACTTGTAGGCTAAAGTAGAGTAATTTTATTCACAATTAGATTTTGTCAAGATGTTATCTCATAGATCTCATCCTTAACGAAGTTGACAGTTACTACAGTGCTGCCACGTGGTACCCGCGAAATACCCTAGATTATAATTTAGCGCAATATAGTAACCACAATTTCTAAATTTATATAAAATTAATGACGCAAAGTAGAAAAAATAGTATATTACACTCGTTTTATAAGACGTATTGGCGCACTCGTTCCATTTGGGCACTCCTCGCTACGCTCGTCGTGCCCAAAACAACTCGTGCGCCAATTTGACGTCTTATAAAACTTGTATAATAATATACTATTTGATTAATGGCCAGTAGGTTACAAAATGTATAATACCTATTTTGTTTATATTCATATTAATATTTATGTTACACTTATTATATATAAGACTTATTTTACATTATTTGTTATAACCTAAATCTAGAGTATTTTTGTGTTTATTATATATTTTTACTGTCTTTAGTTAAACTAATATAGTTAATATGTGCTATGTTGCACTGTCTGCAATATTACAGAAAAAGAATTATAATTAGTCCGGGCCTGTGCAGACCGACCGTCGCGTACGGTCCCATAAGCCACACCTACTGACGCCGTTTTCATTATAAGAAAAACGTCGTCATAGTCTCGATGAAATTTATGCATGCGCCAGTTGACGTCTTATAAAACTTGTATAATAATATTATCGTGAACGCTCGTACTGTATGAAAATTAGTTAGGCAGGATTTGACAGATATTTTGATTCTATTGACAGATAAAGTCGTGGTATTATTATTAGAGGTATGCTCATACTCATGTGGAGTGGGGATGAGAATCTGCGAGAATCTTCGTTACGTTAATATCCGCTGGGCGCGCTGCATGGTTGAAGAATAATAACATAAACATAACTAGTACCAATCCAATTTTTGTTTATTTATGCTTATTTCTGCGTACATAATGCAAATGCTGGAAAGTTTTCTTTTTATACAAGTACGTTTGTCTGTTATGTTTTATAAATTGTTAGTGGCATAACCCCTAATAACGTAAACATAACTAGTACCAAACCAATTATTGTTTATTTATGCTTATTTCTGCATACATAATGCAAATGCTTGAAAGTTTTCTTTTTATACAAGTACATTTGTCTGTTATATTGTATAAATTGTTAGTGGCATAACCCCTAAGTTTGACATATGCAATGTTGGTTGTCTACATATCACCTGCGCAGTAGCAATCGTAAATTCGTCCAAAAATTAATCATACCTTTATATTCATACCACGGATAAAGTCATGTACATGGCCACATCAGATTTAAGTTAACTAATGAAATATACCTACACCTTTACACTTTGAACTACTACCCGTATTTATTGAAAATCTTGTTTGAAATCGTTGTTTGAAACGCTGGTCCGAGGAATAATTTCTGATAGAAGAGGCAACCGCAACCACATATTTCTCGCTGACGACACGCTGTCTACTATGACATGAATAATAATAATTAATCGGCCCAATCATCGTTGTTTACAAGAAAACACCTCAGAAACGTAATGTGTACCGTATGTATTCTAATTTTTCAATGAGTCACGTTGTTTGTCGTTTCAAATATTAAATCATTCTCTTCGCGTCTTATTGCTTACAATTTTATTATTATCTAAAGGTGTGTCTACACTTAAATAATTTCTGAAGAAATCGGGAACCAAATATCCGATTATTTAATCCGTTTAACGGTTGACGCTTCACTTCATTGACTTTACCGTAGTCGCGAAAAGTTTTTGTTAAAAAAAACTCACAACCTCCTAGTCACTTAATTAGTCAGCAATTTGATCTCGCACTGCAAACCGGATTTATCCAGATTTCTATCGAGTAACTGGCTATACCAATACACTTTCCGTAAACTGGAGAGATCCTATTGTTTATTTGCTCTTACCACTGATTCCTATCGCGACCTATGTCTTATTTTTTTTTGTCTTATTGTTTTCACAAAATGATCACTTTTTGCTATTTATCATCGTACTACGAAATAAAAATCGCAGATTGTCAATAAAACACACGCTTTTATGTCATGTGCGTTCATCTTTGGTTCACTTCTCAAATGTCAACAGTGGCACAATACGTACCACATTTTAATGCTTACAATAATTGCAAAGGTAAATAAATCAGGATGGCCAGTACCAGGCGCTGTATTAATTCGCTGCTCATAACTGACGTACCGCTTTCGTGTCTGACGGTCGTAAAAATGTGAAAAATCGAAACTGAGTAGCGACGCGACGCTTCTGATGCGTCATCGTATACGAATCTGCAAATTCGCGCGTTTCGCGGTGTAAACGGTGTAAACCGTCGTGAAAATTAATAATTATGGTGTTAAGCTGCTGTTGTATACACATTAAAAGGAAATTGGTATATTTGTTTGGATAATAAAAGAGAAAAAGTTGGGAAATTATCTGTAGTAACAGATAGGAAAAACTTTCTTCGGGTGGATTTCGAGGATGGGTTAAAGATTATGATAATTTTATTTTATGTCACTCAAAATGTTACATGGATATTAGATTAAACTACACTTTTCGTTCGTATAGGAAAGAAACCGAATAATTTATGATCATCCAAGAATTAGGTTTTCAACTAACAGTCAAAAATTATATAAATTTTTTATCATTTGTTTACGTAATGTTCTAAATTATTTAAAGAATATTAATGAGCCCTTGGGTTGGTTGTAGTGGTGTAACGCCTTAGCCAGCACAATTGCCAGTTCTATTTATTTATTTCGGGACATGTTAAGGAAGAAATTTATGGGGATGTTCCAATTTCTACATATAACAAATACAAGGAACGATTTAGTAGAAATGTGGTGTTCTGTAGAAATCGTAATGCATAGTTCTGTACACATAACACACCGCCACTCTCATAAGAATATAGTTATTTTACCAACAAGTATATTAAAAATCGCGATTAATGATCGAGACTGTTTAACGCTCGAGCGTAGCGAGAGCGTTAATTGTCGAGATCATTAATCGCCGTTTAATATTCGCGTTGGTTACAAATTTTTTTTTCGATCGTATTCTTCTCGCATCGTCTACATAGATTTTTCTTCGCCAATGTCTTTTTAGGTTATATGACAATTTATGTAATTTGACACTGACAGTTCTAGAGGGCGGTATGTTTTGATTGGAAAGTTTCATTTCACATATGTTCGATTGGCCAATCAAAAAACGTCTTTACGTCGTGTGATTGGCTATAACAAATCGTGCACATTCACTAAACTGACTCATAAATAAACGATCGACAGAAATAGTTATTTAACCAACAAGTATATTAAAAAGAGCGACTGTTTAACGCTCGAGCGCAGCGAGAGCGTTAACTGTCGAGATCATTAATCGCCGTTAATATTCAAGTTGGTTACAAAATTTTTTCGTCGATCGTATTCTTCTAGCGTCGTCTACATAGATTTTTCTTCGCCGATGTCTTTTTAGGTTATATGACAGTTTATGTAATTTGACACTGACAGTTCTAGAGGCGGTATGTTTTGATTGGAAGGTTTCATTTCACATATGTTAGATTGGCCAATCAAACGACGTCTTTACGTCGTGTGATTGGCTATAACAAATCATGCATTAATAGAAATCCTGCATTAATAGAGTTGTTTAATAAACGATTTCCTATTCACTAAACTGACTCATAAATAAACGATCGACGGAAAAATAATTAAATAAATGGATAATTATAAACCAAATAAATAATAATTATTTCAGAACGATTGTTCAAACTGCACCTATCAGATCTAGTTTGCCAAAGCTTTGGGCCATCATGAATAATTCAACGTCTTTGATAAATATTATTTAAATAATATTGGAATAGTACGTAAATTACTAATTCTTAGACTTTGAAGAAAATCAATATCACAAATTATTCTTTTTTGGAGTTCAAAATTTGTGAATGCCATTTCTAAAAGCAGCTGCATGAAATAATTATTGCATTTATGAGATTGTTGAATGTCGTCGAACGATCTAGGTATTAAATAAGTTATACATATGTCAAATTAAATGCTTAATAACTTTGTAGATGTTGACGGTAGATTATTGATCTTTTGAAGCATGTCAAGATATACAACGTGTTCCATTTAAAATTCTTATTATTATTATTCTTTCATGACCAAGCTTAGAGCTGAAAAGCGTTCTGTTGAAAAGGGTCCAAAGGAACAAGAAGTTTAGTCTTAGCATTTTTGAAAGACTTTGCAAATAAGCCGCCATTTCTGGAATTTCGTCGAAATAATAAATTAACGTAGAGGAAATTCTGAATAATTTATGACTATGAAAATTTTTTGTACAATCAATAGTTTAGCTGCATGAGCAAATTCTATTTCATCGAGATCGGTCGTACTGCATTAAAACTAGTAGCCAGGATATGTCAGAAATTTTGATTCTAATGACAGTAGGTAGTGTCAAACGCTAATGTTTTGACAATACCTACTGTCAATATAAGCTGCGTTCGGATATTGTACACCGTTACACTTTTTACACCCAATAATAAGTGTCATTTGGACGGTGTACCCGGTGTCAACGGAGTACAATATCCGAACGCAGCTTTAATCGACATATCTGTCTAGTTCTACTAGTTTTATTTTAATGCAGACATAGCTGATCTCGATCAAATAGAATCTCATGCAGCTAAACTATTAATTTTATATATAATATGATAAAGTCATGTGCCTGGCCACATCAGATTTTTTATCCTTGTTTTTTTAACTCAGAGATGATTTTTTTGTTTAGTTCGGGAATAGAAAGCAGATGTTAGCTACAGATAATTTTTAAGCATTTTAGTTTTGATTATTGAACTTGATTGTTCAGTTTTTCAATAAAATAGAAGGAAATTTGCGTTTTGCTACTTTATATTGTTTCTTATCACAACAAATAAAGAACACCACAATTTTAACTATAAATTTTGTCACTTCTTTAACGTTATGCATTTCCAGATCACAATTTACCAGACCTGAATAGTACGAACAAATTTCTTTTTCTACTCCTATTGATGAATGCATTCATTATCATGGCAATTTATGATAAGTAATACTAACCATTCCCCACATCCATGACAAACATTTCATTCCTGGTTCCTCATACCCCGCGAGCCGTGAGAAATATTTCATTTCTCACGGCAATATTTCATTTCTCACGGCTGTAGAACTAATCATAGCGCGGATTTTCATTTCGATCGTGTTTAGAGAGACTGCTTAGCGACGTTGTCATGGCGTTGACAACGTCGCTAAACGACGAGCGCTACAAACAAGTTTAATCTGTCAGATATTTTAACGAAATACACGTACAGTGTACAGTAATTACTGTAATTCGTCATAATTATAACAAAAAATTGATTATGATAGCGAACAAGAGGAAATGTGTACTCCACCTGATGTAATACAAGCAGCGCAAAGCCGCACATTAAATTTATTGTCCGAAAGATCGAGGACAAAAACGAAAAAACCTACAAAGCGTTTATGGATTGGCGAATCAGAAAAAATGTAAGCTCATTTTCCGAAAATGTTGTGATAGCCTATTTTGGTGAGCTTGCCGACAAACTTAAGTCGTCCAACAAAGTGTTATAATGTCACTTATTAAGGCCCGCTATTACGACCTGCTGGCATCTCCTTGGCAATTTTAACCTCCTGGCATCTCTAAAATTCGCTCCTACCAACAAAGTTATCCTGTCGCTAAGGCTATTCCCTTGGCAGTTGTGAGGATAACAGGCACCGCAGGAAAAAGTTGCTGTTAAGTACAAAACCTGCTGGTAATTTGCTGTCAGTGTCAATTTTGCTGTCAGTTGTACAGAAAGTGATAATACTGTATTGGTCATTCAAAGTGATTTTTGTTAATCTTTGATAAAAAACAGTATTATTTTTAAAAAATTGTGTATTATTTTTCAACATGTGATAAAGAAATGGTAATGGAAGAAATAAAAATTCTTTTTCCCATACGTTGTGAAAAGATCTTAGACCTAGAATTAATCATGCAGATAGGCATTTTGATTTTGAATTTGTTAAAAGATTTCGTTTATCATAGGAATTCCTTAACTATTTTCTAGCTAAAATTGACCAATTAATAAAACCTTTGAGTCAGAGGTAAACTTGTATAGTTAAATATGTCTCTATTGCAAGATACTTACAGCAATTCAAATATGGTTTTTGCCGATTTTTTCGGCATCTGCCAATAGTCAGTATCACTTATAATTAAAATAGTAAATCGTATTTGACTCAAAAACTCAAAATTCAAGAAACACGTCAATACAACGAAAGTAAACATGAAGAAGAGAGCATCGCACTTCAGAACTCTAACATACTAAAACCACGTAATCAGTGTGAAGACAGCAACCCACATATATTAAACCATCGCAGATCTATGATCGAATATGGAGCAAATTTATGGAGTAATCGGCGCAGATCAACCATAGAATCACTTATGATAGCTGAAAGAGTCGCTTTTAGATGATGCATCACAAGAATTAGACATCCAAACAACCCCCTTCATAGCCCTCCTAATGCCCTACTGTACGAAAAATCCGGAATAACACCCCTCCTTAGAAAATCGTTTCCAGATTTCCTAAAAATAAATGAAATATAATATAACTTATGTAATAATAAACCTAATGTATAGAGCTAGATGTTGGAATAAAGATTATTACTACAACTAAAATAGTAAGTACATTTTATAAAATAGTAAGCTTTGCAATTGGTAACTTATGCCAACGGTATTGCAAAATACCAGAAGGGGATGATATGAGAAAAAAATCAACTGTTAATATCTGTACATGACTTGTGATAAAATTATCGATGAAAGAGATGGCAATGATAGCAGATGACGAGGAATGGTGGTATATTTTTCAGAATTATTATTGTAATACGATGGCTGTAAATAAAAAAAATAACTCGCATTTAAGTATTGATATTTTTCACATTATCAAATTCATTTTTGATAGCTAATTCCAGAGCAGCTAACTTTGTATATTCTATCTAATAATACTCTATCAGTAATAATTCCTTTATGGATTTCAGCTTGTGCTGCAAATCTCGCCTCCACTTCCTCATTTAATTTATCCATCAATTTAATCTGCTTATTAATAAGTTGTTCATATAAAGCATAATTGTTTATTGCTAGTAACTACAGATAAATTAACATCTTCTTCTTTTTTAAATTTTGCAAACAAAATTGTCATATATATGTCACAAATCTGTCATATCTGTTATATTTTAGAGCAAATAAATGACATTAGGTCATTCGACACTTTCAAGTTTGCCATTTTTCGAAAAAATCCCTAGGCATGTCATCTTGCCAGGGGAATAAGCTAACCTTTGGTTTAATGCGATGGTAGTAACCACAATCCTGATATCCCCTTGGCAGGTCGTATTCCCATGGCATCTAAACCGGATGATAACAGGGAGTTGGTAGGAGCGGCCCTTAATACATCAATACGCACAAGGGATAATAATTATCTGTCATTTTATAGGTTAGATACTTTGTTATCTTTTCTTCGCTGTCAATATTTGACACTTTTAGAAAACGAATCTGTAATACCGACATAGTGTCATACATAAACAGAATACTATTTAATTAATTTAAAAAAATATTGTATAGTCGTAGAAAAAGTATAGTATTCCATTCGCAAGTAATGGCAATTACTCACTCGAACGTTTTGCAGCACTCGCCTACGGCTCGTGCTGCAAACTTCGTTCTCGTGAGTAATTGCTTACATTACTTGCTCATAGAATAATATACTATTACCTACATTATTTAGCCGAATTTGTGAAGTCACATACGCATTATTTATATGCATTTCAGGATTTTTAGCCTGTTGTCGCTCTCATGTCAGTGAAAATCAACAAACTGTGAAAATTTTTACGTGATATAATTGATTTCTTTCGCCACCAGTCTATTCTTTTTCCTGCAAGAATAAACAACCTATTGAAAAGGTCTTCGTAGTCAATATCCCTCAAAAGATGTTTGCAGTGTCTTTTGATGTAAGAATTGTTGTTATTATGAACTTTTTAAATAGGAAGTTTTAATTTATTCCATTATCGAACCATTGTTTAACATTATGTTCTTGTTATTTTCCAGACTATTTGGTAGCTAAAGGAAGAATGTCAGAAGCCGAAGCGAAGAGGATATTTTCACAGATCGTGTCCGCGCTATCCTACTGCCATCTACAGGGGGTCGTCCACAGAGACTTAAAGGCCGAAAATTTACTATTAGACCAAAATATGAATATAAAGGTAAAATAAAAAGAAATAAAAAGCATACAAGAAACTTCTGGATATTGTCTAAAATGTTCTTTTCTTGCAGTTAGCGGATTTTGGATTTAGTAATCAATTCACAGATGGGTGCCTACTGTCCACGTGGTGCGGGTCACCGCCATATGCAGCCCCTGAACTATTTCAAGGGCTGAAATACGACGGTCCAAAGGCTGATATATGGGTAAGAGTCTTTTTTAATTCAATTATGAAAAAAATAATTAAGGAGTGCTAAGTTAACGGATTAATAGAGAAAAGGCTTTTTTATAGTTTTAGCACTCTTGTTGTCATATACCTATAGATCAGGATTACTGTCATAATCCGGATAAATAATTATTGATAACATACAACAAATAAGATCATCATCAATAATAATATTGATAAATATTAATATGAATTACAGTTTAATTGGTTGAATTGCAACACTTAGACTTCACTCACTTTTATGTAGGTACAGTTGTAAATTGCTGTAATTTATGTATTTGATGTAATTAAATTAATTACCATAAAATTGCCACAACGACAATAAAAAATAAAACAGTTAATAAATTAAATCTTGATTAACTCAGTAAAAAAATATAATTTAAAAATACAAAACCACGAAAATACAGGGTGTTTAAAAACAAATGTAGGTATCTAAAGTATATATTATAAAAGGGATAAAAAGTCGATTATGTTAATCAACATGAAAATGAAAAGTTTTGTATACAAGTGTCCGTTTTTTGTTTGGCACATACCGGGTGATCCACAGCTCGTTTATTTTCTTATTTATAAAGCTAGACGAATGAAATTTGGAGAAAAAATACACAAAAATGCATTTTCTTTATTTTCTAGAGGTCAGTATGACGCAATCTTTGCATTTTTAAATGGCGCCCAATATTATTTTTCTGATATTTTCGGGATGAGATTCTTTTTTTAACATTGCAGCTCAATCAACAGTAATCACGAAATAATCAACAAATTCTACTCATTGATTACATTTCTTGTATTACAGTATGTCCGCTGATCGAGTTACAAAGAGGCAAAAATTAACTTTTTATTACTGATTTTCTAACATAACTCAGCATAAATAATGCATCGGATATGTTCAAACTCTTAAATCGGGCAAAATGTATTGTCTGACTATGAAAGTTAATTAATAATTCCAGTTTTTATGTGAAACAGAAACAACGTGTATATTAGGGTGGTCCAAAAAACGGACTTTTCGCTAGAGGGCAACAATCCCCCCATATAGATCTGTTCCTTTTCCAGAAAAAAAAATCCCCCCAAATTTGAGAAAAATTGGTTAACGTTAACACGGGCCACCGAGCACCTCAAATTTACCATTTAAAATACATAGCAAAAGAGCATTTTTTTTTCTATTTTTTTTTTTCACGTTTCGGATTTAGAAAAAAGTTGCGGGAGAATTTTAGAAATTGTTCAGAACTCCCCAAGGAACAAATCCACAACCACTATTTTTTTGTTTACCAGACAATTACAACTAAATAATTCTCCAAACGTGAAAAAAAAACTTTTTTTTATTTTAAACTAGCTATCGAAATTTGGTCAAATTTCCTTTTTCAAATAGAACAATAGTGTATATTTTTCAATTTTTTAATTCTAAGGTTATTTCTAAGAATTATTTGTAGGGACTATTTTTTATAAAATGCGTCATTTTTAGTTTTCAGCAATTAATTAAGACATCTGAACTTTGAAACTGATTTTTTTCCCACATACATACACACATTTATTATAATTTGCTATTTGAACATTTAATTAACATTTATTATGCCGTGGTTTACATATAGATTAAAGCTTATGGTGTCTGCGGTGGGCTGGCCATACGTAACAGCCGAAATATGGCCATTGTTTACATATCTGACAATTATCGCATTTTTCGGTTAGCAGAAAAGTTATAATGTTTAGGCTGAATTGTACCTAGATAAAAAATCTATTATTGTATTGAGACTTTGGCTAGGTGTATTATATTTGAAAAAAGAGAAAGATGTAGAAGTAAAATTCATTTTTATCTTGCCAAAAAATTATTTTTGGCCTAGCCAAACTTGTTATTTATCTAAGAATTAACACGGAGACTTTCATTAATTTTGAACCATAAAGAACGCAGTTAATAGAAAACACGTTTTAGCACAGGTAGAACTGGGTCTTAAATGTGTTTGTCAATAGTGGCGACGTAAACTGTCAACCATGTAGGTGTTGACCGTAGCTATGTCTAATAATGGCAGTTCTGTTGAATAATGGCTACATTATTCAAAGCTAGTGTCGTGATAATCATTGGTGTGTATTATGTTAGGGATTATGTCATCATAGATCATAGAATACATTATATCCGATCGAATTGAAATCATTGTATACAAATCACAATATAACAGATTGAAATTTAAAATTGTCTGAATAATTTTTTAGGTTAGAATCTTCTATTGTTTGTAGTGTATAATACCAGGTATTTTTTATCATTTCCAGAGCCTCGGAGTAGTTTTATACGTCCTAGTGTGTGGGGCCTTGCCCTTCGATGGACCTACGTTACAGGCCCTTAGGAACATAGTGATAGAAGGAAAATTTAGGATACCTTACTTTATGTCTCAAGGTATGCTCTTCCACTAAAATAATACATACTTTATAATAATAATAATAATTTCTGACTCGATAGCTCAACTGGGAGAGCTGACGACCAGAAATTATCTTATAAAAATTATTTATTATAAAAATTAATTATTTTTTGCATCATAATTAATTTTTTTTATATCTTCCTAATCATTGCTTCCACTTTTCCAGACTGCGAAAACCTAATAAGGCACATGCTGGTTGTCGAACCGGAGAAACGACTGACGATAGCACAAATCGAGAAACACCGATGGCTTCAGGACGCTCCAGTCGTGGACACTGGGCCCGAACAGGAGATGCAGCACCAGCTCAACCTGACCGTAATCGACCACATGCTCCAGCTGCCCGGAATGACGCAGGCTATGATCATGCAGTCGTTACGATCGAATTCCTTCGACCACATCTACGCCATCTATAATCTGCTGGTTGATAAACTGCACCAAAGGACGATTAAGTTCCAGACGAAGATCGCGCATCCAAATGTGTTTCCGAATGACGGCCATCTCGGTAGTGAGGGTGAGATGTCGCGGGCGCCTAGAATTAACGAACGTAGTGAGTCGTTCAATGAACAGCTAGTGACTAATCTGACGAGTGACGTGAACAGCAAGTCTAGTGAGGTAGTTATTGAGGTTTTTTTGGTGTTGTGTGGTTGGGAGCGGACGTTTTATTAAGTGATTTCTAGCTTTCTTTCTGAGTTTGAGTTTTTGATAGTTGCATTTTGACCAAATTCCTGGTACATATGGAAAAAAAGTATTATTAAAGTACAAAGTTGGTAACATTTCTGTATCGTGAGGTAGACATTTGTCACCTACCTATAAAGCTCTTAAGAGTACTGCACTCTTAAACTGAATGCAGTATAATTACATTGGGGAACAAAAAATATGTTTCTTTCTGTGACAGATTTGCTGATGATTTTGGATTTTACAGTAGAACACGCCTAGGAATTAAATGTAACAAACTTGGAATTTTAAAATCGGGAATTAGAATCAACTTGATTTTTTTAAGGAGTAACGTCACCTCTGGATGTCGAAAAATGACACCTTAGTTAAAGCGTGTAATACAAGTATAAAAATGTATATACTATATATAAAATTAATAGCTTAGGTTATGAGATTCTATAGATCGAGATCGGTCGTGTCTGCATTAGAATAAAACTAGTTAGCTAGGATTTAACAAATATTTTGATTCTATTCGCCTGAACGAGCGAATGTAAATGGCGCAGCAAAAAAAATAGTTATGGCCGCTCGAAACAAGATAAAATCCTGTTGTTTTGTGTACATACGAGTACGATATGACTTTAATTAGATGTTTTTGGATGGCTACAAGATGGTATTGTTCCTAATAATAATGGTATGGTAATTGGTTGCGGTTATGTTGGCGAGAACATAATTGCAAAATGTTTAACCTCAAAATTTGTGGAATGACAATGCCGCACTGTAAAATGAACTTTTTTTTTTTTTTTTTTTAAAAAGAAAAGGCGAGGGGAGGGAAAGAACCCACCACCACCCCGCTGCACGGCATCGCCTGAAGGGCATACTTCCTGCAGCGACATCTCCCAACATTTCTCCCGTCGCCTTTCCGTTTTGTGGCCTACTGGCTCTTTTACTATTTATTTTAACCACAAATACAGATACGACAGACAAGACTACCTACTTACTAATAACATACTACTATGCTACTTATTCTACTACCTCCTAATATTACTTATTCTACTACCACCACCGTTTCGTGCTCAGAACGACAGTTCTTTCTGGGACGCCGCCACCTAGACTTTTCTTCTGGGACCACGAAAATGAACTACACTGAGGAACACAACAATAGTTGATACTCTTATTGCTTCTTTTCATTGCCCTTTCCATGTTTTCGTTCAATAATAAGTTTACAAATGCTAGTTTATCAAGACAAGCCACACAGTATCCCGTTTAGAGTAACTCACTCTTTTACCACGAGGGGGACTCTTTCGTTCGTTTTAGCGAATTGACAGTAGGTATTGTCAAAGCCATCAGCGTTTGATACTACCTACTGTCGTTAGAATGAAAATATCTGTCACATCTTGGCTAACTAGTTTTATATGAATGCAGACATGACCGATCTCGATCAATTAGAATTTACTCCTGCAGCTAAACTATTAATTTTACCAAAAAATTTCATAGACATAAATTATACAAAATTTCCTCTACTTTAATTTATTATTTAACTATTTTAAATAAATATGAAGTTTCGTCCCGATACCTTTAGTAGTTTCTCAGGAGTCGTCGCCACAAAAACGGGTACTCACACACATACACACATACATACATACACACATACACACATGCACACATGCACACACACACCCACACACACACACACACAGACTTTTTTTGTACCTTGGTCAAAAATGTTCAGGGGACCCAATAGGACAAATTTCTGCTAAAATCTCAAAATTTTTTTTCGGCACGACTACAATACTTTATCATAATATGTATGATAAAGTAACAAAAAATACAGCTCTGTTTTACATACGGGTTTAACTGTTTCGATATTTAAATTTTTTGTAATAAGATGGCACGTCAATAAACATAAAGATAAAAAAAAAACATAAATTGAACACGTTTTATACAACAATTTACTTAACAAAGTGATGTAACAAAAAAGGTTCTCGAAATTTTGAAAAAATCTTACTGGACTGGTTTATGTATCGGAAAAGATTCTCTCAAAATTTTGAATCAATAAAGTTATAAAGATTTAAGTAAAACAATTATGTTGAATTATATATTATAACTGTTGTTATTTATTTCATACTTTTTATACATGATTAAACATATTATTTTTCAACTTCCAGGGTGGCATTAGGCCTTAATAGAATTGGAAACATTTTAAATAATTAAATTTCTATTAATTTTCTATTCCTTCAACAGAGAAAACCATTATTTTATAGTACCAGTAATTAAACTGGGCTCTGTAATGTCATGTCGGTACGTTTGTCATGTCACATTAATGTCATCTTGAATTTTTACGTAAGAAATAAAAATGCCGCAATTGAATGAATTTTAAAAGGCAATAATTCAAACTCAACGACATGATGGAAATAGCTTTCGAGAAATTGCTACTGAATGAAGTGTAGAGGAGTTCTAATAAGGAAAATGATTAAAATAGCTATTATTCCTTTACAACGCACTTTGCATTAATTGAAAGTAAAAGTGCTAAATTACTACAAAAGAAAAACATGTAAATTTGTTGTATTCATTATTTTTATAGAAGTCTCTAACCAAAACGATAAAGATAAAATCTAAACTTCCACCAAAAACGATAATAAAAATATAAACCTTGTTTTAATTATTAAAAATTATTTAAACATTCTACATTTTGAACAGATTGCTGGAAGTAGGATAGAAGAACCCCTCAACTGCAGACGGGAGAGCTTTAACGAGAACTGCTTGCGGACAGTCCGGGACGAGGTCAAAGAGAGACGAAGGTCATTGAACGAGGCCGGCGGTGAGGAGGTGGGGTCACCGTTCGTATCAATGCCCACCATCCCCGCCGTCTACTTCGTTGGTGATCAAGACAATCAACCATTGGAGAAGGTTTGTTTTCTACTTTGTTCTATTTTCCATTTAACTTATTATTTATTACATTATTTTCTATATATTATAATAAGTAAATGTAAACGATTGAAGGTAATTTAGTTGGTCATCCCTCAGCAGTTGGTATAGCACATCTTTTGACAACTGTCTTTGCTAGATTTATTTTTAGGTTAGGTGTTTTACTCTAATTTGACATTTGCTTTGACATACAGTGAAATGTAAATACTACGTGTAACTGGAAAGGACGCGATATGGTCAATAACTGAGGCAAATGCATTTGGTATGCAACGTGCAGTGATGTGGGGTAGCCATCTCTTTCTGTCTCATAGGGTACTATGGCCCTATGCGGTTTGAATTTAACATTTTTATTTATAATATCATTTTCAATTAAATTGGAACAAATTAATCAATTCTTAACTCTGCAGAGACTTCAATAAACGTGATAATAATAATAGCAATTATTCATACCTATGTTCACATATTAGAATCAGGTATCTCAACTTAAGCAACTTAACGAACTAACTTAAACAATGTTGTCGACTACAGAAAGAAAATTACACTCATATCCATTCACCTGATTCGAAGAAAAAATCGATTAACATAAATTGTTAGTACATATCCAATTTTTTTACTAAATAAAATCTAAATGTAACAGAGAATAACTAAATTTTTCAATATTTTTTCCCAACCAACACTCTTACAATTTTTTTCTATTTAGTTCGGTGAAATGGACCTTGACCCTGTGGAAGACACACACTCCTTAACCGTTCCGTCAGTTTCATCGACTACGACGGGTTATGGAAGCTGTCTCTCGGGTTCCGGAGACCGATACACTGTTAGAAGGCATACGGTTGGTCCAGGAGATCCAGTCCATGAACAAGTAAGTAAAATAACAAGAAAAATATCAATTTTTCAATATAATTTTGAGGTTATATATTGATTTATGTATTTGTTTTCTTATATTAACATTTTTCTAATATTATTTCTGAATGTTGACGCCCTGAGTGAAATTTGTGTACTTTTGAGGTTATGTTCATCTAAATCTAAATTGACGTACATATTTTTCTCTTTTTATCTTGTACGTATTGAAATCTATTCTAAATATTTCTTATGGTTTCAGATATTGATTTCCATTTGAACGTGTTGGGACAATCTGTTATTTATGCAATTTGAAGGTTGTTTTGTTAAATTAGCGTTTTATTAGCTTTTCTTTTTATTTTACAGTGTTATTTGTGAAACTTGGTAAAGTAATTTCCTTAATAAATATTGAAATCAATCTACCACACAGTTTTTGACCATTTTGAGGTTATATTAACTATATTTATATTTTTATGTAGAACTGATAGTTTTCCAATATTATTTTAGCATGTTTGTGATACTACAAAGGATACCCTCAAGAGTACTTATCTTTGAATAATCGTTGTACTTTTGGGGTTTAGTTGATCTAAATAAAAACTTTTTTTTCTTGTCTTCTACTTGAAGTTACCTTATATAACATAAGTACAAGAAATTCAATTTAGTTATTTTTTACAGTCCAAATATTTGCTACTGTTCAATATAATGGGGTATTCCGGTGTTTTTGAAATTGTCATTTTTTATAAAGTATGGGTGCTACTGTTTGCTACTTCACAAGTAAAATACCAAACATTGTTTTAAATTAAGAGAAATCGTTGTTTGAAGTTTGAATTAGGATTGGTCTTTGTGACGTCACAAAGACCGCTCAAAGTGAGCGACTTGACAACGTTGCTATATCTAGGGTGCACGTAGTAAATTTTTGTCTTCTGTTGTGTCAACGTTTAGAATCGCTCGTTTGTTGACACCTGCTTTGGTTATTGAGGTTATATCAAACACTTGTTCAAAATGTATAAACTCCAACGCCGACATTGTTCTGTGCCGGGCTATAACAGCAGTAGAACAGTAACTTCTGATAAGATTTTCTTTACATTGCCGACCAGCGAGATGAGAGATGTTTGACTTCAAGTTTCAATGATCAAATCATCTCTCAAAAAGGTACCTTTATTCGTTGTCAAACAACAGGGTCGCCAACCGTCAACTTGGCCGATCAGCTGTTCGAGAGCTGTCCGCTGTTGCCACCGCTACTAGGGATCGGTAATCATCGTGTATTTCCGAGGGTGGTCGGTGAATTCAAACGAAATTCACTTTTAATTGCAATTATCTTATAGAAAAACTAAATCAAAAAGCTCATAGCTTAACTATATGAATCCTCATAAATTGTACAATAGGTTAAACCGAATATCTGCTTAAATTTTGACATTACCGGAATTCCCTATTGTCAGACATTTTCAGTTACTTATGAATATTTAAGGTTATGTGTTCTTAAATTTGTCTCTATAATTCTAATTAATTTACGATTTTATTTTTTAAGGTTTTGGAGACGCATTACCTAACACAAACGCCCCAAGACCCAGGTGGGGCCAGACTGCTGCCGCACACAAATCTTCCGTTGCATCTTCCACTGCTGGGCCAACAGAACCCGCACTATTTCAGTGCCAAAGATCCGCACCTATTAAAACCACCGACGGTGATGAACGCAGCTGGCGGGTTCGGAAGACGAGCTTCAGGTAATATAACCCCAAAAAGAGTTTTATTAAAAAACTGTTGACCAAAAAATTAAATTTGTTAACAGTTAGTCCTTTGATTTTTATCTAGAAATTGTTCCAAACTTCATTCATTTTGTGTTGAGTTTACTCCCATATAAGACACAGTTTTCTTTGAATCTCATCTAGTTCCACATAAAGAAGAAAATCTTCTAGAATAAACATTTTAACATAATTTTAAATTTTAGATGGAGGGGCAAATTTACACATGGCCTGGGGAGCCCCTGGTTCCCACGAACATCTCAGCGGTATGTCATCAAGTTCCAGCGGAAACCCCAGTTTGAGCAGTGGTACCACTACGCAAGCTTTGGACCATAGTCAGCCCGCGTTAGACGAATTAGCAGACCCACATGCGGTTACAAGGTAAGTTCTTCCAATTGTTTTCCTTATTTATTTTTTAGGTTATGACGCTAAAATGTCTTCTAAAACTGTCAAAATTTGCAACTTGTCAAAATGATCAAACGGTTAAATATTTACAATACAAACATTAGTTTTTATTTATTAGGTACATGCAATCGCGGGGGAATTCCAAAAGGCACACGATGGCCAACCCGGAAGATGTGCATAACATGCAAACGGCGAGTACATCTGGTGGCAGCCGGACGAGACGTACAGGTCTACTAACAGTCATGGAAAGACCACCAGGTAACTTTTAGTTTTGTTTTGTATTGTCTTCCGTTCGAGTTTATTCTCGACCAAGGTAAGGTTAAGTTCTTTTGATGTTGTATTTTCTCTTTTTGATGTTGTTTTTTTATGAGGCTCTCTGATGTTTTGATGTGTAGATTTGTAGTTGTATTTTTTATTGAGCTTATATTTTTATTATGTTGGTTTTATAATTTAATGATTTTTCTAATAAACTTCAATTTTGAATTTTAATGCATACTATTTCTAACAGCAAGATTGGCTACTACCAACATTTTCAGTTTTTTTGGTTTCTAAATATTATATTCATCCATACTTATTAATTTAAACGCTCATGTTTTTAATTGGTTACAGAAAGATAATAATATTTAAACACTTTTAAAAAATCACCTTTCTTAATTTTTGAGTCCCTGTTTTTTTTTTAAGATACAATCTCTTTTAATTTAATATTTGTGAACAGGGTGTGCAGAATTGGAAACATAAATGCAGAATTATCAGTAATTTTTTTTCTGAATTCATTGAGTTCAAATTTTGTTAAGAAAATTTTCAACAAAAGCAGAATCTGAAGACGAATCTACAGACTCGAGAGTTTCCTATCACTCAAGGTTTTCGAATAAGTCAAAATGTAGAAAGAACGTGATTTATTTCTGGTTCAGCCCAATGCTCCAGAATCTTCAAAAGGGTCCCAAAGTAAACCTTAAACACTGTTCTTTTACCCGAAATACAGAAGTTTTTTTTGTGAGTGTGCTTGAATCACCAAAAACTGTCTGAAACTTTTGATCCGGGATTTGTATCTAGCGCAACAAATTCAATCCAAAACTGCTATTCTGTTTTCAATTCAATTTTGTGGATTGTTGTACTAAAGTGCAGAGAATTTTGCATAGGAGTTTTTCTTTTTATACCATTTTTGAATTCTTTTTTATTCTTTTATTTTTAGTATATTGTTTTATTTTTTAAGTTTTTGTGTTTTTTATTTTGAGTTTTGTGTAATCGTTTTTGCATGCGTTTGTCAGTAATCTCGCCAGACCTTATAAGAGAAGTGGAAGCGCGTATGAAGCGTAATTATATGCCACCAATGATGCCTCAACAACGTAAGCACTCGCGGCATGCTGTTAAACCACATTTACCCACAGTACAGGAATTACAAGGTAAGTTTCAACGAAACTTAACAACACAAACAAATTTCTGTAAGTAAACATTAACTAAGAAAGCTTTATTCTAAAAGATCTACTTTTTGACGTTATATCAGGTATATAAACCACTAGTTATGTGCTATATAACCTAAAAATTTAGAATTTTTATTTGCTTTTTTAAATTTTTGCCGGAGTCTATATTTTTATATGGGTTTAGGGCGAGAACAAAAGTCAGCGGAACGGTTTAGCCCGGTGAGAAGAGGCAGCGAAGGGTCCACAAGCGGGGCTCGAACCCACAGTCCTTCAACTCCACAGCAAGAGTGTCAAAGACTGCAGAGAGGTTTGGCCCCGAGGGCGAGTCCGCCTCGATCGATACCAGGTAGGTGACATAACCTAAAAATTGTATTTATACTACCAACTGCGTACTCAACGATGATCTGGAACGATATTCTCTATTTCTAACCGTTAAAACGTATTTCAGTTTAATATATTTAATGTAGTTAGGTATTTGATACTTAAAAATCATCAATAAATGGAGATAATTAAAATGAGATGTTCATTTCTGCTGTAACGGGTTTTTCAGTTTTCTAATCAAAAACTGGTTTCTGAAATGTTGTGGACAAATGTGTCCAGTCCTTCCATACTTGATATTGGGTAAAATATGTGATAAATCACGAGAAAAGTGTGGAGATCAAGAATTTTTATTTTCTATCTATGTGACGATCGATTTCTATACGGCACGTATCGGTTTCTGAAAGTAAAACTCAATTAGAAAAAAAAAATACTACCTATAATTAAAGTTCAAAAACAGTTTTCCCAATTTTCGAAATTTCAACAAAGTTGATAATTGGCCGTTTTTATACTGACATAGGCAAGTATTCTCTGCTTGTCTTGTATCAGGTGAATCTATGAAAACCATTAAAAAAAGATTAAAAGGAAACCAGTTTAGAGTGCAGTGCAATTTTCGTAACATGTACCTGTTTTATGATATTGATATAATAAAGTATTCTATTCTATTCTATTCAGTAAGCTACAAAGCTGTGCAAATACCAAATAACTTTTTTGGAAAAATTGTTAGTATATCAAAATTATAGCAAAATTTTCTATAAAATGTTGTTTATCATTTATTCGTACAGCTACCCATTTAAAACATAGGCAGTCAAATTTCTGAATGTCATAAATTTTTAAACCTAAAACAGACTACATAAACTTTACTTTCTTGTGGATGCTCTCTATAATCACTTGCCGGAACATGTGAAAAGGTTACCGGAAGTTCATTTCGTAAAAGCAGTGAGCGGATAAGTCTTAACCGCTCTTAACCCCTTCTTAACCACCGAATTATCCAGCGATCTTAATAGCTGGATAATTCCGTGGTTTTCTTTTTAATTTGATTTTTCATAATGTATTGCTAACTTGAGATGGTTAGTTAGAGAGGTTAGCAAACAAGTGAAGTTTAGGGAGAGACATCTTTGATAATTGATGACTTATCATAGAAATAGCAACCTATCATAGAAATTTATTGAAAACAGGATGTTTTGTCCCACATTTTCTTGTATTTTTATTTCTTATTGTTTTGTACATCATTGCAATAGTTTGTGTTCTTAAGCCTCGTTTACAACCACTTAACTTAACGTACGTAAACTTCAACTTTAGAGGTAGTTGAACTCTTTTGAATTATATGTGTTCGTTTACATTCACTTAAAGTAGAAAAACGTAACGTACGGATTTGTTCACTCAACTTCAACTTCACAGAATCCGTGCACTAAGTGTACCAATCACAAGCCCCCGATTTTGACAATTTGGATGATGGTGACAGCGGGTGACAGTAACATAACCTAAAAATTAACTCGTGCGATTTGAAATTTGTTATCTTTGTGTTGTTTTGCAATATTTTAACTCAATTAACTGATTATTAACACGGATGAAGGAACCTTGATCCAACTTGCGTGTACATAAACATATTTGTATAATAAAAGTGATAGATTTAATATGGATTTCATATTGTGTCACTGTCAAATGCGCAATCAAGCACCCAACGTAAGGGAATGTAAATGGAACGGATCTAAATTTCGTACGTTAAGTATAATTTTTGGTACATAAGTTAAGTGGATGTAAACGATACTTTACTTAATATTTTTGTTTCACTTGTTAGTATTTCTAATCACTGAAACTTGTCGGGAAATTTTCAACCAAAAAAGACATGCTGGAAATAAAACCTAACCTAACATAATCTAGAACCGACCGACAAACCTAACCTATATCTCGAAATTCCAGGCTCACCGATCCACCAAATGGTTCCTGACCAGCACCGCCACCAGATGTCCGAAGCAATCTCCCCGATCCACCACGTCTACCACGTGGTTAGCAACATACCCGACGCCAACAACCTTGACTTCCAGAAGTACGTCACCGGTCGAGACCACAACTTCAAGCTGTCGGACGCGACACTGGTTGCACCCGAGGCTTATCAGAACCACCCGCAGACCTATTACGACGCGAATCGGAGCTTCTCGAACAGCCCCCTTCACTCGGCCAACATCTCGCCATACGCCTCTACGTCAAGCGGGGGCTTGGGATCGCCTATACATCAGACGCCGTACGCCCAGATGCCAAACGTCAGTTTGTATTCCGGAGGGAACTCTCCGATCTTGAAGCCGTTGCTGTCCCCGAATACTTCGCCTGTGTATGGAGGTTTCCCGAATACTTCGCCTGTGTATGGAGGGCCGCCCGCGGCGCCGTTGGTGCAGCCTAATAGCGTGTCGTCTATCACGCAAGGTGAGTTTAAATTTCTACTTTTTTGTTTTTTACTTGTTACTACCATGAGTTCATACAAAATTTGTTTAAGAACCCACGAGCAGGGCACCAAATTTAAATAATGATATTTTTGTTTTTTTTATAAACAGTAAGTTTATAAAAACTTGATTTAGGGAACCATTTAAGGCAATGCTAAATTTAAAGTTCATATTCTTACTACGGTAATGAGTTTGTAAAATATTAGTTTTGACCACCCCCCCCTGTTTGCCAAAACAGTAATGTGATGTGATAGAATTTTTTAAGTAGGCTGATGAAAATGGAATCTTGAACATTGTTCTTTAAGCTAAGAAGATAGAAGCCATAGGAAGTTTGAACCATGATCTTTAAAGCTACAAAGCAAAAACTGATCAACAGCTTTTGAAATAGAATTTGTTTACCCTTTGCATTTTTTTAAAACATCCTCACAACACCAGAACATTCATTTATGGATGCTCGTCAAATTGATAATGCAATGTCACAGAATTGTTTCTAGTCAATGAACGCTGAAAATTGATCTTTAAAGCTACAAAGCAAAACGTGATGTAACACTTTTTGAAGTGTAGAACTTTCTTAATGTCAAACGCATTACCAAACATTTGCATTTTTGGAAAAATGTTGTATTGTTGGATGCTTGCCAAAATACTAATGTGGTGTGATAGGAGTCCTTAAGTAGGCTCAAATAAAGCTTGAACCTGGAGCTTTATAGATACAAAGCAGAAGTCATGTGACAACTCTTTGTAGTCCTATTTTCTGACTGTCAAATTAACACATTACCAAGAAGTTTGCATTTTTTTATTCTTGCTAAAATAATAATGCATTGGGATAGAAATATTCAAGTAGGCTCAAATGAAGCTTGAATATTGTTCTCTAACGCTAAGAACCAAAAACTTACGTGACAACTCTTCAAGTCTTAATAAATAAGCCTTCTCTCAAGTCATAATCCTTACATCAAAACGCATTACCAAAAATTATGCATTTATGAAAAATGTGTTCAAAATGCCAGGAAATCTTCGAAATCTTCGAAATCTTCTTCAAAAAAGCTACAAAGCAAAATTACCATGACACCTTTTGAAGTAGTATTTTCTTACTGTGAAAATATGGCATGTTTGGATGCTTGACACTTGCAGCTAGGGAATCCAATCCCGCACCGAAACCTCAATCCCGCAAATCCGCGGGATTATAGCCATCAATCCCTGCGGGATCCCGCAATTGCGAGATCCGGCATTTGCGGTATTGGATTCCCTACTTGCAGCAATAACTCTCTGCGTAATTCTTTACTGTCAATCCCATTACCAAAAATTTTAAATTTTTTTAGCATGCTCAAAATACCAGAAAATCTTTAGAATTAATGGATGCTCACCAAATTAAAATTCTCCCGTCTCAAATGAAAACTAAACCTTGACCTTCAGAGCTACAAAGCAAGAAACCATGCGACATTTCTCAAAACTGACAGGCATAAGCTCCGCAGGACTATAGTTCAAGGATCAAGCTTTTATTTTAGGTCATTAGCCAAAGGTGCTAGAATCCTGTTTCCTTGCAAGACTGCTGTCTTACCTTGAGACAAATAACATACTCAGCAACATGGTTTTCGAAAGGGGAGAAGTACCATTGAGGCAGTTAGACTCCTGCTTGACTTCGTGTGGAATGCCATGGAACGGGGAGAGTTGGCAGAGGCAACCCTGTGTGATCTCTCAAAGGCCTTCGACACCATCGATCGAGGAATTCTCCTGGAGAAGATGGAGCGATACGGTATAAGGGGACTACCACAGAGGCTTCTGGGGTCCTATTTTTCTGGTCGGAAACGGGGAGTCTTTGCGAGTGGTGCGGTGAGTTCCTTCCTACCAAACGACATGGGTGTGGCCCAGGGTTCCCTTATAGGGCCCATTTTGTTCTGTCTGTTCATAAACGACCTGCCGGGTTCCGTCGGTGAGCAGTGCGTGTTGTTTGCGGATGATACTACGCTCCTTACTAGTAACACCAATTTGGAGCTGCTGGGGAGGGCCTCAGCGCGGATCCTGGAGGAGGCATTGAAGTGGTTCAAGTAGAATGGCCTACAAATCAACGAAGATAAGACACAGCATATAACATTCACCACAAGGAGAAATACAAACACCGAGATCCTTTGCTCTTCCGTGAAGCTGTTGGGTATCACCTTAGATACGCGCCTTACATGGAGGCACCATGTTGATGTTCTAGCAGCAAATCTATCAAAGGCCGTATACGCTATCACTAGAATACGGCAAATAGCGGGACAGAAGGCCGCTCTTCTTACCTACTATGGATTCTTTCATAGTAGGATGAGCTACGGTTTAAGACTTTGGGGTACCTCAAGCCACACCTCGGATATATTTATCCTATAAAAAAAGGCAGTTAGGGCTATTGCTGGAGGAACCAGAACAGCACATTGCAAGCGACTATTCAAACAAATGAAGGTAATGACGCTACCTGGAATCTACATCTACCAGCAACTCATAACAGCCTTGGAAGAACTACCAGCCCTGAGGCGGAGATCTGAGAGCACTGGACGGAATCTGCGGACTGGTTTTGAAGTTCATGTCCCGTTCCACAGAACTAGTAAACATAGCCACCACTGCCTAGTAAACACCCTCCCAACACACTGGCTCCAGAAACCAGTTAAAGATTTCAAGAAGGACATGAAGGCGCTAATCTTGAATGAGAGCTTCTACTGTACATTGGAATTCGTCCAACATATCTCAACCAAATGACAATACAACTCTTTGACTAATTTTGCCATACATGAATTATACTTACCATTGTATTTTGCAAAATAAAAACGAATTCTTTTCGATTCTATTCTATTAGTCCAGGCGTCAGAGGGTTCTTGGTGGAACTCACTTTGATCGATTTTCATTGACTTTTGCGATTAGTAAACATAAAATTCTAAAAATATGATTAAAAAAATACTTGGCGTCATTTGTTTAAACAAATTAAAGTCCGTTTTTATTGTTTTTTTTATTTTCTCGGGAATGACAAGCTCTGTCACACTTTATTTTTCTTATTATGAAATTTTCCACAAAAACGTCTAGTTTTTAGCATTTTTTAAGGTTTTTCTATCAACTTAATACCTCAATAATGGATATGCCATTACATTATATAGAAAATGTCATTGTGACATGTTTTGGTTTCATGTTTTCTGTTGATTTACTACAGAAGCTGATTAGAATTACAGCTGCATCTGCGATGTAAACACATTGGCATACTCTTATGCTTAATGTGCAACATAGGATTTAAAGACATGAAAGATATTAATAATAAGTTGTAATCTATTCATTAGCATTATGTGCATATAATTTACGACCTGATTGATTTGAACATAAAATTGATAGAAATGAATGTAGGTTGTTTACATGGTGCTTTTTACAAACATTAAACAAGGATGCCTAACCTCTCTTTCCAGGTATCAGCGGTTTGAACACGGCTGGATCGATAACCCAAGGTACGCCCTCGACAAATCTACAGCTGGAGCTTCGGAATCAGCAGCAGCTGCAGGACGATAAGATGGACACGTGCTATGCCGCAGCCCTCACGCAGAACTACCTGACGAACCAGTCGAACTATCTGCACCAGTCGTCGGGCGTGCCTCACCACATGCATCATATCTACAATCACCGGAGCCTGACGAACTCCCCGATCAGCAATCCGGGGAGTCCGGGCCTCGACATGATACAGGAGGAGATGCACGTGCCGAGCACGTCCAAGATGATGATGGACCAGCAGACAGTTTGTCACCCGCAGATCTCCGTGACCGATGTTTCAGGTGAGTTTTGTTGATTTTCTTTTTATGACTTTGTTAAGATGGTGATTTTCATTTGCAGAATTATTATTTTTCTTGGGTTGGATTGCACCAACAAAGGTTAGATATAATCAAACGATCTGATTTAGTTTATCTTAAGTTTGTGTTTACGGATAGTTTATTTACTGGATTTATCGGCGCGTTAAGTTACTTAAGTTATCAGCTGTCAACAGGACGATTTATAGGTTAGCTGCAAAAAAGATGATTATTAATCTGTACAACCGATCTAATTTATTATTTAACCCTTTCTAATGAAGATATTATCCCAACTATTTGAATTGGATATTTATAATTTGTTATTTCAATTTGATATTCTCAAAAGTACTTCATGTATCACTCTGGATATTTGGCTGTACATTTAAGGAATTTTATTTTTACTTTTGCAATGACTTTCCTGGAACTTTTCTAACTGCTCGTCGTCAATGACAAAGTTATTCACGTGATATTCAAAATTTGTGTTGACAAGATTACATGCTATTAGGAAATCATACTTTACTGCAAGGACATGTAGTTGCTCAAAACAAACTGTTATTTCTTGGAGAACTGTATCAAGTGACAAAAGCATTTTCCGTTGTATCTCCTCTTCTAAAATATATCCCCACGTCTCGCGAATGTTCACCACTCATTATCTTTTTCCTTCTAACTGGACGGTCAGTGGAAATCTCCAACTCTTCACACATTTTTTTACTGCTGCCTTTTTTTGGTGCCTCTTTGTCCACTGGAATACATTTGTAAAAAATTTGTTTTAAGTCACATTGATGGATATTTAACCCATTTGTTTGGAGATATTGTTATGGGTCGTTAACTTCCAAAAGGACGGATATGCATTAAATTGAGCTAGCACAAAAAAGAAAAAGATTCCAATGAGTGGAGTAATATTCCAGCGTCTGATCGTGTTTTAATATTTTTTTCCTATATTATTAGTGTGTCATATTAGTGTGTCCAACGCACTTAAAATGTTTAAGAAGTGTTTTGTTTTACAACTATTATTACTACTCTTGCGTTCCAACGAGTTTCTACACTGTGCTTAACACCTTGACCAGTGACAGAAAGTAAAATATCTTATCAATAAGTGGAAGACGAAAAACGAAAACGTGAAAAAAATTTTCGATAGTCCCAAAAAATGTTATGAAATTTACTGTAGCAGAAGCTACATGTACACATACCAAGTTTAAAGAATGATTTGTACATGCTTATCCACATGCAGAATTTTCCTTTATTGCAACGTCCTTCACCGAAATAGTGTAACATTAATGTTCAACAAAGTAGTTGTTGGGTTTCAGAAGGTTATGCCAAATAAACCTGTTGTCCATGATGATTTAAAATTAGCACACAATACTATAGAGAAGCCAATATCTTTCACCGTATTATATTCGATTATATTGTAAGTATTGACAATTACACATGTATTGGTTGATATAACAATGCCACAAGGGTTAATTTTGGGCCCCATTTTATTCCTTATTTACATCAACCATCTTAGCTCCAACTTAAGTCCTTGCAAATCAATTATTTATGCAGATGACACGACTTTTAATTAATACAGCCCAAACAATCTGTGAACTACTGCGGAGAGAATCGACTAGCATCGAGGTAGCGAAAAACACAAAAAGTCACATTGATGATCTGTGTCGGAGGCTTAATGTAGTGTTGTCTCATACAAGTGACAAACCTGGATACAGCTGTATCACTTTACTATGCCAATTTTCATTATTTGGTGAATCAAAGAGTCTTTATAGTATAGAACAAAACAGTTAGAGTTTTATTCCAGGTTAGTTTTAGAAGTTCCTGTAGGCAGTGGCGTACCACCTAGAGCTTTTGCCGCCTGGGGCGGTCATTAATTTGCCGCCCTTTCTAAGTCAATCAAAATTAAGTGATGGTGGGTATTAACATTACTGGACATCAACAGAAATTAACAAACACAAATTTCGTCTTTTGGTTAAACAGATTGTACCCATGGATTGTACAAATACAATATACATATAATGTACATAACATGTAAGCGTGTTTATAAATTTATCCTTCTAACTTTTTTATTCGAAAATTCTTGAATTCTCTCTATAGAAAGTATCGCTAGATTTCGCCATCATAAATAGCTCATTGTTAAACGAAGATTGTTTTTTATCAATTTTAGTTTGGAAAAGCTGCTTTCACAACTGACAACACTTACGGCTATTGTTAAAAAAATCTTAGCAATATTACTATGTTTGGAACAGAGTTTCACAGCCTGTATTTTTGAACGAATATTAAAAGTTCAAGAGGCCTTTGTACGCTTTTCTAACTGCTCGTCGTCAATGACAAAGTTATTCACGTGATATTCAAAATTTGTGTTGACAAGATTACATGGTATTAGGAAATCATACTTTACTGCAAGGACATGTAGTTGCTCAAAACAAACTGTTATTTCTTGGAGAACTGTATCAAGTGACAAAAGCATTTTCCGTTGTATCTCCTCTTCTAAAATATATCCCCTCGTCTCGCGAATGTTCACCACTCATTATCTTTTTCCTTCTAACTGGACGGTCAGTGGAAATCTCCAACTCTTCACACATTTTTTTACTGCTGCCTTTTTTTGGTGCCTCTTTGTCCACTGGAATACATTTGTAAAAAATTTGTTTTAAGTTACATTGATGGATATTTAACCCATTTGTTTGGAGATATTGTTATGAGTCGTTAACTTCCAAAAGGACGGATATGCATTAAATTGAGCTAGCACAAAAAAGAAAAAGATTCCAATTGAGCTAGCACAAAAAAGAAAAAGATTCCAATGAGTGGAGTAATATTCCAGCGTCTGATCGTGTTTTAATATTTTTTCCCTATATTATTAGTGTGTCATATTAGTGTGTCCAACGCACTTAAAATGTTTAAGAAGTGTTTTGTTTTACAACTATTATTACTACTCTTGCGTTCCAACGAGTTTCTACACTGTGCTTAACACCTTGACCAGTGACAGAAAGTAAAATATCTTATCAATGAGTGGAAGACGAAAAACGAAAACGTGAAAAAAAATTTCGATAGTCCCAAAAAATGTTATGAAATTTACTGTAGCAGAAGCTGCATGTACACATACCAAGTTTAAAGAATGATTTGTACATGCTTATCCACATGCAGAATTTTCCTTTATTGCAACGTCCTTGACCGATGGAGTCGCTGTTTGCAATAACAACAAAGTCGCTAAAGAAATTATTAGCAGAGTTGTTTATAATCCTTGATTCTGTTGATAACAACATTAGTATAGTATTTTTTATTTTATAAATTATATATAATAATAATAATGAATTAGAAATTATTAAATAATATATAATAATAATAATAAATTAGAAATATAAAAAATGCCGCCCCAAAACATGTGCCGCCCGGGGCGGACCGCCCCTACCGCCCCCCCTCGGTACGCCACTGCCTGTAGGGAATTATTTCAACGTTTTCATATTCTTACTGTGCCAGCACTTGATTTTTTAAATTGTATACTTCACATCAGGAATAATATACAAGATTTCCAAGTCCAATCCAATAGACACAACCATGACACTAGAACTAAGAATCACTTGTCAATACCATTGCATCGATCATGTCTCTCAACAGTATCACAAAATAAAATTTTACAATATGTTAGGTGACAACTTAAAACAGTTACCATAGCTAACTTTCAAAACACAACTGAAAGAAATTTATTGGATAATTCTATGTATAGTATCGATGAGTTTGTGTCATTGGCACTATTTCGAGGTGATTTGTTTGTGTTAAATATTGATTTTGTGTGTGTGTGTGTGTGTGTGTGTGTGTGACATTCTGTAATACCTAACTTGTAGTTGTATTTGGAAATAAATGATATCAATCAATTATCTATCTAATTGTTTATTGTCTAATCAATATTAGGGAAGTCATAAATTTGGCTTGAAATAATTTGCCCTACAGATTGCTATCTGCCTATGTAAGACCTTGTTATCATGTCCTTGAGAAAGCTATTATCCTTTAAGTATGCTTTCACGGCCATAATCATTTAGAAAATAAATTTCTTCCGTGTTATGCCGTTGTGTCGAGATTCATAAATGCTGACGCTTTGCGAACCATGTTGCTCACTTCTTCAGAGCTAACGAATATTGAAGGCCTACCAAAGAAATCTCCCATATATACCTAATTTACACCACACTGTGCACATCTGCAGCTACCGCTCCCATGTGTTTTTCCACCTGACCGCGTTAGGATCGATTACCAGATCCTACTGATCTCAGTGCCGTCCTCATGATTGATTTTGTTTGAATGTTTGTAAATTTCAATGGCACATCTAATAAGCCTTCGATTATAATTACTCACCCTTGCCAACATCTTCGTGTCATTTAAGTCCATTGTGTGTCCCGTCTCATGGCAGTGTTGAGCAACAGCGGACTGTTGAATCTTGTCTAGCCGTGTGTCTCTACTGTGCTCCTTGATTCGACATTCGATGCTTCGTCCTGTCTGTTCCACATAGCATGTTCCACGCTCGTGTGGTATCTTGTATACCCCTTCCTTCTTCAGGAGTGGTGTGTTATCCACAGTGATGTTAAATACCCGGGTATTTATTATCAAGGGTAAATACCTCGGATATATACCTGGATATTTACCCAAACTGGGTATTTATAGGGGTATTTATAAACATAATATTGTTATTCAAAATAGCAGTAAAACGAAATATTTAATTACTAAATAAAGGTTTTATCACAAAATCAAAAGAAAAAATCTTATCTCAAAATAAAGGTTATTCTTATAAAAATAAAAACATTGTTAAAACAAAGAATAAAAATATTAGTCTCATCTGACGCTATATCAAGATTTCCTTGTCATCATCGTCTATTCAATCGAGTGAATCTTCCATATTTTGTGATTCTGTTATGAAGAAGATTTAGCAGAAACTTATGATTATATGTTAAGTTGACATAGCGGCTTTCGTCGTTGTTAATCAATTTCTTATTTTGCTATGAATCCAACTAAATGTACTGAATGTTCTTATATAACTCAAATATTTTATGTTATTTGTAATCAAGAGTCCACATCTACAGAGTGTCCCACTTTTCCCATTATGTTCCCGCATAACTTTTTTCCTGATAGTAAACGCCACACTAAGCAAAAAGTTTCATATGGACTATTTGTTTTCTTTATTCCTTAAAAAAATACAACCGTTTGAAATAATTGTAAAATAATTGCAAAACTGTGTATTAAACGACTTAACTTCCTTAGGAATTGATAAACCCAATAAGGCATGAAAGAAACTTTCAGAACGACAATTACTTGTAGAGAAACAAATGTCTAAAAAGTTTCATATGTATTTTGTTTTCGTTAATTTGTTTATATAGTTTATTTTTAACATTTGGTATTGATTGTGCTCTCTCTTAGTTTTAGCATTGTTTGATATGTAGTTCATTGTTTCTTTTTGTTTATTTAGTTAATATTTCAAGCGGTTGTAACTTGGCGTTGAAAAAACAATTAGGTCCATATGAAAAGTTATACTCAGAATGACATTTACTATCTAAAAACAATTCTTGTGGAAAAAAAATGTTACACCCTGTATAAATATCTCTGAAATGTTGTTAAATGGTGTTTTAGGAATAAAAAGGATAAATACCCAAAATTTAGGTATTTACCCTAAGTAGGGGTAAATACCCGGGCAAATACCCATTTTGTAAGTTCCCACCCACTGGGTATTTACCCGGCCCACATCACTTGTTATCCAACCTTAATTGTTTAATCTTGAGCCCCAACTGTGTGTTTTTTTGTGAATAATAACGCTTTTTTTTGCTTCTTTTTTCCTTATATTATTAGTGTCGAGATATGCAATATAAAATATCTTATGGTTGGAAACGTTTCTATTTTAATTCTATTTCTATATTAGGGCAATCATTGCAATAAGTATCTATATAATCACCAAATATTTTCTCTATTACAGGCAGCAAAGTCACTCTAGTAGCAGGCTCTGACACCTCAGAGGACTCAATGGACAGCCTCGAGAACCAGAAGGTCCCAAAAATCCCCTCCTTCCTCATATCGGAACCGTCGGAAAACCTCCCATCGATAACCCGAGGCATCGGTCGCAAGATCAGCTCTGAGCAGGACGAGCCAGGAAAATTTTTTCCCCGACCTGAGGTCCCCTCTTGCTCTGAACCGCAACAAACCCCATCGGGTGAGGAGTTTTTTCTAAGGAGAAACTCGGATAAAAGCTCCGTATACTCGGACGACTCCCTTTCGAACGACAGCTTCAGCATCGGCAACCAAAGTCCTAGTTCGTCGTCCAACACGCAAAGTTCGCACGGTTTCGACACGCGGCAGGTCGACAACTTCGAACGGATGCAGATAAACCAGGAATTATCGAACGCGGGTACGGGGAATTTCCAGATGTTCCGGAATTTAAATCTAAATTTGGAAGGCGACGACGGGAACTTTAAACCGCTCGAGCATAAGTCGGGCTCGTACGAGCTGGAACTGCCCGAGAATTGCTCGAAGCTGCACACGACGGATATTCTAGAGTTGGTGAAGAGGACGATCAACGACCAGATTCCGCCGAAGATGTGCGTGCTGAAATCCGCATCGGAAGATCTCTCGGAAAAACTATCGCTCGAGTACGAGGGCGGAATTCAAATCGAGTTGAAAATCATCGATCGCCAGAAAGCGGCAAAGGGTCTAAAGATGCGTCGCATTTCCGGCGATCACCTCATCTACAACAAACTCTGCCAGCAGTTGATCTCGTGCATGACCGTCTCCTAGCATTTGCTGTCGGAAACGAAGCAGGTGCGTGCGTTGTCCGCGTAATATTTGTAAATAGTTCGATCTCAGAGTTATTGTCGTTCCTCACCGCTCGGTCGATTTTTAAATGTAACGTATTCAAGCATTCAAAGCTGGGCATTCAATTGTTAATGATTAGCGGATTTATTAATTTCCGTTACATTCACCATCCGTTAAGATCCGTTAATCAATTAATCGTTACTGAAAAAAGCATTAACGGATTTATTAACTTCCGTTAATAATGATTTACATCCGTTATGGCATGGTGCCCACCTTTGCAAGCATTATTCCAGTTCTATACATTCCAGTGTTTTCGAACAAACGTCGTTAACGGTTGTTTAACGGTCCGACTGTTAACTCGTAATGTGGCTGAGATGGCTCGGGTTGCCGTGAAAAATGACTGATGCGAATCGTTGTCCTAGATCTGAATTCTTTTGTTATTATTCAAGTGGTGTTGTCGAAAAGTTATTGTTTGCGCGATCAGGTTGCGCGTTTGACGTTACTATTCTATAATTATATTTGTTGATGGACTAAAAATTGGTAAAACGATTTCTCTTATTAATATTAATACTATATTATTAACTTTCGGGTTTAACAGGAAGTTTGGACAACAGTTTGGAAAAGTTTGATGTTACATGTGGTGTATCACAGGATAGCTCTTTTAAAACCTAGTTTATATAAAGCGTCTTTTATTTAATGCCATTGAAAAGAACTCTGACCCTTAAATTGCTATCCATGTTTCAGAAAGTGTTGTCATAAACTTTTTGTATTGTGTTAATAACGTTAACAATTAATAAACTTTTGCTCAATTTTTATGTATTGACATGTGACAGACAGAAAAGAGTTTATATTCATTCAATGGTCTGATTGCCAATAATAATAAAAAAGTGATGACTTTTGTTAAATACAGTAACCGTTTATAAGTGAGCAAATGTTACTTGGCATTTTTGATTGGAATACATAAATTAACAAACACTCTAATTAAATTTTAAGACTATACTGTTTGAAACATCCTGTAGCACCAACTTTTAGCCTAGAAATATAAACTATAGTGTGGAGCATTAGTGGAGGTATTATTATATTTAAGATTTAATAAATCTTGTCCTTAAAGATCACCTATGCATTCAAAATTATTTTGGAGCACGTAAAAAAACAGAAAAAGACTGACAATTGTCAAACTATCACCCAAGAATTGTTGCTGAAATTGTATTGATCTATTCCAAATTTAAGGACATATTAAGAAGGTACAGCATTGAATAATTGAAAAGTTCATTTCTGTTTCTTTGGCTGCCAACCTAATATAAAGTTAAACTAGTATTTGGTGGGAATTCAAATTATAAAATCGCTTACAATATTAATTTGTTTTTGTTGTTTGTTATACTATTTTAACTAATACGTTACGCAACGACCTGAAAAACGCAAACGATAATTTTATTACAACTTCGTTACATAATCGCATATTATAAATAATGTAAATAGAGATGAGTATATATAAATAATATATATGAAGAGGATATGTAAATATTTAAGTACGCACAATTTATATGTAAATATAACCTATATGTAGAGTAATTTTAATAAAAAAAAAACAGTAACAAGACTACTATCTGTAGACATTTCCTAGCCATAGCCATCTTTGTCATTTCGTTTTTTGTTTTTTTATTTGTTTTTAAGTTTATGTTGCGATGGGCAATAATCGAACGTCCCAAAGTATTTTATCGATGCCTATTTTAACAGTCAAGAAATTAAATTGGGGCTTTAATATTTAATTGTGGGAGGGGCTTTAAATTGCAACTTATATTTTTCTACAGGACGATGTAAATACATACTTTCGACATTCCCTATACGTCTAATCGTCATGTCGTAGTGACGCCTCATTTATCTGTTCGATATATTTATTACCATACAGTTGTAACGTTACGAAATTTATAGGAATTTTTATAATTATTGGGACACCTGTGTATATATAGAAACATAATACATACATATATATATATATATACGTCATTGAAATGTTTACTGTGACACGATTTTCAATTCATTACGCTGGCCTTTCTGTTCTGTCGTCGTATGCATTTCCGTTTCCGTTTTACTACTACCGTTTTGCAAAAACACCGAAATTCTTAACTTTGTTTAGAGAATATCCTTCAAGTATGTAGCAAATGTAAACAAACGAACGGCTATCCTCGGCGAGCCTTCTTTGCACTTATCTATTTGTATTTCAATGGAAGTAAACAAAATCAGAGGTTGTATAAATTTTAGTATTTTTTGTCAATTGAAATCTGTGATGTGTATAATAAAAAAAATGACTGCATATACTGAGTTTTATTTTCTGTATTTCCATACGAATATACAAGCTGATTGAAATTCAGGTGTCGTCATGGGATCTCACATATTATACCAGAAGTAAAGAGGTAGGTAGTGTCAGGTATAATAGGATAGCTCTTTGAAAGCTAAATAAGTTTTGTCTAAAACTTTTTCTTATATAACATAACAAAAAGGTAATGACTTACCAACAAATCACTTTAGGACGTAATAATGTCCTAATTTGACAGTAATGTTATCCACTAGTATTATCACAATATAACTGTTAAATAAGGTAAAAAAGGTAAATATAAAAAGAGCAAGAATCATTATAATTAAACAGGTTTAAATATTTATCGATATTTTAGTGTATTAATAATTTATTTACTGAACTCCAAAAATCTTTAACCAAATATGATTAGACCTAGTCGATACAAAACACAATATCTACTTACATAAATAAAATTTAGAAACATAATTAAAAAAAAAACAGATTGTCCTGTCCATTACCCTTAATATTATTGTTATTCAAGATAAAACATAAAATAGTTCTTTGGTCTGTTATTGACTGTCAGCTGTCACCAATAATGACATTTTCTCATTCATCGATCTGTTATTTAAGTTTTTCAAACAAAATATGAATTGATTTTTTCCAAAAGCATTACGTCATAATAATAGTATTTCATCCACTGAACTCTATATATATAACTCTTTATACACAGAGTTCAGTGATTTCATCTATCATATCATTTGTGTATGCTGTCACAACAGTACAGCACAGTTGAGCACAGTCAAGACCTTAGAAGCCAGAACTCAAGTGATCATGGTAATGTTTCTAATCAAATAGCTCACTATTTGTACATATAAATTCAAGTCTCTAAAACGTTTTTTTTTTGTTTTTCGATTTAAAAACCGATTTTCCAATATCCCAAAAAAACTGCTTAAAAAAACCGACGAACAAATATTGACGTGTAATTTTGAATCACTCTGTAGAGTAGATTTTTTTGTTTTTGTTTGGAAACAGAAAAACTTATTTATTAATGTGCATTGATTTTCTCTGCAAATATTTTTAGATAAAATAAATGTGAATTATGAATATACATATTTGAAGATCCTAACGATAATTCACCTCAGGATAACTTCAACTATCTACAGTTGGCAACAGTGGAAATACAGCGTTTCGGCAAACTAACCGAATCACCGAGAGATGGCGCATCAAGGTCGGAAGACAAATATTTATGAACTATTATGGGTTTATTATTGTAAATAAACCATTGAAAAAGAAACATTTTGTTAAGCTAGCCTTAACATAAAATTCAATTAGCACGTAGCTAGAACCTAATTTGATTATTTTCCTTATTATTTTAAAACTTACATCCCTAACCTAAAAAAGCCAAACGTCAAATTGACAATCAATAACGAGATCGTCGTGCGTTAGTCACTGTTATCTGTATTTTTTCATCAATCCGAGTCTTTCAAGTTACCTAATAAAGATGGATTTGTCAAAAATGCCCAACGAGAAAAAGCTGAATTTATGCAGATATTACTTTAAAGGTAAGTGTGTTAAATTTTCATTCATAGCAGTTGTAATTTTCTTTGTTTTTTCTACAGCTGGCTTTGCCTTTCTACCCTTTATTTGGTTTGTGAATGCGTTATGGTTCTTCAAAGAAGCATTCGGAAACAACAAGTATGATGAGCAACCTCAAATCAGAAGATGTAAGTTTATCGCGTCAATTTGTCTGCAATCGTTTGTTGATGTTATGTGTATGTTTTAGATGTTATCTACTCAGCGATTGGAGCCTTAGTTTGGTTTGTGGGGATAAGTGCATGGGTGATAATTTTCCAGTTGAATCGTGCTAGTTGGGGTGTATACGGAGATTATATATCGTTTATAACGCCGTTGGGACGACCATAGGCATTTTTTTATTTATTTATAATTAGGTGTAATCATAATTCCATTTTAACTGTATTTAATAAAAATTTATTTAACTCTTTATTTTTCTTTTATTTAGCTTTAAATATATGCAGCTCTAACCAACGCAAGAGGGTTGTCAGACAGCCAAATAATTAGTATATTATTTGACGAGCACATAACTAAGGATATAAATCGCGAGCATGAAGTTTATACGCAAGGCGAGCGTATAAACATGCGAGCGATTTATATCAGTTGTGTGCGAGTCGAATACGACGTTTAATCTACGATTCATAAATTCCATTTTATATCAAATCTTTTAAATGTATTTGTCAGTGGTGGCGAGGCGAAATGTCAAATAACTGTCATCCACGCCACGTAGGTTTAGACTGACTTTGACAGTACATTCGTATAATGATGACAGTTCCTTCAAATAATGAAGTCATTATTTGAACCAACTGTCACTATTATACAACGCTAGTGTCATTATAATCATTGGCGCGTATCATGATGGGGATTATATAGTCATAGATACGTATGTAATGAACTTATTATATGTGAGTCGTAGATAATAGTATATTATTTGACAAGCACATAATTAGGATATAATTTAATACGACGTTTTATCGAACACTAAATTCCATTTGATATAAAATATTTAAATGCGTTTGTCAACCACGTATGATAAAGTAAAAAACTCTGTGAAATTATCAGTAGAAAAATTACGTAGATAAACATTTTTCACTGTGAAAGTACGTTGTTTAATGGTTTGTGTCGATATTTGCCCTCCAGTATTTCTTAGCGGGGTTTTGCAAATGTTACACTATGAAAAATGGTCATTTGGCCTTTCTCTTTGATTTGGTAATAGAAATAATTCTAAGTGTGTGATTCAACTAAGAAAATATTGAGAAACTTAAAATAAAAAAAATCTCACATCGGTTTTGACAAATCGCAGCTCTAGAACTAAATAAAAAAATCATCAAAATTGGATTATCGGTTCGTATGAACGTGTACTACATTTTAGTCAAAAAAATTATACCACAAAACTGACGAAATACACAAAAAGGCCAAAAAGTATCAGAAAGACGAAAACGACCAGAAGGACAAAAAGGACGCGAAAAGGGAAAAACTAAACATTACAAAACGATACAAGAGACAAAAAAGATACACATGAATAAAAGAGAAAAGAATAGATGGGATAAAAGGGAAAAAAGATAAATAGAAAGAATAACGCAAGGTAGGTACCTAATTTGTCGTGGTCAATTTAAAACTATGTAAACTTTATGTTCAAAGTTAAATAAAAGGCACTTTATGTTATATCATGCCTAACAAAAAGAATTCTTCTGAATTAAAAAAAAACTCAATATTGATTAGGTTCAAAACGCTGATAAAAATTAAGATCTAATAGACATATCAGCGTTTTGACTTATTCGATATACCTAAATATGTTTTTTTTTTATTTTATTTTTATTTAGTTTTATTTTTACTCTTGAAGCGTTGATATTGAATAGTTTAAAATTAAAACAAGGCTGCGGTCTTCCGCCGTAATAAAAAGAAATATAAAGTAGTTTTTTTAAAATGAAATTTTTAGATGTTTTTTTTTTGCACCGGTCCAGACCAGTTTTTATGTTTATTATGAACACCGAACAACCATGCTATACGGATTAATTGAAACCAGAAAAACTAGAAGTCAACAAATATGTTGTGTTTCCATAACAACGCTTGATTTTGTTTGGCAATGGTTGGCGATTCTTATATCACGATCGGTTATGCAACCAACAGTGCACGGAATTCATCCAAACAAACGGCGAAAAAATTGTTTATATTCAAACACAGTGCGCGCTTCGAGCAGGTTTGATGTTTTGAATTGCCTCACCGCGTTCCTCGTGTCCGAACATTCGAAAGTGTAATTATCGTTGTTATTTACCCGCAAGGTACAGTTTAACCACGTTCTCCGTTCACTACGTGACAAATTTCTAGGTTATCTTTTCAAAAAAACAAACCAACGAACGTCTCGCCCATGTCATACCGAATTAAATACCAAGAACGAATCGCCCAGCCAGAAATAACCGATTTGTAAATAATAATTGGTATTCGCGCAACGTCAAAGTGAGCCAAGTAAGCAAGAAACAAACTCAAGTCGGGGGGTTGTTTTGCAAGGTTTGCACCCTTGGATCTTATTGATTTTTGACAGGGGGTATCCCAGTTGTTAGATTGACAAGTGACGTCCGTGTTGACCCGAAAAAACAAAAGAAAATCCACGGATTCTGTGAAGTGCATCTATTTTGGCCACCCTCTATTTTTACTGTTTAGTGTTTGCGAGTGGTTTACGTCGCGCTAGCCTTGCTCACGGCAATCTAGATTTCGCAATGGACTGTCTCTAAACATTTCTGTGTCTTTCGTGGTAATTTATTGTATTTTCGCGAAAATGAGGCTAATACCTGTTAATTATTATGGATTCACTGCCATGGACAGGAGATTTTCCAGTCAAATGTTGCCTTGGATCGTCTCAGAGATTAGAAAGAGAGATTCCTATGAAAAGGTAAGTTTGTATATAAAATTATTTTGATTTAAATTGGTTTTATTCCTTTGGGATTATTGCGATGTTATGTTATCTAGTTTGGTTAGTTGTAAACCACAGGAAATTAGTAATTCATCTCAACCAAAGGAAATGGTGAAATGTGTCCAGTTGCAAATAGCAATTATGTCGCAATTATAATTATTAATATTGATTGATTAATATAATTTGTTGCATATTTATCCTTCAAATGTTGTTCGTTTGACGTAGGTAGTTTCGAAATATTTTCTAAATATTAAAAATAATAAATTAGTTAATTACTTCCTGGGGTAAGTACATTTTAACTTTAAATTTTCTTTAAAGAAATTGAATAAATAATAATATTGCCAAAAGAACAATTCGTCCTCTTCAAAGAGAAATCATATTACTTTGGCATTTTTTATCGAAACATTAAATATACTATTACTTACCTGATAGGTTTTCAAAACTGCCCAATAATCCTAAATAGTTATTATATTTGACTAACATATTCATAAAACCAATTAAATTTTGTTCAACAGTTTTTTTATGTTGTTACTGCTGCTAAACAATATGGGGCGAAAGAGGAAATGCATCCTAGCATTTATTTAAACACTAGTATAGGTACACTAAGCCTGCAAAAATTTTTAAACAACATAATAGTATAAATACTAACATTTGCATCTTATTAAAATCTCACTAATAAAAATACGAAACATGACAAAATAAACAAACATAAAAATAAAATTATTTATTTTTATTTTAGACTAGTTAAGATCAGGTAAAAGTATTAACTTTTATTAAGAAACGAGGAAAATATCTCAAAAAAATATGACAAAATAAACAATACAAGAATAGTTAAAATTGCTGGAATACCTAAATACCTAATTCTTCAAAAGTAAACGATAAAAAAATCAAAGTTTTTTCGGTTTTAAACAAGCGATCGTTAAATATATGTTTAATATACAGGCTGTTCATTTTAATCTGGAAATTTGGTAACCTTTCCTTTTTCAAATAGAACATCCTGTATATTTGTACATATTTTAATAGTAAGATTTATTCTAAGAATTTGATTTATTCTAAGATCTTTTTTTTATAATATTTTTTTATACATTTTTGGGTAAAACTTTTATTTTAATCAAACGGATAAAAAATGTAAAAAAATAAGAAAAAATAAAACAATTAAATAGAATTAAATTAAATGGTCAAACTGATTTAAACTGTATTTCACAAAAACATGGTTTCTATAAAAAATCTTAAAACTAATCTTAGAATTAAAAAGAATGATGAAATACTTAAATTGAAAATACATTTTAACGAGAATAAATAAAAAAAAATTGTTCGAAAATTATTTTGAATTTTTTACGGTTGGCGAATTATTAGGTGTTCCGGTAATTTTGACTAATTTTGATTAATTGCTTGTAACTCAAAAAATGATCCATAATATAAAAAACATGATTCCTACAAAAAAAACTAAGAATTTATATTAGAATAAAAAAATCTGATGTGGCCAGGCCCGCCAGGCACATGACTTTATCATACTATATATAAAATTAATAGTTTAGCTGCATGAGATTCTATTTGATCGAGATCGATCGTGTCTGCTTTAAAATAAAACCAGGATTTGACAGATATGTTGATACTATTGACAGTAGGTATTGTCACAACTAGATAGAATTTGCAAATAGAATTTGCTCATGCAGCTAAACTATAAATTATACCAATAAGTGTCAGACATAAATTATACAAAATTTCGTCTACTTTAATTTATTATTGAACTATTTTGACGAAATTCCAGAAATGGCGACTCATTTGCAAAATCGTTAAAAAATGCTTAGAGTAAACCTCCAGTTCCTTTGGACCCTTTTTGACAAAAAGCTCTTCAGTTCTAAGTTTAGTCATGAAACTTCTAAGTATGAAGTTTCGTCCCTATACTTTTAGTAGTTTCTCCGGGATCGTCGCCACAAAACCGGGTACACACATACACACATACAAACACACACACACACAGACAGCCAATCCTGACCATAGCTTTGCTCTCAAAGCCAGTCCCCAGAACTATTGTCCTCAATGATAAAGTAGGTCTTAGTAACTCATTCAAACTACCATTCGACAATAATTCATAATTTGCCGAAATTTAAAGGTGTTACTCATTCAACAATAATCAAGTTACATTGGTAACTACATATTGATGTAATTCTTTCCCTTTTGCGTTCAAAACGCTAAAATTTTTAACTCAAAACATAGCCAAATAATTGCAAAATGCAAACCACCTTTCAGCTCAGCTACATATATTAGCATGTTAAGCTATAATCAACATAAGCAAATAAGCAAAGGACTAATCATTCAGTTTAACAAGATAAACAAATATTTGCAAAGGGCCGACCTTTCATCTTCAACAATATAAACAAGTATTATCAAATTGGTAATTTTTCATCTCAACGCGATAAACAAATATTAGCAAAGGGCTGATCTCAAAAATTAAACGTATATTATCAATGGGACAACTATTCATCTCAAGAAGATAAATAATATTAGCAAAGGGCTAACCTTTCAGCTCAAAACCATTCAAATGTTAGCAAAGGGCTAAGCTTTCAGCTCAACAAAATAAATTACCTACCACGCCAGTAAAGGGCTGACACAAATATGTATACGCAAAAAGCTACCCTTTCAGCTCAACAAAATAAATGAACTTTAGAAAAGAGCTAACCTTTCAGCCATACAAAATAATATTAACATTTGAGTAAAGAGCTGACCTTCAGCTCGACAAGATAAACAACTATTCGCAAAGGACTAACCTTTCAACTCAACAAGATAACAATATTTGCAAAGGGCTATCCTTCAGCTCAAATCCAATCAAATATGTTAATATTACTCGTAGATAAACAACGTAGGTAGATAAACAATTTGTTTCAGTACGAGATGAACTCCTACTATCTATTGATAGATTTACAAAAGTCTAAAATTTTTAGAAAATAAGTCTAAAAATCTTCCATGTTAATTTTCCTGGCAAAAAAAGTGTCGCGAAATCTTAAAATCAAATTTTCAGCCATACTGTGCATTTTTATAATGAACTCTGCAAATATGAAAAGTTGGGTCAGGAAATTTATTTTCTTTACGCCTTTATATCGAAAACTTAATAGGTGACATAAAAATAAAAAAAGGTAGTTTTTAACATATATTTTGCGTATCTACTACTCATAGCTCGCGGGAATGCTACGCCTATGTCAACATGTTGATCGCTGCACATTTTAAAGATAGTAGACAAAAGTTGGCCACCCCTGGTCTATAGAATCCAGGGTTGCCAGATTTGTAGTCTTAGATCGGGACCGGTACCATTCGAGTTTTTCTTTTATTGAAATATTTATTTTATTGAATACTATATAATTTTGTTCAGGACCAGTTGTGCAATAGTTTTTGTTTTAATAATATTGTTTTAATACAATGCAAATTATATAAAAATAAGTTGTAGATATTCAATATACATTATCGGTTTTGGAAGCACCAAAAATATTTCCGTCTTTCTTTGTAAATGTTTATTTAAAAGTTCTCGACATTACTGGTTTCGTGAAATTAATATCATCATCAGATCATGGTATCTATTGATATTCTTAATGACGTCACAAACATATTAAAATAATCAGTAGCTAAAATACGGTGTCTAAAAAACGTGTACAACAAAAAATTCTTAAGGCGCTTCTTATTTTGTCAAAATTGACCGGGAAAACAATTACAGTGATGTTCTTGTTAAATGAAAAATAAATAAATTGCTACATATTGTATCAAAACGTTTTATTTTTATTCCACCTATAAAATTAATACAAAACTGAAGAATCCGTAGAATCAGATATTTTGAATTGAGTTCTTGAGCACAGATTTAAAAAATCTGTGCTATTTTTAATTTCTGCGTTCGGGTTGCTATTCTACGAAAAAATCATACCAGAATAAGCTGTAATTTTTCATATTGTTTGTTTACACTCTCATAATATTGTTTTACACAAAAGGATTCCGGTGTCAAAGCCCTCAATGTGTGCATGACATAATCATTGTACAAAAGGCAACGTGTACAACAGTTGGGCAGATAAAAAAGAACGCTGTATGTAGTACATATGGAACTCAGCTAAGTTCACATGGGAAACTACTTCAAAAGTAACCCTGGAATTGTTATTCAAAAATAATTATTTTTATTGATGAGTTGCCATTAAGAAAAAGTAGTACTATTTTAGTCGTATAGGGTCATTATTTTTCCTTCTGGAAAACAAATATTATTAAACCCCCATAAAATAAATGTTAACAGTCAATAATAATTTAGCGCCGTTAACATCAGCTAACTAATAAACGCCACTAATTTAATACTTCTACTTTCCATTTGATTAATAGATGCTAATTACACCTATGTCAAGTATTTATATTTTTTTACTACACTAATGCCCACATCTTTACCACATAAGGCAAACATCAGTGGAAGATTTAGGTACTATTTCATAATTTAAATTTGATTTTTATTGATTTAAATCAGTCGAACAACGGCAAAAACCTGAATGATATTATATACTTTATTACAGTATTATGGTAAACATTCGGATAACCCAAACATATTCTACTAATGCTAACTGTGGCACCAAAAAAAGACTACCAGGATATAATTATTTATCGATACCAATTTTTAATTGTTACTTAAGTGAGTTTCAAACCAAGGTTCTCCTCTCATGTGCTGTATATTTCTCAGTGCACGGCGAACTTGTTGCGTATTATTTACTACATTTATAAGTTTACGAAACAATTAAATGCCCACTTGTGTGTTAATGGATATTATGACAAATTACATAGGCACATATATTATCTGGCAATTTGGAAAACTGGTTTTGACGTGGACAAGGCTATTATTTTTGATAACCGCGGTCGATAACAAAAAATTCTCACATGTGGCATGAATAATGAGCAGTACATGCGTGTATTTTTTTATTTAATTTATTATTGCAAGGAGGAGTAAAAAATATATTACGATTTACTTATATGTTCACGCCAAACATGAAATTGTTAGCTTCAATAATAATAACTAAGATATTCAATTTACAAAATAACTATATTTTAAAAAGTGGCAGCCATCTTGCGAGTATTTTAGTTTACAAATTCGAATCGAGTGGATCCTAATTCAGACACTTTTTTCGAAACCTGCAACTTTTTAAATAATAGTTCTAGGCAAATCAAATTTGGTATGCTTTAAGACATATATTTCACTAAAGAAAATTACAAAAACAATGTTACAACTCTTAGTTACTTCTAAGTTAACTTAAAAATGTAAATAAATAAACAAATGGAAAAAATGCCAAGTACCTATGCTTTGAATTCATGTATGAAAGCCTACTAAAGATGACAAATGAATTCAGTAGTCAATTTTCGTTGATTACAAACGTCATTAGAAGTAAAATGAGGCATCTTAGTTAAGTGCAAGTAGCTCGTGCTGTCGCCCTTATTCAGCATGGCCACTCTATTCGACATGTTAGCAGGGATCATCGAGTTTCCCCTTTTGTTATTCAGCGTTTATGGAATCGGTTTCGGGAGACTAGCAAATACGTTAGCAGAGCTGGACAAGGTCGAAATCGAAAAACTACTCAAAATCAAGACTGATTTTTTTGCCCTTTCCTCTCTACGTCAGCGTACTGCCACAGCACGAGACCTCCTAAACGACCTTAGACGAGCACATGGAATAGAAATTTCTGATCAAACTGTTAGAAACAGATTAAAGGAAGCGAATTTGAAACCAAGAAGACCTGTCCGCGCATCATGCCTTACGCAGCATCACAAAGCACCGCGAAGGAGTTTTGCTCTGGATCACAGAGATTGGCAACTTCGTCACTGGACGCCTGTACTGTTTACAGACGACTCCTGATTTCGTTTAACTCGTTGCGACGGTCGAGTACGTGTGTATAGACGACCTAGTGAACGCTACGCAGCCGCTACTATACAGAAAGTGGATAGATTTGGTCGTGCATCTGTGATGGTTTGGGCTGGAATCAGTATAGACAACAGAATTGATCTTGTTGTGGTTCCTGGTAGACTAAATGCCATGAATTACATCTTGGAAGACCATGTGGTGCCTGCTGCATAATGCAGGACAATGCAAAGCCACATCGCCGGCATCACAAAAAACTTTTTACAAGAACGCGGAATTCAGGTCATGGAATGGCCGGCGTTAAGTCCTGACCTGAACCCAATTGAACACGTGTGGGATCAGCTTGACCGACGTATTCGCAAGCGCCCTTATCCACCACTAACCATACAGGAACTGACACAAGCTCTGAATGAGGAATGGGAAAGCACACCCCAAGAATCTCTTCGCAGACTAGTGCGAAGCATGCCACGCAGATGTGAAGAAGTGATTCGTGCTCGTGGAGGGCATACGCTGTATTAAACCTCACCAATCCACAGAAAACCCGACTGTCATCAATACTATGACAGTCATTTCCATTTTGTTTTGCGTTATTAATTTACATTTTTAAGTGTAACTTAGAAGTAACTATGAATGTTTTTAAGATATGTAAACAAAATATGAATATGGTCTAAAAAGTAACCATGTTTTTGTTTAGTTTGTTAAACTTTCTGAAAGCGCGCACACTAGTACCAAGAAACTCCATCCGTGCTTCAATCTCAGTTAAAACTTTTCTGTGAGCCACTTTCGAGGATTCTATACAAACCAGTTCATGTGTTACACATTTTATACATTCTCAAAAAAAAAAACTATATTAAGAACATCTGTTCCATGTATTAAGGTGCTCCCACACGCAGTGCCAATAGGGGCCATCATTGGCCATCGGAGTGCTTCGCGTAGCGGGACCCAACTGTGCCAATGCACATCGCCAATATGTCGACCTTGTCCGCTTTATTTCATTCTGTTTTAGCATTGTACGTACTACCGATGAAAAGTTTAGTTATCTATCTATGTTTTATCATATATACTGCATTATTTATGTTTGTACGTACTTTAAGGACAATGATGATTTATTATTTGCCCAAATGCCTGATTGCCCAAATGTAAAAACATGAAAACTTTTTTTAATATTTTGTAAATTTATTCACAATAATTATGGTTCTTATAAGCATTATATTAACCTTACAGTTACAATAAATTAACAAGCAATAAATTAATATTCTGAAGACAATATTGAAGTCGTTATAATGGGTGACCCACGGCATAGGTACGTTTGTTTATTTTTTGTGTTTTTGACGCCGAAGGAATGAACGTTGTGTTAATAGACAGAAAATGCCAATTTATGGGATGGTCTTGAGGTTAGTATGACTTCCGGGTTTTCCAGAAATGACGTCATCATTAAAATTTTAAAAATGAATTCGCACACAATGGGGAGTCGTACGGTATTTAGGTTCTGGGATTGCGGTCAACCTTATTCGCTAGGGTGGAATGGGAAAGGTGAGGGAGGGGGTTGGAGGGAAGCGGGATATGAATCTACACACGATGGGGAGTCATACGGTATAGGGCTCCAAGGACTGCGGTCAACCCTCTTCCCTATAATCTTGACTACAATCGAACAAAGTTGCATTTACATAATTAACAACAATTAACTATTTATTACTTAACAACTTATAGATTAGTTTTAAGCGGCAAATTTAAATAATCTGATGTATTTAATGTATTCAACAAAGTTTAAAAACTATACTGGATGCTTTTCCTTATTTTGATTATCAGAAAAATATCAAAAAGTATATCTGTTACTAAAAATATTGGGTTGATAATAAATATACCTACATAATATACATACACGGAGTTTTAATATTTATATAATTAAAACTCCGTGTATGTAACGGTTCTCAATTTTTCTTTGTATCTTATTATAAATAATTTCAGTTCTATTATATAAATTATATTTTAAATCAAAATTATGAATTCATCGATTTGACTGAAATGAAATATTTATATAAAGAAACGACACAAATTAACAGGGTCCTGCATAAAAATATAGACCACTCAGTGTATCAGATCTGATCCCATCTTATTCCACATTTGTTGCTTGAAACATAAAGAAAATAAAAAGGAGATTTTTTAATGTCACGTGGCAAATATAAAAAACTAAATAATTTTGTTTCCTGTATTGCTGTATATTTGTATTCCTTAATGTATTTAATATTTTCGAAGGTACTGTATAAATAGTGACTGAAAAACATGTTTAATATTTAACAACCTTATTAAACAGTGTCCTATTTCGAGGGTTCCTTTTTTTAATTCTAAGCAACAATGCACTGCTTAAAATAATGGGAGCTGCGGCAACAGCAATAATATCGTCTTCACTGTTCATTTTTAATTCTCTACGGGACGCTACGAGCCTTCTACGATACACAGAAATACCTTGCGCCCAATACCAACGTTGGCCAATGTTGGCGAAGTGAATGCGCACACTACGCGCAGCGCGTCACATCACCAACGTTGGCGAGACATTGGCACTGCGTGTAGGAGCTCCTTTAGGAGCTGTAACGGGTGATCTAAAATGACTGAGGACAGGTTGAATTTCCCGCCACAGTTTTGAACTTATTTAGTGTTACTAAGATGGTATGCGTGCATGATACAGGTTATGATCACTGTCAGATACCATAGTGAACTCGTCAGTAAGGGTTACGTTCCCCTGCAGCGATATTTCATTTTTTTTTCTCAATAAAGGATGTCATTTTATTATTTATTTAACCCTCACGGGAATTAATTTGAATTGAAACTATTTGTTTCAATTAATTCAATTAATAGTTTCAATTTAATATACCTTAATATAATCAGAGAATGAATCCCTTTACAAGAAGGAACACCTACGCCACTGGACCAAAATAACAGCTGTCATTTGCAACCATTGCCAACATCACAATTATTCAAATTGGCGGGAAATTCAACCTGTCCGCAATCATTTTAGATCACTGGTACTTATTATGCTAATTCGCTTTTATTCATTTAATATTAATATTTATTTAATAATTTCGCCATTATTTTTGTTAGAATTCTCGGTCGTGTAAAACGGCTCGTACACGTCCGATTTTATAGTCTATAGTTTTGGCTATTAATTTCGTTATTATTTCAGTTAGAATTCTCGGTCGTGGAAAACGGTTCTAAATAAATCTCGTTCCTTATAATATACAAAATGTAAATTTTAACTGAAAACATAAGGTGTTTGACACAAATCAACGTTCTGTCTACCAAACAAATATTTCAAAAAAATGCATGTTTATCCGCGAACACATATTTCATTGCCTCTATTGAAACACCAGAATAGTTTGACTCAATGCATATTTATTTGAATTAAACAAAATTTTCTATTTGTATATAATTGCTGATTAAAAAATATCTCTAACGTTTAATTTTTTTTTTTTTTTCGACAAAGTTTGTCAAATAAAGGTGGTTTGGGTAATTTTGCAATTTTGACAAATACAGTTGTGGCAAAAGCAAATTGGGTTCACTATTAAAAATTAGTCTATAAGTGTTGGAAATAAAAACCTCTTTGATCCTTTAATTGTCACTTATTTTAATAGGAACCGGTTTCGATCAGCTAAGTGATTATCATCAGCCTAAATGGTCGATTTATGAAGGAAATAATAAAAAGCAAAGAGCAGCGCCGATGCAACATGCATTGCGTTTGGAGAGTGAACGGAAATATTATTTTTTCTACTTTGCATTCACAATGCACACATTGTAACACTGTTTTCGGTGTTACAATTAACACATTGTAATACCGAAAACAGTAACATTTTTGTCTAAGATTGGTACACATTGATATCAAATGCCATATGTCAAACGTACAATACATAACCCAACATAACCACACACTGCATCTTCTTAATCGCTTGCAATCGCATAAACTGCGAAATATCAATATACTATACATATTTAAACATGGGTGTAGCCTGCTATAGTATGGCCAAAGGATTGGGGCTTTCTAAGTTTTGCTGTGTTCATCAAAATACGCCAGCATGACGTTTTCGGTGATGTTTTACGACTCTGGTAAGTGATCGTTATCATTCTTTTCAACTAATCATCAAAACCCCTTTTCAGATATAATTCAAGGACCACATTTACTTTAATAAGGTATTATGCGAAGATCAAACCTACATCGTAGATATGAAAGATTTTAATTACTGCTGCGAGATTGTATATGCGCAATAAATGGTTTATCAGCATACACGTACGAAGCTATAGTACATTTAAAGTGTAGAGGATTTCTTAGTTTATGTAACATATAAGTTTTCGGTAATATTTTGGACGCTTGGATGCTCGGTTTAATTCGTAGTCGTTTTTGTCCGTCGCTTTCGATTTCGTCTTAGTTCTGGTTGTGTGCAACGTATTTGTATTACCTCCATCACATGTAATTTTACTAAGTATAATTTATTCTAATAAACTACTTTGCCGAAATTAGAATTGGGTTTCAATTATAAGTGCTTGTAAATATATAAGTCGCAACGGCTACGTAGCGGAATTAGGTAGACACCGCTATTAAACGTTAAGCGTTATAACAATTCTTTAGTAAGTTCTTGTTCTTCGAAGTAACTAATCAGTCACCGCCAAACACTTCTATTCTGATTATTATAATTATGAAACCACTATTTTAAAGTTGTTAACTTTTTAGGTTAAGTTTCATGTATTTATCACAGTAGGGTTAAAAGTGTTGCCCCCAAGCTCCATTATGATCATCGTTGCGACCTCGCTGAATATTTATTCAAACTTGTAGGCTAAAGTAGAGTAAAATTATTCACAATTAGATTTTGTCATGATTTTATCTCATCGACTTCATCCCTAACGAAGTTGATAGTTACTACAGTGCTGCCACGTGGTACCCGCAAAATACCCTAAATGCTAATTAGCGCGATATAGTAAACACAATTTCTAAATTTATATAAAATTAATGACGCAAAGTAGAAAAAATAGTATATTACACTCGTTTTATAAGACGTATTGGCGCACTCGTTCCATTTGGGCACTCCTCGCTACGCTCGCCGTGCCCAAAACAACTCGTGCGCCAATTTGACGTCTTATAAAACTTGTATAATAATATACTATTATTTCCAAAACATATTTTACTCACCTTTGAAAATTATAGACTCATTCAACAATTAGTAAGAATAAGAAATAAGAATACGAATTAAAGAATATCTGCTGTCACACATCTTAATTGTGTTGTATAAAATACACGGTCATTTCCGACAACAATTTCGAGTTGTTTCTTCGCTTTTTATTTAAACTAAAAATAAAAAAATATATACAATATGTACGATATGTACAATATACAAAATCTATAGCTTTTTGAAAAGTGGACTCTGCTCGTAGGCTCCAAGGATCATGTTGATGACTGTTGGCGTTCCGTACATTGGTAGATAGGCAAAATTCTCGGTAAGGAAGTCGAGCACCTTCTTTTCCATCAACTTGTGATAGCCGGAATGCAAGAACTTGTCGAATATTTCCTTGTGCTGATCTTTGGTCAACTGTAAAAAACAATATTTCCAATGTTATCTGTCATCAACTTTTTTATACATTAATATTAGACACAACATTGTGGTAGGCGAGGGGAGACAATAATTATTTCACCTGATTGGTAAATAGCAAAATATCTGACCCACATAAATATTTATACAGGGGGCTCCAGAAAAAAAAATAAGTTGGTTGCTTGTGCATTTTCGAAAAAATTCATATTTTTTTAATGAATTTTCTTTAATGTTCTGAGAGCGCATAGGTTCTGAAATGGCGGCCAGTTTTGTGTCGGCGAATCCGACATTTTTGACATTGGTATGTGTTTGCGTTAATAGAAATAACTTTGTTTAGGTTTGTAAGAGAATTGAAATAAAAATCACTCTATTTAGCACATTCCAAGCTATCTGCTAGGTATATAATACATAGAGTTTACGGTTATTATCTGTTTAAAAAAATATCTTAAACTTTGCTTACGATAGTACATTATTAACCGTTTTCTAGATTTTTTTTACCTGAAGGGGTATTTAATTTGTCCATTAATATTTTTTGGTTATATTGTATGCATAGAGCTTGTAATAAACAAATTAGTTTTCTTACTCCTCCCCCTATTGATAACAAGCTATTGAAATTTGAACATTTCTAATTTTCACTATATTTAATGTCAAATATCTCTGATGGGACCAGATTAAAAATCTGAAACTTTTTATAAACTAATAAGAAATAAAAACATTCTTGTGTATTGGATTGTGTTTGGAATAACAGCCTCTTAAAAATGAGAGAAAAATGACATGACATTAAAACAAATTCAATTCCAAAATCTTTTTCTGCTAAAGACTAAGGTAATACTTATAAAACTAAGTGATCTTCGTATGTTTTTGAAGTTGATGTGATGTAACATCCTAGTACACCTTCTATGTCTAGAGGAGAGAATTTGTGAAAACGTCTAGTTCCTATTATCTTCTTGGATCACTGAAATCTATCTTCAATGGTGGTTTTGTGACCTAAAACCTCTTCTTTTTTTTTACTAAGATGTGCTTACCTTAGGTGTGTGTCCACTACAAAACGAGAACATATCTTCTACAATTACGTTGATTGTTAATGGATATACATAGTTAGGCATTGGTTAGTTGGGAACATGACATCCAGAGGGCCTCTGGTTGTCATGGCCCCTACTAACCGATGCCTAACTATCTATATCCGTTGACAATCAACGGTAATAGCATATTGTATACCAAGCCGAGAAATTGATTCCTTTCCGGCATTTTTGATCATACACAACAATATTGTAATAATCACATTTCAAATTCCTAACAAATTCATATAAAACAATAATATTCAATTCAATGATGAGCTTGAAATTATTGAAAAACAGACAAGAAATAAAAAGATGTTTTAGTTTTTAACTTCCCGAATAATTCGGGATTTTTATGAGCTATTTCTGTATTTATTTACAATGAACACTCGATATCAAGTTTTGCGTGACAAAAATACTAGCAGGAAGCCGACGGTCCCAGGTCACGTGGAACAGTCCGTAGATGTATTATGCTGTGTTTTCGACTCGCAAATATCATTTCTTAATTTGCTATAAACAAAAAACATAAAAGATAAGATAAAAGATAGGTGTGAGAATGATATGCATTCATTGAAACCTGAATAATTATAGGGAAGTGAACATGAAAACAAAAAAAAACTGTGTTTTTAGGTTAGGACAGTTCAAAAAATTTTCCAAAGTACATAAAAGCAGGTACACCCGCGGCAAGCTTCCTTGAGGTGGGGCCGTAGGTACTCTGCGCATACTGTCTAGCGTTTTGGGTCAGAAGTAGAAGCCCCTATTGCGATTTGAATATTTTTGTGCAATATGTTTCGGCCAGCCTGGATGCTTCGGAGGTGGTCCGATTTTAATTTTTTTACGTATTCGAAAGTATACGTATTGTGCTACAAAAGGTCTATTCTGATTTTGCGGTAAAATGTTGCGAAATAGGTGAAAAATGCTTGCAAACATGACCGAAAACTGCCGCGCGCTCCAACCCGGTCGAGTAGTGGGGTTAGGCGGTCGACGCGGAGAAGCACGTATCTACAGTAATACAACCGCGCTGCGAGCTTCTCCGCGTCGGTCGCCTAGACGTTTTGTAACACAGCACTTCTACGTTCGAAATACGTAAAAAAAATTAAAATCGGACCACCTCCGACGCATCCAGGCTCGCCGAAACATATTGCATAAAAATATTCAAATCGCAATTGTGCAAAAAATAATCATCGGACAACGCCTGGGTTGTCCACACTCAAGGTACCCATCAATCGCTACTTTCACGCAAAAAGCCTCCGCTACAACTTTGAAAATGGCGGAGTTGTGAATTTTTGAAAAAAAAAACGTTTTTCCGGTTTTTCCGAATTTCTTCCGATCGAGTCCGTGTAGGACTCATTTTTTTTTCGTCTTTTCATTCTCTACAATTCGTCTGTTGAAAGCATCATGATTGCTCCATGCATCGGTTCAGTTTTTAGAAGTGAAAAACGATAAACAACACAATTTTTTGAGGTTTTTTGTTTATAACAAATTAAGAAATGATATTTGCGACTCGAAAACACATCACAATACATCTACAAACTGTTCCACGTGGCCTGGGACCGTCGGCTTCCTGCTAGTATTTTTGTCACGAACTTTGACTTTGAACTTTGCCTGGTCTAATAACAAACCCTACTGTTTCAAAAGTAATCCAATGTTTGTTGTTTTGCTTCTGATAGCATTATTGCAATTGTCTTAAAACAAATAGCGTATGTATGACGTACGATCACAATTCGTTTGTTTTGAGTAATATCGCCACAAACATTGTAGGAACGCTTGTATTTTCTTGGACTGTACATGATTAGTACAACTTGCTTTTCTCAGACTGTACATTATTTGCCAAATTTCTGACCAGCTTCATACACAGTTATAATTTATATTAGTATGGGGTTTTTTTAATGATTTTGTCAAAAGCTACTTTGGTGTAATTTCTTTTTGTGAGTAAAATTTACCAAAGTTTAAGATTATACCAAAATGAGCTTTAAGGTTAACCGAAAAGTGATGAGGGCTAACTGCCAGAAACAAAATTGAGCCTGATATTGGTCTCCTGCAAACCTAAATTCTTACTTACCATCTTGAACTGGTTTTCCTTCAATTTGCCCACAACGTCTTCTATAACCGATTCCCCTTTTCTCTCCTATAATTAAAGGGAAGAGTTAGATAAAATTAGCAAAAAACGCACAGAAAATAAATCGTTGAGTTTTAGCTTACCGCTAGAGAGGAGAGTTGGTTATTCAATTCAGTGTTCAGTTCTTCGTATCGATCGTGATAGAGTGCGTAGATCCACGGTTTCGAGAAGAAGTCAAACAAATCCTTTATTAGGACCATCTCGTAGCGCTGGACCAAGTTATTGAGGAGGGCCTCGTGTTTACCCCAGATGTGCGTCAGGTTCACTTTGGCGATAGGCTAGAAGCGAATATGTGAGGTTATGTTCTGGAGAGTTTAGATCATCAAAATAAAGGTGCTCACAAAAATTCATGGTTCTATTACTTTATCATACGCAGTATGTAAAGTATTGTAATCGTGCCAAAAATTTTTTTTTGATTTTAGCGGAAATATGTCTTTTTGGGTCCCCTGAACATTTTTGACCAAGGTACAAAAAAATGTCTGTGTGTGTGGATGTGGGTGTGTGTGTGTGTGTGTGTGTGTGTGTGTACCCGTTTTTTGTGGCGACGATTCCGGAGAAACTACTAAATGTATCGGCACGAAACTTCATATTTAGAAGTTTCATGGCCAAACTTAGAGCTGAAAAGCTTTCTGTTAAAAAGGGTCCAAAGGAACTGGAGGTTTAGTGTCATTTTTGAAAGATTTTGTTAATTAGCCGGCATTTCTGGCATTTCGTCGAAATAGTTAAAGAATAAATTAAACTAGAAGAAATTCTGAATAATTTATGACTATGACATTTTTTGGTACAATCAATAGTTTAGCTGCATGAGCAAATTCTATTTCATCGAGATCGGTCGTACTGCATTAAAACTAGTAGCCAGGATATGTCAGATTAAATGTCAGATGTGATTTTAATGACGGTGTAGATAGTGTCAAACGCTAATGCTTTGACAATACTACTGTCAATACAAGCTACGTTCGGATATTGTACACCTTTAAGGTGCGTTTTCATTAGTGCTAATGGCAGTGGTAGTAGACGCCATTATAGTATTTCTAGAATAGAATTTGCTAGTGACTCAGTTTATGTACATCCAAACTAATATGTGTCACCATCACGACATGTGAGAAACACTATAATTTCGTCTGCTACCACCGCCATTACCAACCATTGCCACCAATCGGAACGCACCTTCACACTTTCTACACCTAATAACAGGTGTCATTTGGACGGTGTACCCGGTATCACCGGAGTACAATATGCGAACGCAGCTTTAATGGACATATCTGTCTAGGTCTACTCGTTTTATTTTAATGCAGACATAGCCGATCTCGATCAAATAATATCTCATGCAGCTAAACTATTAATTTTATATATAGTATGATAAAGTCATGTGCCTGGCCACATCAGATTTTTTTTTTAGACGAAGTCTGATTTGACTGAGCTGTGTATTTATTAAACCTTCATTAGTAAAGCGAATTGTTTGAGTCTTAAATAGTCAGTCAATCTTCAATATTCGTATAATTTCTTAATATGCAGGGCGAGTCACTAGCGACGCAGTGGTCGATACTGGATTTATCATATGAGATAGAAAAAAATATTTTTTACAAAAGTTGTTTGGCTCACCGTTTTCTGCAACGGAAAATATTAATTTCATTTATACAGGATGTTGCATTTAAGTGTTTTACATTATTATTTTTTCTAAATGGCCGGTATATCACCATATTATTAACACTGAATAAATTGTCTTTACAACTGTATCATGTGATGAAAATAGTTTCTAATATATTCAATTGTTTGTCAAAGAATTGACAATTGGGGGCCTTTTTGAAAACCACGTATATACAACATTTTCGCAGAAATTGTGTTAAAAAGTTGGACAGATAATAACTATAACCATATATGAGGAGTTTAGTATCAAAACCAGCTCAATCCATTTTTATAAATTTTACAGGAGAGAGAAAAACGTTTCACGCTCTGCCCATTTAACTTTGCCAAAATATTTCTTTTTCGTTTGCAAAACCTATGGAGTAAGATTCCAAATCTTTTTCAGTTTTAAGTTAAAAGTTCTGTATAATTATTTATAATTAAAAATTGTTTGGATTAAGCAGGTTTTGACAAAATACAGAAAAATTCAGTAAAAGAAAATCATTAGTATACTACTGGGAGGTATTAAACCACTTCTTTGAATCATAATTATAATTATAAACATCATAATTATAAACATAATTATAACTATTATTGTTATTAGATCATCGGAGTTTACGTTGGCAACACATTCGCCTTATTTATCTTTGAGCAAATTGTTCACGGTATTTATCTTTGCTGGAGCATCAGTAACGTCATTAGCCACAAACGACGGTTCCTCTGTGGAAGTTCCTGAATTGTTTTGTGTTTCTTTGACACGCTCTTGAAAGTGCCAAGGTCCGAATTTTAACAAACTTCACCTCTTACTTCGGTGTCATTTTTTATCTTGTTCCTGATGAGCAAAAATCGTTTACAAGCTAAAAATGTAAAATGCCGGTTATCACTGTCCTGTGATGTGCAAAATAGAGGAAACAGCTGCTTTGAAGTCGTAAGCACAAAAGCTTTTGTGCACAAAAGCACCATTACAAAAGCAGCATTTCAACCTCAGGAGGGATTCTGGCATGGTTAAGCTAAAAGTCATAAACTGTCGATGATATTTCATTTGAACTTTTTTTCTGCTCGTTCTCACAAATACACAAACACGTTACTGGGAGTTTGAATTTTCAGCCGGGTGGCGCACATGGCGGCCTGCAGTGGAAGCATGGATTGAGCTGGGTTCGAAAAAACACCGCTTTTTGACACATGCTTTCGACCGGATTGTGTTGGATTCATTCAAAATACCTTTGTAGGGTGATAGTATCGACCAAGTCTTATCAAATTACGCTAAAAAGATACTTTCAATGAAATATGGATTGAGCTGGCTTTGAAACTAAACGCCTCATATCTAATAATAATAATATTAAAAATATCGTATGCTGATATCATGCAAAATTCACCCAATAGAGAGCATTTACTATAGGGTGATCGTACCTTGCAGTAACTTTTTAACAAGTTCTTTTTAATGTATATTCCGTATGTCTACTAGTTTTTGTGTTATGTATTTGCAATTTAAATAGTAGTATGGACGCTATTATAGTATTTTAATATAGTTCTGTATACATTGTGTCGGTAATGAAAACATGGTAAGAACATTTAAATAGCTATATTCTGACAAGTCTACTTAAGTTGGCCCGACTATATGAGGTATAGTTTTTCTGCCACGCCTACATCCAATATCCAGTATAAATAAAAATAATTTTGTGTTGTAGAAAATGACGAGCCAAACAACTTTTATTTAAACTACTTGTTCTATCTCTTAAGCTAAATGCAGTATCGCCTACTGCGACTTTAGTGACTCACCCTGTATAATGCACAGTGGAAAATGTCACTAGACTTGACATTCCGTCATTACAATGACCCAACACGTTAACTAGAGAGAAGTTGATTCAAATTGGAAACTTTAGGAATGTGCCTGTTGTTTGCAAGGATTTACAATTAAAATTGTTACCAAATATGTTTTTGACATGCACACGTAGGTGTCGTAAAAAAATAACGACTTATTTACCGAAGGAAAAAGCGTCATTTCGCGTATACCTACCTCACTTGTAAACAACTGAATGATAATTAGTGGGTCATTTCAGTTGTCTAGGTCATTTGCATTTTAAGGCGATAAACCAGTTTTGCTTATTTATTAAAAAAATCTTTCTTGTCGCTGGTAAAAATTGGTTTTAAGACTAAGATGATATAATGTTTGAAGCGAAGGTTATAAGTTACAAGACTATGTGTTACATAATAATACAACAACAATACTGGAAATAACAGTCTGGAAAAATTCCCAGAGATATTAACACAATGATTTAAACCGTTTAATTGGTTGTCTGATGGCGATGTTATTCTACTATGTCTTAACTTAAACTTGTCATTATTTATATTATGGTTTCCCGGATTTACGCCGAGATATGGAAATCATTGTTCCATGCCTTGTACGCTCACCGAATCTGATGATGTCACTTTTTCCTCTTGAGTTAACTCAAATTTTAACGACAAAACCTTTCATTCCTTGCAAATAATCTACAGGGCGTTTCAAAAACAAGGTCAAACATTTAACAGCTTGTTTATTTCTGTTTTGTGAGTCAATAAAGTTTTGATGAAATAAGAACGTCTGAATGATCGCGTAATTTCTTTATCATTGAAAATAACCACTAATAACTAAAATATCACCAATGCCTTGAATGATATAATAAATAACACATGTTTTCTGCGAAATTTAAAGTGAGTTTTGTTAATTTTCTTTTTTAATAATCAAATCTCAAATCAAAGTCAATAACTGTTTAAACTGTTTAAATCAAAAGGTTGGGTAGTCAGATTAATCAGCTCACATTCTTGGATTAAACATTCACCATCTTCTTTTTAAATATGAACTTGTCATTATGAAAGCAATAATATTTTACATAGAAAGCAATTAACGCATCCAAAGAAGAATATTGTTAGTTTCCAACTAGAGAAGAGACCGCGGTGCATTCCAGTCTCCTTCCACCAATACTAGAGATGTTGGACATATCTACGTCAGATATATTGACGGTATAATAGCACAATCACTGATGCTACATAGACATGTATACGGTTATATACTCTCTAGTCTAGGACAGCGGTCGCCAACTGGTTGTCCGCGGACCCCTAGGGGCCCGCAAGCAAAGTTTGGGGGTCCATGGAGAAATATGGGACCTCATATGCAGAATAATTATATTTGTTATAATATGTTGATTGTCAATAACGTATCCAAAATGGTTACCTAATAATGAACAAATAATATCAAAATAACTTATTTTCTCTTCTTATACATGAACACGTAATTCTATAGATCTTATTACATTGTACAAAATTATCAATAACCAATTCGACTGTCATCAATTAATAATGTCTTATGTTAGTTTTAACGTACCCCGTCTTGAGGCCAGACGGACAGTGACTTTTTATTCCAACCAGCAACGCACAAATTTGGGAATTAACTCACCAATGCACAGAATGACCACACTGTATAACACCACTGGCTCAAGTATGGATATATTTTTTCTCACCTTATGACAGTTCCGTGCTGCAGTATTTGTTTTTACTCAAGCCAGCACTTGAATGAATTAATTTAATTTTTGATCTTTGATTGTGACAATTTTGTTTGATTTTGTTTTGTTAATGATTATTAGAATGAAGATGGAGAAGAACTTCATTGTAAGAACTATTTTGAATTTTTGTGTAACTGTTGCATTCTGGGAGTTTATTTTGAGTGAAGATGTTTATTTTCTCATTTATGTATTTTTGTATGATTTTTTTTTCTCTTTTTCCTTTTTTGATGGTGTTCTAGCATAGGCAATATATATGTATTTCTATGGAAGTGTTTTTGGGGGAAACCCTGTTATCTTCCTGAATAAATATAAATAAAATAAAATAATAATAAAATAAAATAAAAGTATATTGTCCTTTTATCTTTTTATCTAAGACAGGTTTATTTTCTATCAATTTCTGTAATTAGTATTGGATACACCGTCCATCTTGTGAGAAGAAGAGATTATTTGGTTTAAAAGTAGAATTCTATTTCTCTTTCAAGTTATACCTACAATACAAGCTTTTAAATAACAAGTGAATCTTTACAATCTGAGTCTCCACAACCAGCAACACACCAGCAACTATAAGAAAGAACACGAGAACTGGAGGCGGAGAGAATAAAAAGTACAAAGTTTCAAAATCAAGAAAATACAACCATGACTATTTGAAATTTGGATTCATGTAAGAACATAGAACTGAGATGAATACACGGCCGCTTTGCGTAGTATGTTCTGAGAGTTTATCTAATGATGCCACGAAACCTACAGACTTTGACAGACACCTGCGTTAACACAGTCGGAACACCCAGATTGTGTTAAGAAACCAAATTAATACTTCATTAGAAAACATTTTGCGGATAAGTCTTTAGTAAAAGTTTATTATTTAATTGCGCGTCAAATCGTAAAAAGGAAAAAAAAAACGTGTCCAGAGGTTTTGGGGCATCATGCTGTTCATGAGCTGAAAGTAACTGCTATATCCGCTAACACTGTGAAGCGCCGAATTGACGACATGGCAGACGATATTGAAAAGGTAACAAAATCAACGGTTTATTCAATTCAACTAGATTAATCAACAGATATAACAAACAACGTTCTGTTTTGTGATGTTTGGGTGCCAAGGAGAGTTAAAGGAAGAACTTCTCTGTTCGCTCAACTTACCTGTAGAGCAACTGGCACAGAGATTTTTTATGGACTTAGTGCATCAGAAGTGGAAGAAATGTGTTGGCATATGGGCATATAACGCAGCAAGAATGACCGAGCGTCTTTCAGAAGTTGTTAGAAGAGTGAAAGATGTTTATGCATTGTATTATTCGTCGTGAGCAGCAAAAAGAATGTCTCCAGATCTTCACACTCTGATGTAGTCAAAATTGTAAATAAAATTCGGCGCAAGGCAATCAACACTCAAATTTCAAAAAAATTTGTTGTTGCAACCGCGATTGGCTGAAAACTATCTATAAATGTTTCCAAATGGAGCTGACTGTATGAAAGAAGAGGACGTCAACCGTCGGGTAATAACCATTGTTCGACAGCACTTATAGTCAGTCACAGAATGTCAGAAGAGACCAACATTTTGACTCCATTTTCAACAACATGTAGTATGAAAGAACATTTTTACTGTTACGGCAATTAAAAATAACTACCGGCGTCGCGTCGGCCAGAAAGACAATGTACTCTCCGTGTTGCAGTGACATTGGACCCTATGAATCCATGATCTTATTGCTTATAAGCAGCAACAATATCATCGCATTAATAGTTCTTTTTGTAACTAAAGAAGTGTAGGTAATTCATATTGACTATTATATTCACTATTTTAAAGTACATACCTCATAAAAAGGCAAATTATAGAGGTCCGCGGAAGCTGAAATATATAGTTTAGGGGTCCGTGGCGCCCAAAAGGTTGGCGACTGTTGATCTAGAAATTTCCTTATAACGCTGGTTGTCGTTTGAACAGAAATAGACATCAATATGTTAAAAAACTCAATTCTAATTAAAAAAAATCTGATGTGGCCAGGCACATGACTTTATCATACTATATATAAAATTAATAGTTTAGCTGCATGAGATTCTATTTGATCGAGATCGGCTATGTCTGCATTAAAATAAAAATAGTAGAACTAGACAGATATCTCGATTAAAGCTGCGTTCGGATATTGTACTCCGTTGACACCGGGTACACCGTCCAAATGACACCTACGTGTTATTGGGTGTAAAAAGTGTAACGGGGTTCAATATCCGAACGCAGCCTATAGTGACAGTAGTATTTTCAAAACATTAGCGTTTGACACTAGCTACTGTCATTAGAATCAAAAAATCTGATATATCCTGGCTACTAGTTTTAAAGCAGTACGACCGATCTCGAAATATAATTTGCTCATGCAGCTAAACTATAAATTCTACCAAAAAATGTCATATACATAAATTATAGAAAATTTCCTCTCCTTTAATTTATTATTTAACTATTTTAACGACATTACACAAATAGCGGCTCATTTGCAAAATCTTCGAAAAATGCTATGAGTAAACCACCAGTTCCTTTGGACCCTTTTCAACAGAAAGCTTTTCAGCTCTAAGTTTGGTTATGAAACTTCTAAATATGAAGTTTCGTCCCGACACCTTTAGTAGTTTCTCCGGAATCGTCGCCACAAAAACGGGTACACACACACACACACACACATACACACACACATACACACACACACACACACAGACATTTTTTGTACCTTGGTCAAAAATGTTCAGGGGACCCAAAAAGACATATTTCCGCTAAAATCTCAAAAATTTTTTTTGGCATGATTACAATACTTTACATACTGCGTATGATAAAGTAACAATGCTAATATTGCTTGTTGTGTGTAATACACTGGTACCTAGGTAACGAATACTTTTTTTTGATTTCATGGTAGATCGTTTGGTGACACTATCATAAAATTGTAACTCACCATTTTTGATATAGCTAGTATTGTTTCAACTGTGTTGTATCGATTCAGATGCAATTTGAAGAATCCCTGTGTATCCAGGTCTTTACAGCTCCCACTTTGCAGGATGTGTCCCTGCAATTAAAATATACATTTGTAGTCATCAAAACCGTAAGTTCGTTCAGTAATCTCAAGAGCTCAAAAATTAACATTAATATTTGTACAATTGTACAATTGATCAGGTGCACAGGATAACAATGATAATAGAACGAACTTTAGAAGAAAAAAGGTATGCTCCTCTATATTCCTGGATGTGGCAAAAGCCTTCGACAAAGTTTGGCACGAAGGCCTACTCTATAAGCTGGAACGGGTACTACCCTTCGAGGATAGCCAACTATTAAAATCATATCTTTCTAACAGATACTTCCGTATAAAGCAAGATAATGAGTACTCAACTCTCAAAAGTATTAAAGCTGGAGTACCACAAGGTAGTGTACTTGGCCCAATTCTTTACCTTCTTTACACACATGATCTTCCGCAACCAGATGGTGTTACCGTTGCCACTTTTGCTGATGACACTGCTAGCATGGCAGTAGATACAAATGTTGAAGGAGCAACGCTAAAACTGCTGAATGCTGTCAACACTATCAGTGATTGAATGCAACGAAGGCTAATTGCATGGAACGAAACCAAATCCGTTCACATACATTTTACCAATAAGCGAATACAACACGTTCCAGTGAAAATAAATAACACAACCGTACCCTACTCGAACACCGCAAAATACCTCGGTATGACGCTGGACACCAAGCTTCGCTGGATAGCACACGTTAAAAAGAAACGAGAAGAATTGGGCATAAGATGCAAGAAAATCTACTGGCTTATTGGTAGGAAGTCGGCTTTGTCGACATATAATGAACTCCTACTTTACAAGCAGATACTTAAACCTGTGTGGACCTATGGTATCCAACTGTGGGGCTGCACTAAACTAAGCAATATCGCCATCATTCAACGCTTCCAAAATAAGGTGCTAAGAAACATCGTGGGTGCACCTTGGTATAGTAGAAACAGAAATCTCCACAGGGATCTTGAGATGGAATTAGTAACCAACCAATCCAGCTTCTTGACAATTATGACAGTGTGCGAAGACTCAAAAGAACTAAACCTTTTGAGTTGGTGAAGTGATGTTAGAAAAGCAGAGCACAGTGTTATGTGAGTGATAGGTGTACAAAGCAGAGCAACGTGCAGTGTGTGAAGTTTAAAGCGTCAGCATCCAAACTAAATTTAAGTTACACCAATGGGGAACACTTAATATCGAACACTTTTTATACGTAGCAATTTAGGTTAGATTAATATAGCTAGATAGTCATCAGACTAGTTGTTATACACAAATACCTATGAGCAGCTGTTAATTAACAAAAAAGAATTAATATTTGTGCAAATAAAAGAGCACTACTCACATGATGGTCAGAAATATTGATATCGATCGGAATGTGATGACCAGGCTTCCTCACCGACAAATACTCTATCCTATGAGGTATCTTCGCGCATACCCTGACGGGCTGTGAATACCTCGGCACCAGCATCTTCTTACCAATGTCGGTGCACTTACTGGTTCGTGGATCGCCGGCTGACCAATCGTAATCGGGCATGAGCTTCTTTAGGACCATCTTCGCCATCGCTTCTCCGATTTCGCTCTGGTTGAAGTACTTGTGGTTCATGTTGTCCGCGTAGAACCTTCTTGGATACTTCGTCATACCACCGGCAGCGTATATGTGAGGATCGTTCGTCATAAAGTCCCTGTCTATGACCAAGGCTCCGTCGAATATCAAGTTGGCCTTGTTGATCGCTCTGAAGGTCCTGTCGCTAATCTTCTTCTTGCCGTACATGAACGCTGCGATACACGGCAGTTCCAAATTCCTCGTGTGTGACTCGAACTCGATTTTGACAACCTTGAATGGAAGTAGTTCCAATAGCAAAACTACTACATTGTAATTAAAATGCATGTGCGAACATGAGGAATGAAGATGACGATCATACAAGATGGATTTTGAAAAAGTCTCCTAGAACTTAGGATGTCCTTCGTTTACGGACTAAAAATGGGCAACTAAATATACTTTATGACTTTGAATTATCTTTACAATTGAAAGTTCAAGTGTTTGCATTCAAGCTATACGTTAAAGTAAACTTCAAAGCTTTGCTATTAATCAAAAATACCCGGCTCAATTCTGTCCACTCTAGGTAATTGATGAATATGTCTCTAACCTAACATATGTCTAACCGAGCTCCCACAGGATGCGTTGTGTGTCGCAAACGTTGGTAATCGGAGTGCTCCGCGTATTTAATTAAACTGTCTCCCACACGAAGTGCCAACGTTGGCCATGTGTTAAGCCGGGGCTTTATATTCGTATACTTATCAAATATCAAATATTTGCCCAGTATACGAATATTTGTCAAGAAAAAAAAACAGCTCTATTCAATTCGTAGCGAGTTCAAAAGTAGATTTATATATTCGACGTTCGGCTGTGCGGACGAGTTTTTTTACACCAAATACTTGGTGTTTGCATACCCAGTTGAAGTGGGTATAACAAATGCCAAGCCGACAAATATTGGAGCCTTTATTTGTACACGATGAAGATTTTAGTACGCCGTTTTTCCAATTTTTTAATTTCGCTTTGTGTGAAGTAGGTCATATACAAACATTTACAATAGATTTCTAATTATTATTAAAGTAAGTGATTTTTTAAAGGGCGAGAACCGTGTAATTTTGTGAAAAATGTTATTTTCCGGAAACCGTCACAAGAGAGAATTTAAAAAAAAAAATGTTGTTTTTACCTATCGACATAAACGCAATGTGATTTCTTTCCAAGAAAAACGTACACCATCTGCCGAGTGTATCCTAAGTTGATGCTTTTCTATGAACAATATATATGATGCCTGTCTATAAAATAAATTATTTGGAAAATTATATTTTATTTGCTTGTTGTATTTATATACATATTTTTCGATTTTATTTTTATGTTTATTATTCTAAGAGAAATGAAAACGGTTAAAAATATTTTAACAGTAGACAAAATTTTGTGTAGGTTTTTATTTAACAAAAAAGTTGTATTTTGAAACTTATTTTTTTTTTTTAATTTTGTTTCAGCAACCTAATTGATCTGTATTTCAGACAATATTAAAACACATTTGTACAACGAGCCTAGCAGTACAATTGGATTTAGTAGAACTTTAAAAATGGCGAAGAAACAATACCCAACCTTTTCTTTATGGGCAATATCTTCCTAATTTATATAAAAATATATCTATTCTTCTTAAAATAAATTAGTTCTCACAAAATGACCAATTGTATTGAGTTTTACAGCTTGTTAAAATTAGATCCTGTGAATTATTAAGATATAATGCTGGCGAATTAAACACAAAAGCATTAAAATGAAACAATTTCGTCAAGATTTGTTTTTAAATTTCCATAATAATGCCTTCTGGGTACGCTACAGTGACATGTGTCGGTATTATAAAATAAAACCTTGCTTGTTCGTAATCAAATTATCAGTTTGACTTGAAAAGGCGATAAGCTAATGAGCAAAAGGCACTGAACCGAAAAGGCGAACTAATGAAAAAGGAGCTAGCGTCCATTCGGTACGCACATGTAGCAAGTCCCCAAAGAAGAACATTTTCCCGTGTTAAATGCTATGTCGAATGCATCAATGTCCGATACCTTCGCTGTTGCAGTGCAACTCTGACTGTTCGGAATCACACACGAATATTGTGCAAATTTGTTGGTATGTGAAAAATTTTTCTTGAGTTTTATGAAAATCAACCGGCAATCAGTCGGTACGGATGAAAAATATTCGGTGAACAAACTAAAAGGAAACAGGAATCTGTCAGGGAATCGTTTAGAGCCATCAATAATAAAAATTTTCGATTTGCCTGCCAAATATATCTGCCAATTATTTGACATTTGGCAAATATTTGATATTTGGCAAATATACGAATATGAATAAGAGTACGGATTTATTACGGTCGGGCCGTAGATATATTATGCCTTCTGCTTAGAGTGAATGTCAAGACGGTGATTAAACTTCGATAACTCGGTCAAATTTCAACCGATTCTAATAAACAAACTCGTATTAAACTCATATTTAAATTGGCTTTCAATAAAAAAATAGAAATAGAATATTATGGATTGAAATAGGTCATCAAACTGTTGTTCAAGTTCAGAAAATCTGAAAATAATTGGAAACTTCTGAACTTGAACGTCCATAACTTTTCGATTTGTTATTGGATCTGACCGAACAGTACATCCTTATAATAGTCTGTTCCCTCTTTCAATTGCATTTCTTATTTTGGAAATCGAATGGAAAATGACGGAGTTCTGCATTTTTATACACATGCCAGTACCCAAAAACAGTTTTTTTGAAAAAAATCGAGATTTTGGGAGTGTTTGGAAAATTTCGTATATATGCCATTATGTTCTACCAGCTCAACAACTTACACTATGTCTCGTGAAAAGTATATTTTCACTGAAACACAGTATAATTCACTTGCATGAATACACTTGACTAGCCTAATGGCTTGTGTCTGAATTATATCCTGCATTATGTGCTCGTAAACTAATATCTATTTTCATGGTAGTACCCTAGATAAGGCCTGGTCGAATGTCCAATCTATAAACGTGTATCCTTGGTACATCTTGACGCCGGCAGCTTTGATTTCCTCCTCGACAGCTTGCTCGACCTCATCATCATCAAAGACCGGGGCGTTCAAGGGGTCCCTCGTGTACGGGCTTTCCACGTATATGATCTTATCCACCCCGAAGGTTATCATAGCCTCTACGCAGCATATGGACTCTATGCAATTGCCATAGATGATGACGTTTCCTGTAAAAGACTTAGATTTTTGTAATGGACATGCTAAAATAATAATTGACGCATCAAAACGAATGTTTTTGTTATAACTCTCTTTTATGCGTAGGTACCAAAGTCCCAAACATCTTATATCAAAATCAGTTACAGAAAGACTGGTTTAATACAAATTTTAATCTGGCGTATCAATACGGTGCATGCATATTTATATTAAATTCAATAGGGTGGGTAAAATAAAAAAAAATTAGGCGAAATATTCTATTTTATATATTTTATATACTATATTTTTTAATGATACCTCTTCACAACCGTTTCTAATAGTAGACCAAAATCAGTTACAGAAAGACTGGTTTAATACAAATTTTAATCTGGCGTATCAATACGGTGCATGCATATTTATATTAAATTCAATAGGGTGGGTAAAATAAAAAAAAATTAGGCGAAATATTCTATTTTATATATTTTATATACTATATTTTTTAATGATACCTCTTCACAACCGTTTCTAATAGTAGACCAGGCAATAGAGCAGAAAATGACTGAGTTCGTGACAAAAATAGTATCAGGAAGCCGACGGTCCCTGGTTACGTGGAACAGTCCGTAGATGTATTGTGATGTGTTTTCGACTCGCAAATATCATTACTTAATTTTTTATAAACAAAAAACTTCAAAAAATCGTGCTTTTTTTCGCTTTTGGCTTGTAAAAGCTGAACCGATGGAGCAACCTTAATGCTTTCAGATGAATTGTAGAGAATCAAAAGACGAAAAAAAGGAACCCTACACGGACCCGATCAGATTAATATTAACGGAGGAAATACGGAAAAACTGGAAAAATCTGCGTTTTTTCAAAAAATTCATAACTCTGCCATTTTCAAAGTTGTAGCGGAGCCTTTTCGCGTGAAAGTAACGATTGATGGGTACTTTGAGTGTGGACAACCCAGCCGTTGTCCGATGATTAGTTTTTGCACAATTGCGATTTGAATATTTGTATGCAATATGACCCGGCGAGCCTGGAGGTGGTCCGATTTGACTTTTTTTACTTATTTCGAAAGTAGAAGTATTGTGCTACAAAACGTCTATTCTGATTGTGCGTTAAAATGTTGCGAAATAGGTGGAAAATGCTTGTAAAAATGACTGAAAACTGCCGCGCGCTCCAAACCGGTCGAGTAGTGGGGGTAGGTGGTCGACGCGGGGAAGCGGGTATCTATAATAATACAAACGTATTGCTATATATACGTTTCCCCTCTAATCGCACACTTCCCCCATCACTCGACCACTCTACCGGGTGGGGGCGTTTTCGCTCATGTTCTCAGTAATTTATTACCCACTTAAACGGGTCTTATCGAAAAATCAGAATAGACGTTTTGTTACTGTTCACGTCTAGTTTCCAAATCCTTTTTTTTTAATTGCAATCGGATGACTCAAACGCATCCAGCTCTCCGCAAAAACATGGCAAAAAAATTCAAATGAGGATTGTGCGAAAACTAAAGGAGCAATTATATCCCACTAATGAATTTTTTTGTTAATGTTTAGAGAAAAACTATTTGCAATGGAAACTAACCACAGGTGATATAAGACGTAAAAAAACACATGAAACGAACGGTAAAGTCCGGGGTGTCTAAGAAAAACCATTTTTTTTCTAAATAGCGGGTTCGAAATCACGTAAAACCGATAAATAAGTTCATAAAGTAAATATCAGGTAAAACCTTTCTACTTTTTTATGTTCTATTTTGGAAAGTCATTTTCATAAAATAATAATGTATACCCAAAAAAATAACGTCGTTATTTAAAATTTTATTTCTTTTATATAGTTTCCAATATGCAATTCTACATCAGAAAACCACTGTAAAAATTTCATATCTCTACAACGCGTATTTAACATTAACGCTAGGATTCCGAACGTACGGTACACTTCCGGTAGACTACATCGTTAATCCGACCGAATCTAGGTTTTGTGCAAAGTTTCAGTTATTAATATTCAAAAATGGCGGCGTTATGAATTAAAAAAAAAGCAATATTTTTCTGTTTTTCCAGATTTTCTCCGGTTCTAATTATCTGATCAGATCATTTGACCTGTTATTCTCTTCGTAATTTAATTCTCTACAGTTCATCCCGTTGCACCATTAAGATTGCTTGCATAGTTTTCGTTTTACAATATAAAAAGTAAAAAAAAAAAACCGCTTTTTTTTGTTGATAATTGTTTATAAAAAATTAAAAAATGGCATTTTCGAGTAGGAAACATAGTGGGAATATACTAAGGACTGTCCTGCACAGGATGGCACAGGCGGCTTCCTGCTAGTCTTATGTCAAAAAAGCAATCATTTGTAGCTCTATTGCTTGGCCTATTTCTGCGTAGGTACCAAAGTGCCAAACATGTTATATCAAAATCAGTTACAAAAAGTTTGGTTTTATTCAAATTTTAATCTTGAGTATCAATACTTTGCATGGTGCATGAATATTTATTTTACCCACCCTATTAAATTTAATATAAAGACGTTTTACGCGAAATATTCTATTTTATATATTTTATTAAATATATTTTTTTAATGATACCTCACACAACCGTTTCTAATAGGTCAATCTATATGAAATGTCCCAGAAAAAAATAAGTATCTTGGTAGCTTGACTATTTTAGATTTTTTTAATGAATCTCATAGGATTGCAAAAATATATATTCTTTTATTTTACTCGGTTCAGAAAGGGGTTATGAAAAAAAATAGCCCTCTTACGGTTTTCCATACAAGTTATTGAAATTTGAAAATTTTTAGTTTCCACGATTGTAATTTCTGGTGTGGGAAGCCTCTAAATTTTGAACCTGACATAATTAATTCAACTTTTTAAAATGTTTCGAAATAAATGAAAACATTCTCGTGTATTTTACTGTGTTTGGAATAACATACCCTTGAACACGGGAAAAGCCATTAATATAAATATATTCTTACTCTAAATATATTAATGCTTCTATACAAATATAGTGTAAGTAAATAAACACTTACAGTAGGCTTGGATGTTTCCAGAATGTTGAGATATCTACTGATTGTATAGGTACAGTAGTGTCCCGATTATGCGAGGTTCGGTTAACCGAGGGTTCGGGTTATCCCAGGGGCTAAGCGCCTCCGATATTTATTATGTGTCTAGTATTTGTGTTTAAATTAGATTTAATCCTAGTACAAAAGAATAGATCAGATGTATAAAGTGGAAAATACTTCGTACTATTTGTTGAATATCCTGCAATCCGCTTTATCTGAGTTTTCGCTTATCCGAGATGTTGTTGTTCGACATTAACTCGAATAATCGGGACTCTACTGTACTTTTAAGTCATATAAATATACAAAGTCATATAAATATAAAGTATAAAATATACTTTTAAGTCATAGAGACCGTGTACATTCTAATAATTTGTATTATGAATCATAATATATGCCTTTTTTGTGTTAACTTAGAATTTTTAAATAAACGTGTTTTAACGTCATGTGATTTTTCTCTCATTTTAAGGGACTGGTTTACCAAACATAGTAAAATGCACAAGAGAGTTTTAATTTATTCTAAAACCTTACAAAAAGATCTTTCTCCAAAATGTCAGTAGTATGTTAAAAAATTCAAGCGGATTTAGTACAGGGGATCGGTAGGGCTAATTAAAATATCATTTAAGAACTGGCGCACATACATAATATTTTTTTTAATTCAGCCTAGTGCCTAAACGGCTCTTTAGCAGGCATGACTTTATTGACAAAAAATGCTTGTTTAGATGTCCCCTACAACTCCAGTTTGTCACGATCTTTGTGGGACATGCTATATATTTTATACAGACAGCTTGGAATATGATAAATAGAATGGTTTTCATTTTAAACCTCTATGACATACTCAAAACAAAGCTATTTAGTTCAGCGCAATCACGTACCAATGTCAAAAATGTCTGAATCGCTGACTCAAAAATGGCTGCCATTTCTGATCCGAGTAACATAAAAATATATCAAGATAGTTTTTGAGATACAAAGAAAGAATTTTAAATTAAATTAGAAATTACTGCCACGATTTGGATTTGAACCATGTATTTTATCGGTGCAAATGTGCACTGTATAATATCACTAAATTAAAAAGTAAAGGAAGCCTTCAAGAACATGGCTAGAATAATATTTATAAATGATTTACATGATAATTGGGCTAAAAGGAGAAACGAACAACGATCGCATTTAACACATTTGTCTCACTTTTCTTCAATTTCAAAAGACAACTGGCATAGAGATTTACTTACAATGGATAAGTCCCTAATGGAGAATGAATTTTAAGGTATAGGTAAAACTACGAGAGCTGAAGGTGAGTCATCGATTCCAGCTGTTATTTTGCTGATACGTTACAGACCATTCCCGTGCGTTAGAAAGAAACAGAGTGCTTTTTCATGCGTCTGTTCTTACGTTTTTAGGCGATGACTCACCTTCAGCTCTCGTAGTTTTACCTATACAACCATCGTTACGTGGTGAGTCCTTGGTGCATTTCTGAGCATGACCCACGGTTGCTAGACTAGAGCGTTTGTCTCATGCAGCACCTTTTTGGTGAAGTAGTGCGCTAGGGGAAAGGTCAAAAGGCATACAATGGCGTCACAGCCCACGTCATGCTCACGTGATAAGTTACAAACACGCCCTAGACATCGCTAGTCGCCAACCAATAGACACCATATAGACACATTCACGTTCACGTCAAGCTGTCAGTGTTATGTCTGCAGCGTTGTTTGAGCTTAATCAGGGCATGTCTAGCAGACTCGCCGGTGACATACCGGTAAGTTACCGGTAGATCAGCGGCGACGATAATCGGAATTTTCAACCTGTATTCATTCCTGAATTTCATCTTCGTGTGACGACGGCTAAGGCGGTGGCACAAAGAAGAAGTTCTGGATTACAATCAGGCTACAAATTCCGATTATTGTCGTCGCTAATCCACCGGTAACTTAGCTGTATGTCACCGGTGAGTCTGCTGGACATGCCCAGTAATAAAGCTATCTGTGTGCACACGAAGTTAGTTAGGTTAGAAACGAGCGTTAGTGACGTCACTGTATGCCGGCCGTTCATTGGTGGATGAGGCATGAGACAACCGCTCTAGTCTAGCAACCGTTAGCATGACCTACCTTTTCTGTTCTCCTTAAGCAGGTCCTTTAGCGACAGCATCGCAACGTCAACATCATCCGCCGTATTTATCACGAATACATTCACCGGCCTATCAACAATCTTTCCTCTTTGCTCGGACTTCGTCGGTACTTGGAACTGAGTACCGCAGCACAGGAACAGCATATCGTAGTGGAGATATGACGAGTTCACGGTGATCCTCCGAGTCTTGCGGTCGATCGCGCTCATGACGCCCTTGATGACATTTACGTACGTGGACAGCGATATCATGGCCAGGTAGTAACCGCTGTTGATCTCCGACGTCGATGGGATAAGAATCTCCTTGATCCTGCCACTCTGGTAGCGCGATATGCCGTGCGTCGAGATGATTGTGATGTTCGTGAAGTTGACCTTGATCCGAGGGTTCGTGTTGAAGACCAGGTAGATCAGGAAGGCTAGGCCAACTTCGCTAGCCCCCACCACTACTATCTTCTGGTTGATCTCAACACTGGAATGTGATGATGTCTTAATAAATTTGGGATTAAGTATGGGATGTTCCTTTGTTCAAATAGAAATTGTGTGTTGAATAGAAAAATGGAAGAAGATGAGTTGGATAATAGTATACAAATGGTGACCGAATAGAAAACGATGATCTGAAATCAGAGGACATGGAAATGAGGAAAAGTAAATTAACAAATTGCAGAAGACTGTCGACAAATTGAACTTAATAAACAATAATAATGTTTCGACGCCGACGGCCTGATGTCTTAAATAAAACTACAAACTTCTTGAGAGCGCTTTATTTGTACTATCGTGGCCATATATTATGTCCCCTCTTTTGACGCCGATTCTCTTGCAAATATAGGGGCGAAAAAATTTGAAAAAATCTGATCCTGTCCTTGATTAATATTCTACCACTCATAAAAATTAGAAAGCTGTATATGTTGACGTTTTTCCGATTTTTCCAAATTAATAAGAATTGGCGCTGTTTTTGTCCCGTAAATTTCATTCGTTTAACTTTAGCAATTACTTACTCCGGAAATAATCCATAGACTTCAACGAATTACAAAGTAAAATCACCCGTGAAATGTTATCTTTCAATGTGCATTTTTGTAGAACATTTGGATTAGTGGTTGACTCACAAAAAGCTATATTATGCAATGCCAACAATTCCGTTATTAGAAGAGCTAGAATAATGAAATATAGACTATAGGCTACCCAATAATTCATAGGTTTAAAGTTTATAACAAAATCATTGTTTATCTTGCATTATCCGTACAAAAGATCGTGCTGAAACGCTGCGTGAATTCCGACGCTCTACGGGCTTTGGTGTGGTGCGGGGAAGGGAGTCGTTAGAGCTGCTATCGACAGTGAGAGAACGGCGGACAGCTGATTACGAATACACAAAAAGAACTTGTCAAGGTAGTAATTTTAACTATCAGAATTAAATTCTTGATTTTTGCAGAATTTTGATTATAATATGTGACCCGGTACCAGAGAAATGCCCAAACTGCCGTCTCTCGTTTCGATAGTGTTGACTCCTGTGTTTGACATCTCATAACTAAAACTACTGAAGAGAAAAAATTTAAATAAAGTGTGTCATACTCCTCAATCATTTCTACATGTTGTATGACTATAAAAATGTTTTGCCTCTCGGTGTAAACATGAGCGCGCGAGAAGTCAAAAAATGTACCCGATTTTTGCATTTCTAAATTAACGGTCGTCTTTCCGATTTTTTTTCTCCTAAACCGCTTACCACAAAAATTTCAATGTTTGTTCAGGTTGCATTCAGAGTCTCTTCTATCGATTGGCGTTTTTTGTTTTCTTCAGTTTTTATACAATAAGGTTGTAAACAAGATTTTGATGGAAGCGGATAGATTAGTAACCACTGTTAACTGGACAACGCAGTTAGCATGCATATAATCCTTTACTGCGTCACATGTCCCTTGAATTTAATAGTGTTCCGACTATTTGTTAATTTTTAAGACCGAAATAAACATGAACAATATTTTGCGCAGATCGGTCAGTGACTCCGTCTGAGTCATGCTGTGTTAATTTCCTATAGGCCAGCGTTGAGGGTAAGTTTAGTTGCCCCTCCTGGCTCCTGCAGCGCTGATTGCGCGAATCACGATCTACTTTGCCGGCTGTGGTCGAGCGTTGACCGATGACGCTATAGTCAACGTTGACATCAGCATTCATTTTTTATGTTTATGCTAGATTAACCTCTAAAGCATTGCTTCTCAGCACATTTTTTAAGTTTGGCTTTTTTCCCTTGAGCTTTGTGTTAAGTTAAATGGTAAATTCGTGCTGTCCCGAATTGCCCTTTTATGGGCAAAGGCGTGCCCATGCACATGAGTCCAAAAGGACTCTGAAGAAGTCAAGAAATTTTACTAAGTGGTGTCACGTTTACCGATGTGCGCAACGTTACAAGAAGGTATTAACAAGGAGAAGAATAACGAAGGCTACGTTTTCGACGAGATGGCTTTAAAAGCTAGTTTAGAATACACAAAGAGGAAATCAACTGAAAAGTTTTACAATTGAGAATTCAAAATTTTTTAAAGTTGCCGATTATGCTATTGTGTCCATGATAAGAGGAACTCAACTGTATAAATGCCAAACTCATCAACAACAACCCGAACTGTTTAAGTGGTTTTACCATGCTTCTCGTTCTATGCTTTTAGTTGTTAGTGTTTTTCAATATACATACATTTTTTAATAACTAGTTTATTATTATCAACATACCAGCAAATCATCAGTGTTCTTTAAAAACAGCGTCTTTTGAAACTGAAATAATGTTTGCCTACTATGTGAACTCACATAGTAGGCAAAAATTATTTCAGTTTCAGCAAACGTTGTTTATAAGAACACAAATAAAATCTCTATTTCAAGTTTATAGCAATGGCGGGAATGCTACTAGTGGCGCCGCGGTTATTGTGCGTTGGGGAGAACTAAAAACACTGTCAACAAAAAAAGGGCTAAGTACGACATCTATATTAGTATATATTATTGATTGATTATTATATATATTTTACCTATGGTCTGAGTCCGTTTTTGTGTTTATTTATTTTTAGTTATATTTAAATAAGGCAAAAATAATATAACATAAATACAACTCTTGATATATTACATATCGACCCATCCAACGAAGACTATAGTAACTCCCTAGGGATTGCACTTGAGTTACGATAGTCTTCGTTGCATGGGTCGATATATTACTAACGGCGGCTCTGTGCGTATAAAACTGATAGGTCGTTATATTGTGTCCGTAAACATTGTTCTCCTACTAACTAATGCACCGTGCGATCCCCAACTACCCACAGCGTCGCTGTCGATCCCTTCCCCCGCACCACCCCAAAGGCCGAAGAGCGCCGCGTCAATTTCGGCGATCATGAGATGCTTCAACACGATCTTTTGTAGGGAAAATGCAAGATAAACAATAATTCTGTAATACAGTAGACTCTCCTATAACGCGGTTCCTACAACGCGAAATACTACAAACGCGCTAAAAATTTTGCGACTACATCTTCATATAACGCGATTCTCGCACAACGCACATGCGTTAAAATTTGCGATTCTCAAATTCCTACGCGTTTTCATAAAACGGGTAGTATGAAATCGCGTTGTAGGAGAGTCTACTGTAAACTTTAAACATATGATTTATTAGGTAGCCTATGATCGATACTTCTAATAGCGGAATTGCTGGCATTGCATAACATAGCTTTTTGTGGTTAATCCGATCATTTTACAAAAATGCACATTGAAAGCTAGCATTCCGCAGGTGATTTTACTTTTTAATTGGTTGAAAATTATGGATTATTTCCGGAGTAATTAATTGCTAAAGTTAAACGAATGAAATTTACGGGGCAAAAACAGCGCCAATTCTTCTTAATTTGGAAAAATCGGGTAAACGCCAACATATACAGCTTTCTAATTTTTATGAGTTGTAGCATATTAATCAAGGACAGCATCAGAATTTTTTCAAATTTTTTCGCCCCTAGATTGGCGAGAAAATCGACGTCAACAGAAGGGACATAATATGTGGCGACGATAGTACGTTCAAGAATTCCGTGTTCGTACATTCATTTCTTGACAACTGTCTAAAAATACTCACAACCTAATGTAGTACTAATACCATAACAATAATTACTAAAGCGATGTTTCAAAGAGTTAAATGCTGACGTATCTTTTGCCTCATGGTAAAAGTTTGCAATGTTTTCTTTTAACGATCTTATCAAAACGAAAGACTAATATGGCAATTAAATTACTTACGTGGACATCCCGCAGTATATCGGCATGGACAAATACACAGCGTACGGCTTCTCAGCCCTAGCCACACTTTCTGGCAAAGCCCATGTGTCCGAACTCCTCTCGTACTCGGGCATTTTGCATGGCAGCACCGGTATGAGATCTCCAAGTACAGAAGCCAAGGGGTCTCTCTTATAGGGACCGAAAGCAGTGTCATCCGGATACACTATGTAGATCAGGATCGAATATTCGCTCAGCCTGTGTATCTCCTGCAATAGGAACTTGGTGTGCCTTTGGAATATGGGCGATATGACGAAGTGGAGGATTTGGCCGTAACAACCCGGCTTATGGCAGTTGATGTCGGTCATTCTGAGCAGCTGGTAGTGGGTGACGATGTACTCTAAGTTGTCCAAGTCCTTCAGGTTGGCGAGCCCAATCAGCTGAAAAATAAAAAAAATAACTGAGTGGATAAGTTTGATGGTTGTATTTGGACACCTAATCAAATAATAGGGTAATAGGGTGGGCTATACCGAAAAAAACTTGTCTCTAGTTTAGGCAATTAAAATGCAACAAAGAAAGGGAATTTGTACCTAGGCCCCAGCTAGCGCATTACACTTGAAATTTTGAAATTTCACGGAAATCACAAGATTTTATAATTTTTAGCACCTAAATAGCTGATATTGGGCTGCTATAGTAAAAATCCTTTATAGTAGAGTTATAAAAACACACTAAATTATTGAAAAGGTAGTATTTTTTACATCTGAGGTAGCGCAAGTAGGGATGTTCGATACGATACGATATTTTTAAGTACCGGTACTTTAGGCTGTCTGCACATGGGGCAACCGAAAAGAAACTGTAGTAGCGTGGATACCAGGAGACTGGGAGACTGGGGTACTCAAGTTGCGCCTTGTCCGCATACGGTCTATAGTCACACAGTTGCGATCCAAAGCAGTTTACTCGTCTCTGCCCTTAAATCAGTACATTCTTGGATGTAATCATGGAACCAGGGCCTTTACAGCAATCATTGTCCAACGTAGTGGATAATAATGATTTCAGTGATGAGGATCTGTTACTATACTACTATTATCGTCGTAGAAGAAATTGAATAGAAAGAAGTTTCTGGGTCCTCCCATATATCAAATGAAATTCACACCGCCGATTATTCATTGCAGCAAAAGAACTCAATATTTCAGATAGTTATTTTTTAAGCTTCTATCGTATGTCGAATCAGAGTTATTTAGAATAGGGTATTCCGGTGTTTTTGAAATTGTCATTTTTTACAAAGTATGGGTGCTACTGTTTACTACTTCACAAGTAAAATATCAAACATTGTTTTAAATTAAGAGAAATCGTTGTTTGAAGTTTGAATTAGGATTGGTCTTTGTGACGTCACAAAGATCGTTCAAAGTGAGCGAGTTGACAACGTTGCTATATCTAGGGTGCACGTAGTAAATTTTTGTCTTCTGTTGTGTCAACGTTAAGAATCGCTCGTTTGTTGACACCTGCTTTGGTTATTGAGGTTATATCAAACACTTGTTCAAAATGTATAAACTCCAACGCCGACATTGTTCTGTGCCGGGCTGTAACAGCAGTAGAACAGTAACTCCTGATAAGATTTTCTTTACGTTGCCTACTAGCGAGATGAGAGATAGATGTTTGGCTTCAAGTTTCAATGATCAAATCATCTCACAAAAAAGTTACCTTTATTCGTTGTCAAACAGCAGGGTCGCCAACCGTCAACTTGGCCGATCAGCTGTTCGAGAGCTGTCCGCTGTTGCCACCGCTACTAAGGATCGGTAATCATCGTGTATTTCCGAGGGTGGTCGGTGAATTCAAACGAAATGCACTTTTAATTGCAATTATCTCATAGAACAACTAAATGAAAAAGCTCATAGCTTAACTTTATGAATCCACATAAATTGTACAATAGGTTAAACCGAATATTTGCTTAAATTTTGACATGACCGGAATACCCTATTGGAGCGATTTTTTCCCCTGGCCTACATAATGAAAGATATTAGGCACATTGACTTCTTTTCCCACATCACTCCAAGCTTTATCCGTTACATATTTTGTTGTATAGCCCTTTTCTTTATAATTGTATAGCACAATTATACTTTTCTGCCAAACACACAGATTTTAAGTTCAACTGCTGCTCCATGTTCAGTGCTGTCAGCTGTCAATATAAGCGCGTCACGAAGAGACTGGGCAACGCGCGACCCAACATGTCAGCTCTCTGATACTCGAATCGCGTAGGTCTCCCAGTCGCCGTAGGTCTCCCAGTCGCCGGTACTCGGGTTGCGCCGTGTGCGTTGAGTCATTGAAATATACATGCCGGTAGCCTAGTCGCGCAGTCTCCTGGTATCCACGCTACTACAGTTTATTTTGAGTTGCCCCATGTGCAGACGGCCTAACAGTCCGATACCCGATATTTTGTACCGGTGCTATAGCATCCAATACGGTACGATCCGATCCGTTTTTGGACGATATTGTATCGCGGTATGTGTTGTTATACTACCTTTTCAATAATTTAGTGTTTTAATAACTCTACTATAAAAGATTTTCACAATAGCAGCCGAATTTGCAGCTGTTTAGGTACTCCCAAAAAAATTATAAAATCTTGTGATTTGAGTGAAATTCCAAATTTCAGCTGGGGGTTATGTACATTTTTTTTTCTTTGTTGTATTTTAATTGCCTAAACTAGAGACAAGTTTTTTCAGTATAGCGTAAAGAAAAAAAAATAAAAAAGATTTTCGGTACACCTTAATCGGTAATGAATGAAATAGTTTTGGTACCGCTTCTTTCAACTATTCCAACATAGCTTCAATTAGGTTATCTGGAGATTGAGAAGGTTACTCGACAACTAAAACTCCATTTTTTTACAAATTACTCTTTTTACAACTTTATTGGGTTTTAAATAATGCAAAAAAGTGAATTTTTTATGTTAAATCATTAATTTTTTTTATCAAATTAGATTTCTGATGATTTCTAAAACAGAATTAGGCCAATTAGATGGCCTTTTCTGGTATTTTCTGTACTATCTAAATCTGAAAGCAAAAATTCCAGATTTTGTGAAAACAAAATGCATGTTTCGATTTTTTTTGCAGTTTGCTTTTCTCAAAAACTAGGTTTAAGTAAAAATTTTTGCATTCAGATTCAGATTCTGAGAAAAAAAATTCAAGAGACAATTTTTTCAGCATTTTTTGTAGTGGGTGCATTAGATCAGGAAACAGTGTTTAAGGCATTGTTCGACGGCGGGTTAAATTACGGCTTTTTTTAACAATAATAATTTACAGAGAGAATACAAAGCAATTGCTATAACTTGTTTCACTGGTGTGTTACAACAAAACAACAATTTATTTAATTTTTTGATTTTTACCATTTATTTCTCTTTTTCGAACATTAGGTGATAAGAAGCTTTTGAGTCCGGATTCGTATTCAGCACAACGAAAATCGATTGAGTTATCAATATTTTAGGATTTTCAAATTGCCTTTTTGTCGAAAATTATTTTATGTACCTGATTTTAGAAATAACTTTCTAGTTGAAAAACTAACGTTGAATTCTCCGAAACCAAAGCAGTTACAAGCCAAAACAACAATGCCAATACTTGTAAATAGAATTACTCAAAATAATTTTATTGAAATAATTTTGGAGGAAAGGAAATTATTAACAAAGTTATACCTAGACACTTAAGGCGCCCGTCTCCTACCCACAAAACGCGAAAATAACCCACGTCATAATTATTGCGCCAATCGTGAAATGCTCGCTACCATTCGATTCTGAAGGTCCTTATGAACTGCCATCGGAAAGGAATTTCAATATTTATGCAAATTTTGCTGTGGACTATAAATATAGAAATGCTTTCCGATGGCAGTTGCGCCTGATTATTGTCTGCTGTAATACATTCTAAAATATAATTAAATGATAACTATAAGGCCACAAGTTATTTTCTTCTGAACTTCTCTAGACTTGCACTCTGGAGTATTGTAGTGCGTGTTTGTAGTGAGTTGGCAACCATGTTTACAATGACGACGATTGTGAAAGTACTACATTATCGACTAAAAAACTCAAACACAGTCCAGTTTGAATATTTGTACAAATACAAAGCAATACATTTATTTCTTTAGGTTATACCATACATCAAATGTAATAAATACGAAATAAAAACAGACATGGTTATAGTAGCGCCATCTACATCTGGCAATTTTTTTATTTTGAAACTTTGGAGAGAAGTTTGCTACAGTTCGCTATTTGATTTGAGACGGGAGCCTTAAATGTAATAATAATAATAATAAGTTTGTGTATTAATAATGTTTCGAATACAAATATCTGAAATACAAACGTTCAGTTTTCTGTTCATATCTTGAAAACTGTAAATTATAGGCAAATTTCTGTTCAAAGTTCTGTTTCATCGATTAGAAGGCGCAAAATCTCTAGTATAAATCTTAAAAAAACGCCATTTCCAGTTTCCATCTGGTTCTATATGAATTTAAATAGTTTTTATGCTTTTCTGTAAAAACATTTTTTTTCTAGGTACTTTGCGTTTTACTACATTTTTTTGTAGAGTTTTTAAGGAACGACATAACCACAATTTCTTCCTTGATATTTTTTATTATATTTGTGAGATGCACTAAAACAATACAATCTTAATACATTCGATGAACAACCGACTTTGGTAGCTCAATTGAGTACCTACAATTTCTACATTTATAAAACTATTGAAGAAAAATTAAAATCTGTAAATGCACAATAGGGTATTTGACTGTATTGAAAATATGGCTTGTATTATAGTCATCCTAATAGATTACAGTTAAAGAAAACTATTTGTTATTACTTAAAAGAAATATTCTTTATTTCTATTAAAAACCAACCTATTAAAAACCACCGCTTAGAGCGCGTTTGGTTTGTCAGGGTAGGGTACGGGGAGAGCAATACTCAGATAACCTGGGTCGGCTATCTCTCTCTCCTATATGGAGATAAACGCCGTATGACGTTAGTCCGCCTATTATGCAGCGCGTCACTTTCACCGTACCCTACCCGATTATCCAAACGCGCTCTTATGCTTCTCCCGTTTTAATTTAATAGCACTAAAGTGCCATGTAAGCATAACTTTGTAGGTTAGGTTAGCCCTAATCTTAAGCTGTCAGACCAGATAATACCTGGTTGGAAAATACGATAGATAACTTATTCTAGTCAGTTTTACTTATGTCGAAGTAATCTTCACAACAAAAAACACTTGTATTGGCCGCTATTTATTTCATTTGGATTTCTACGAGCCAACCACTTTCTTCGCAGTTTCAAATCTTGCGGAACAGCTACAAATAGTTTATCCGGTGTTTTCATTGACGTATTTCTGCATTGTGGATTTATACACCATTTATACCCCCATGTTTATGTAGAAATTTTGAAAACAACACATCATACAACACAATTACCAAACCGCGACGATGCCGATGCTGACAGACCATATGGGCCGATTTGACATCTACTATCGGGTGACGTCACACAACAGAAAGTATCGTTTTGGCGGGACTTTATGTGATTAAATTTTTAACGCTGATTTTTATGAAATATTGACGATATAATTACGAAAAATAATGCATTTACAATGTAGAGTGAAGGAATAAACACACTAAGATGGTTTTCCAATAATATTCAAATATCCTATTAGCTTCTTTACTCAAAATTCAAGATTAGGGCTCATTCTATCCTTGCTCTCACCGATTGTTTTCGACTGAAGTACCTTTTTTTTTTAATGGCAACCTCGTATTTTTGTTGTATTGAATGTTTGATAAATGGATACACTTAAAGCTTGTAGAAAGTGTCAATAAAATTCTTACCTGATCATCACAAAAAATTACATACGCCTGGTAATAGTCGTGCTTCATGTACACCCCTCTGGTAAACTGCATGTAAATCGTCTGACCATGGCGCAAGTCCATGAGGAAGTCACGTACCAATGCAACATCTTTATCGTAAGCCCTGCGTATCCATATGTCACAGCTGATAGCGTTCCTGTGTATGACGTACAGCTCGTGCTGATAGCTGGAAGCTGGTCTCGGAGACACCCTGACCAATGTTTTTGACAGTAGTGCAAAATGGGGAGCGGAACTCGGCGTGCAAACGACGCAATAGTCTCTATCTGGAAATAGTTCGAAACCGGCCTGGAGGAGCTGAAAAAGGCATTGCTCGTGGTCAGGCCATGCTGCAATCACCTCCAGCGTGAAGGCGTTTTCCTCCCCGAAGTACTGGGGAAAGATGATAGCTGACCCACCGGAGCTTGATTTTGGTGCTGAAAGTATTCAGATTACGTTACTACACTGAGGTGCAAAATTAACCGGACACTTGAATTTTTTGAATTATTTCTGTGTTACTGAAGAATTATGTGCATATAATTGTGCTCCAGTGTAGGTTTTTATGTCTGAACATGTTACCACTTGGTTATAGTGAAATGCGCACGTGTATCTATTACGAGCACATCAGATAAGAGTTGCGCCAGTAATGCTGTAACACGTATGTCCGACAGAAAGGTGTTTTATACCGCCGTTTTGAAATGCTTTAATTTGTGCGATAATTGTTTTTTTTTAAACATCAGAAAGAGAAATGGGACCAGAACAAGTTGCACATGCTGTTGTGCTACAAAATGATGGACGAAGTGTGCGTTACATCGCAAACATGGTAGGAATTCCCAGAAGTACCGTGTCAGACACCTTACAAAGGTTTCGGGAAACAGGAGAATACACAAGGAGACCAGGATAAGGCAGACCAAGAGCGACCAATTCCGTCCAAGATCGTTTTCTTCGATTGCAGGCGTTACGTGATCGTACACTGCCAACATCAGCTCTTGTGCAAAGATTGAACGACGTCCATAACAACATGGTATCAGTGTGTATGTTATGGACCAAGTGATTAATAGGGCAATATGAAAAATGCCCGGGCAATATAAAAAATGCCCAAAACAATCGGGCAAGATGATTAAAATAATTGAAATTATTACATTGCCCGGGCATTATTCTTAATGCCCTGTATCTATAGGGCAGGATGATTAAAACATGTTTCTTTTTATTAATTTTTTTATTTCAATACAAATTTATTAAATTGCCCAATCTTTCAGGGCAATATTCATAATGCCCGGGCATTATCAATATTGCCCGGATTAATCACTTGCTCCATAACATATACAGTCCGTAGACGCTTAAACGAATGTGGGTTGAGGTCTAGAAGACCTGCGACAGGACCTCTTTTAACTGTAGAGCATCGGCGACAGCGCTTGCAATTTGTACAGGAACATGCTGATTGTGGTCTTGAAGAATGGTCCACTGTGCTCTTTACGGATGAATCCAGATTTACACTATACACATCGGACGGTCGCGGCAGGGTGTGGAGAAGGGTTGGCGAACGTTTTGCTGAAGCCTGATTGCCACCGACCTGACTGCACCAAAAGTGCAGTTTGGTGGAGGCGGTGTAATGATGTGGGCGGGCATTTCGTTGACTGCTCATACAGAGCTAGAGAGAATCCGGGGTGAGCCGATTACTGCGGATCGTTACATTCAGCAATGTTTAGAGGAACATGTATTGCCCTTTGCGCCATTTGTTGGAGAAAATTTCCGTTTAATGCAATAATACAATGCTCGTCCACAGACTGCGAGAGTCACGCGTGCTTACTTACGAGAGGTTGGCATTACATTGTTGCAATGGCCACCACGAACCCCTGATTTGCATCCCATAGAACATGCATGGAACATGTTGGGGCGCCGTGTTTACCGCCACTATGCGGAATTTCAGACTTTGGACATGTTAGCAGAAGCCCTTACTGCGGAATGGGAACAAATTACTCAAGAAGAGTTTGCCCCGTTGATCAGGAGCATGCCTGATCGTATGGCAGCCGTAATTAGGGCTCGTGGTGGTAATACGCGTTATTAAACATCTTCAATTAACACATACACATACACAACCAACCCATTCTTATTTCCAATTAATGTTAATTTTATTGTTTTTCTTTGTTTATTTGTTTTTCTTGGCTGAGATTTCATTATTTTACAATGGATTTTATTTGTTATGTTATAAGAAAGCAATTAATCACCAAATATATAATTTTTATTTTGAATAGTCTGAAATATTTCGAAAAATTGAAGCGCCGGTTAATTTTGCACCTCAGTGTATTTAAAAATTTGGAAATGTTTTTTTATTATCATGGAATAAATCCAAAAATGTCTATGGGCGAACAAATTATTTGATGGTCGGTTAACCTTGATTGAATATTGATCTCAAAATTTTGGCGGTTTCCATCCACAAAATCTATGTTCATCGAGAGTGAAAATATAGAAAAAAATATTGAGTTAATGGGGGTTGTAATTTTTCGTAATTTGAAATTGAAATCCTAATTGAATCAATCCGTCGGTTCGAAAACAGTACATGTCCAAAAAGCGAGTTCTGTGAAAATTAACAAAATCATTTTGTCGGTGCAATATCTTGAAAAGTATAGCAGTTAGCTATTTTGTTCCAACAGACAAAATATAAAGTTATTATGATATATAGTGTTTTTGGGGTTCTGATTCCAAACCCGATGTCATATTTTCTTAAATTCAAAATGGCGGATTCAATATGGGGACCAGAAAATTTAGAAAGATGTCGGGTGTCCAATTTTCAAAATTCAAAGTGGCAGAATCAATATGACGACCGAAAATGTAAAAAATCTTGGATTTGCATGAACTTTATACCCTGTAATATTTGAAGATAGATAATTAAAAATGTCATGTCAGATTTTCAAAAGAAATTTAATAATGGCGGATTATACAGGATTAGTTAAAATTATCGGAACACCTTAGTAATTCTTCAACCGTAAAAAATTCAAAGAAAAATTCAAGCAAAAATCTTTTGGTTTTAAACAAGCTATCGTCTAAATATATTGGCAATATATAGGGTGTTCATTCCATTCTGAAAATTTGGTAACCTTTTCTTTTTCAAATAAAACAGTCTGTATAGTTTTACATTTTTGAGTTCTAAGATTAATACTTAGAATTTTTTAGAAATAATTTGTTTGTAACTTGCAACGGTTTTTAGTTATAAGCAATTAATCAAAATTAGTCCAAATTACCGGAACACGCTATCATCTAAGTATTTTTTTAATTCTTTTTAATATATATTTCATTTTATTATGGAAACTTGGTAAACTTTTTCTAATAGAATACCGTGTATATTTAACATTTTTTTAATTCGAAGAGTTTTTAGAATCTTTTTTTTATAAAATTCATCATCTTTATGAGTTATGAGCAATTAATCGATAATTAACAGATAAAAAATAAAAAAATCAAGAAAAAATAACAAAACTATGAAATAGAATTAAATTAAATATTCGAGCTGCCAAATTAACAGAAATGTGTATGTATGTGGAAAAATACTCTTAATTTGAAGTTCAGGAGTTTTGATTAATTGCTTATAAAAAATATCAGTATTGTATTAAAAAAATTATTTCTAAGAATTAATCCTAGAATAACAGAGTTTAAAAATATACAGGGTGTGCTATCAGAAAAGGGAAAGGTTAACAAATTTCCGGAATAAACGATAGTTTGTTTAAACCCAGAAAAATTTTTTGTTTGATAAATTTTTTTATTTTTTTACAGTTGGAGGATTATTTAGGTATTTTGGTAATTTTGTCTATTTCTGATTAATCGCTCATAACTCAAGAATGATATTTTATATAGGTATTTTATACAAAAATGATTCTACACAAAGATTCTTAGAATTAATCTCAGAATAACAATGTAAAAATATACAGGTGTTCTATTTGAAAAAGGAAAGGCTACCAAATTTCCAGAATAAAATAAACAGCCTGTATTACAGAAATATATTTCAAACGATAGATTGCTTAAAGCAAGCCAACTTTAACAGGAATTTTTTTTTGGAATTGTTCACGGTTGGTGAATTATTCAGGTATTGCAGTAATTTCGACTAATCCTGTATATGGCGATATGATATTAGTATGATATAGAATTTGATGATTATTTACATGACAGTATTAAATATCCTCTTCTACGGTCGTAGTCGGTCCGGAAGTCACGTGGTAGTAAAATGAAATTTTCACTAGTTCCAAATTTGAGGACTTTTTTTTTAGTATTATGTATTATCTATCTTTTTGATATTGATATTCATATTGATTACTTCGGCGTACCGCAACAACGATTTGAATGCAAATTACGAAGTTGGCGAATGTTTATGACTGACATCAGTAGAAACTGAGTAGGAACGCGTTGCATGAGGGAGCAAAAAAGCACTGTTCTGGACTTGTTTATTTCGCCCAAGCATCTCCTCTTTAGGTCTATTTGATAGAATAAACCATAGTGAACATTTTGGCTATTTCAGTTCAAAATGGCCAATTTTGGACTTGTACTGTTTTCGAACTGGCCGATTCAATTTGACTGTGCTATAAGTGTTTTAGATAGTTTTTTGTTTGCGCTCAATACGAATTTGAATTTGTCAGCGTTTCTGTCTTGTCCGTTTGGTAAATCCAACCAATGAGCGACAAAATGTTTAAATTACGAATGCACTTACAGTACACGCTAGCTCCAGAAACCTTAATCTTTTTGCTGAGTTGCCTGTCAGTAAAGTGGAGCTGGTTACAGCTGAAGTTCTCCACGAAGACCATCTCTTCTTCCGACACCTGCTCCTCCTCCTCTTCCTCCGATTCGCTGCTTGATTCTTCGCCCACTAGGAAATCTTTCGTTGACAGCAGAGAAGTTTTGCTCCCTGTCGGTATAGAGATCAAGTCCACTCTATTGTTCAGGTCGTTCCAATCGACTGATTCTACCTCGCCTTCTTCCTCCTCTTCAATTTCGATCATTGTTGCCACAGACGCCGCCACTGTCGACAAGTAAGATACCGATCTTCCCATTGAACTGAAATTGATCAATGGTAACGTTACTGTGAGCCAAGAATTGGACATCCGAAGATGTGAAGAAAAAGGGGCAAAACTTCTGAGGGGTATTCTCAGGTATTAGTTCAATGAATCGTAAAAGCAATACACCAAATTAAATATAAAAGGTTTATGCGTGGTATTGTTATTAGAGGTATGTCCATACTCATGTGTAGTGATGATGAAAAACTGCGAAAATCTTCGTTACGTTAATATTCGCTGGGCGGCGCTGCATGGTTGAAGAATAATAACGTAAACATAAATAGGACCAAACCAATTTTTGCTTATTTATGCTTATTTCTGCGTACATAATGCAAATGCTTGAAAGTTTTCTATTATACAAGTACATTTGTCTGTTAAAAGTCTTCGTTATGTTAATATCCGCTGGGCGGCGCTGTATTTATGCTCATATATGCGTACATATTGCAAATGCTTGAAAGTTCTCTTTTTATACAAGTACATTTGTCTATTATATTCTTTAAATTGTAAGTGACATAACCCCTATGTTTGACATATGCAATGTTGATTGTCTATATATCACCTGCGCAGTAGCGGTCGTAAATTCCTCCAAAAATTGATCATACCTTTAATCTTCATACCACGGGTTTATGTATAATTTTCCGTTTAGAGGTACACTCAGAAAAGTGATCTCTCGAACGAAGAGAGAATAACTTGGCTGAAGTAGTTGGTAGGTTCGTATATACGCGAGAGATTATTGACTTCAACCAAGAAATTTTATTTCTTGGAATAATTACTAGATTTAAGAAAGTGGTTACTCTGGTGAAGTAAGTAAACAGTCTTTAATGAAGTGTATATTTTTATTCCCGGTAAATATTTTTAGCTACATACTTAATGTAAGAATTTTAAAGATTTGGCACAAATACGTTTTCTATTGCTAATTAACAAGATAGGTATGTTATATTTACTTACTCGTTCTAAACTGTTGCGTGCATTACATCAAACTACTCCGTGTTGAAACGTTTATTGTACACTATAAATCACAATACACATCCCTATTAAATCACAAGGCACATGCCCTACGGGTAGCTCGTTGTTTTCGTACTAGGTTAGGTTCCGTGGCGCCAGCACGTGCCAGCACCACGCGCGGGCGCGCGAAGTTTGACAAAATCACGGTGCGCATATTTATTCCAGAGAAAGGGATTACTTGAAAGAAGTGAGAATCACTTCAGTTAAATAATTGGTGGGTTTTTATTCAGTACACAATACTTACTTATATTAAATGTCTTATATTTTCTTGGATCAAGTAACTACGCACTTGGATGGATTTACTATTACTTCGTTGAAGAAATTAACATGTTTGGGACGAAAAATTCAATTACTTCTTTCAATACACTATTGGTTCTTATAAAGAAAGAATTTATTTGTTGACAGCATTTATCTGAGAAATTATTTTACTTATATTGAGTATGTGGCATTTCTTGTTTATACCTAACTTTCTACTTCCAAGTAAATATGCATTTGAATCTAGTAAATAAATTCAAGAAATTATGTTTTCTCGTTCCAAATAATCACTTTTCTGTGTGTAGTTGATATTTTTGTTCGTTTTTGACAAATCAGTTAGTGAATCTGACATAAAATTGACGGACTTTGCGATTTATTTTTACGGAGAACACAGGTTACAATTGAAAAAAGTATCACATAATAGATTCTTTATAAGTGTACAAAATTTTACGTAAAAAACAATATCTTACATGCTTTTTTCACTCAAAACTTGACGATGTGGAAAATGGAAACTAACAGTTTGGTCGGATTTCACCAACAAGAGATAAATAGTTATCGGTTAAGTAATCCCTATGAGCCAATGGGATCGATCGAATACGTTGATTTCATTGGTGCATTCATTTGTGCAATAGATAACTATTTATCTGTTGTTGATAAAATCCAACCTCAGAGATATAGAAGTCTGAATTTATTTTTATGGCGTTATTCTGTAAGCATGTCTTAAAGGCGCTTTTAACCTTAAGACCCAGTTCTGCACAGTAAAAGAATACATCAATATGCATGGTTACATATACGCCAGCCATTTTGATGTGATTTTACAGTCATATTGTAAAAAAGCAATGCGTTTTAAACATCAGCATTTGACACTACCTGCTGTTATTAGAATAAAAAAATCCGTCAAATCCTGGCTAAATAGTTCTAATGCAGTACGAGCGAACTCGATGGAATAGAATTTGCCCATGCAGCAAAACTATTAATTTTACCAAAACATTTCATAGTCATAAATTATTTAGAATTTCCTGTACTTTAATTTATTATTTAACTATTTCGACGAAATTACAGAAATGGCGGCTCGTTTGCAAAATCTTACAAAAATGCTAAGACTAAACCTCCACTTCCTTTGGACCCGTTTCAACAGAAAGCGTTTCAGCTCTAAGTTTGGTCATGAAACTTCTAAATATGAAGTTTCGCCCCGAAACCTGTAGTAGTTTCTGCGGAATCGTCGCCACAAAAAAACGCGCTAAAATCTCATTTTTTTCGGCACGATTACAATACTTTATTATACGCAAGCATTCTAAATATGTTATGAAATTATAAATCATAGGTGTATGCGATTTAGATCATATCTTCAACACTCAATCAAATAAAAGATTTATTCTTCATTAGGCGAGGTTCAGAGAGGTGGGTTAAACAATAGATTTAATGCAATACATTTTTATTTGATGTAGCAGAATCCCCCTTTCTGAAACGGAGCGAAAACATAACTGAGACTTAAAGTTAAGCTATAAAAATAAAACTACACATTATTTAGACATATACAACAATTAAAGAAGTGAAATGCAAAAGGGTTAACTGCTGTTTTTCTTAGTATCCAAATTAGCTCAATGTGACACAGGATTTACACTTTAACCCCTTTGCATTACTCTTGAATTTATAAACGTAGGTACACAAACCTTCAGGAAATACATGTAATTAAAAAGTTTTATACTTATTGGTTTACACTGATGCCTTATCCAAAAATATGTTTATACCTTACCTATTTCAACGACCCAAGGTATAAGGTTTTTTAATTCCTTTGACATATCGTCCATATCATCTTTCTAAAAACTAAACATTTTATTGGACTAACAAGAAGCATATTTCTAATTTCAATGTTTACCTTTATGGAACATGGCGTCATCCGCCATTTTCTAACATTCTCTTTAAAATGGTTTGCTGTAATCAATACACTTTTCCTTGTAATGTTCACAATGAAATACAAAATCACTTATATCACTATAAATTTGCAAATGTGTTTTCATAATTTAACACGGTTTTAAACTCCAGAGTGAATAAATTGCAGCTCAATGGCATGTTTGATGCAAAAACGTACACTTACCTCATCGTATACACTGAAAACACTATCACAATGTGTGGCACAATCGCCACAATATTAGATTGGAGATCTATATATATAGATCAGTTTTGCTTCAGACGCTTAAGGGGTTATATACCTTTGAAATATTTTTTTTTATGATTTTTTTTTGTTTGTATTTTTTTATAGTATAATTGTTTAAGAATGTTTTCCTTAAAACTATTTTAAAAAAATCAAATCACTAAAGAAGCTACAATACTTTTTGTCAGGAGCTGCGCAGCTATTCGGCATGCCATGGACTAGGGGTGGGCGATTTTGGAAAGTTGTGATCGATCTTCGATCACAATTGGAGATTGATCTTCGAATACAATTGGAGATCGATCTGATCGATCAATTGATCATGATCGATCGATTGATCATGATAGATCTTTTGATAAAAATCGATCAGGTCTATCTTTTGATGATCAATCAAATCGATCTTTTGATCGATCAAATCGATCTTTTGATGATCGATGAAATCTATCTTTTGATGATCGATCAAATCAATCCTTTGATGATCAATCAGATCGATCTTTTGATAATCGATCTTTTAGTTCTTCCATATATGTACGATACGTATCCGGCGACGTGCGTATCATCAAAAGATCGATCAGATAATTAATATTATTTGTATTGTTTGATAGTTTAAACGTTTAAGAATGTTGGTCTTAAAACTATTTAAAAAAAATCAAAACACTAAGAAGCTGCAATCCTTTTTGTCAGGAGCTGCTCAGCCATTCGGCATCTATGGACTAGAGGTGGGCGATCTTGGAAGTTTGTGATCGATCTTTGTTCACAATTGGATCGATCACAATAGGAGATCGATCTGCTCGATCATGAGCAATCATTCAATCATTTATTGATCATTTGATCTTTTGATGATCGATCAAATCGATGTTTTGATGATCGATAAAATCGATCTTTTGATGATCGATGAAATCGATATTTTGATGATCAATCAAATCGATCTTTTGATGATCGATCAAATCGACATTTTCGATGATCGATCAAGTCGTTCTTTTGGTGATTGGTTAGACCAATCTTTTGGTGATTGATCACACCAATCTTTTGATGATCGATAAGATCGCTCACCGATCTTTTGATGATCGATCAGATCGATCTTTTGATGATCGATCAGATCGATCTTTTGAGGATCGATCATCGATCTTTTGATGACCGATCTGTTAGCTATCCCACATTCAAGTATGATACGTTTCCGGCAACGTACGTGTCATCAAAAGATCGATCAAATCAATCTTTGCGATTTAGTCAATCTGATCGATCTTTCGGTCTTCAAATAAAAAGGTCGAAAATGGATCAATCGTTTTTTTGCCCAGCTCTAGCATAGTCCGTCAAACCACTGGAGTCCTTTGCCTGACGATAAGAGCACCAAACCACATTTTTTTTCTAAAGCAGTATGGCCCAGTCCTAATAACTTGAAGACAAGCGTGATTCTATCAAATCGATCTTTTGGTGATCGATCAGATGGATCTTTTGATGATAGATCAGATCGATCTTTTGATGAACGATCAAATCGATCTTTTGATGATCGATCAGATCAATCAGATCGATAAGATTGATCTTTTGATGATCGATCTATTAGATCTTCCATTTATGTACGATACGTGTCCGGCGACTGCGAGGTACGTATCTTTAATAGATCGATCTGATCGAAAAGATCGATCACATCGATCAGATCAATCGATCGCTTTTTTTTGCCAAGGCCTACCTGGATTAAATTATATAAGAAAGTTGAAAAATTTTAATTTTATAATACTGTAAACTTGTTTCAAAAGTTTAAACCGTGTTTTCTCAAAACCATGTTTTCAAAATCGGTACCAATGATTCCTTCTAGACGGATCAACCAACTTCCAATTTTTTTTCGTTAGTTAAAAGCTTGTAAAATTCGCTAGTCCTTGTCGTATCCGATTTTTAAAATTTCCATTCCTTATTTCCATTTTTTGCAACAAATTTCATTTGTTTGCGCAAGAAAAAAATGGGAATTTTAAGTTTGAAAGCCCACTATTTTTTAAAAAAATGGAAATTCTAAAATCGGATACGACAAGGACTAGATAATTTAACATATTTTAAAATAGCATTGGTATTTTTTGGTTTAGATGAACGAGATAGCAGAAATCATTGGTACCGCAAAACCATACTTCACCAGCAGGACCAATTTCAGAAGGGGTGACTTGGGATTTTGCAAACAAATTCTCGATAATTAAAATGGTTTTGATTAGTACAAAGCCTTTACATTATTACACAAAAACCCCCACCTCTATAGTTTCTTTCCTTTTTTTGAAAAAAGTATTGTGAAAATAGACAATATTTAGTCAGGTGAAAGGTATATGACCCCTTAAGCAACAAGCCAACACAACATTGACTGTGTGATCGCCATGGCCTGTGCGATCGCCATCGCAAGCACTTGTATAATCTCGTGATCATTGGTTGTTCTTTTACAAATCGTACACCTTTTATGACGTCATATTTTAGATTTGGCTTAAACTTTTTTTATAAGTTGTATGCACTAAATAAGGTTATACATGTATCAGGATTTAGTCGAAAAAAATTTATTTTCGGAGATATGAAAGTTTTAAGTTTGGATTATTTACGATAATTTACCAAACCTTGCCATATTCAAAATTAAATATCTTTGGTTCTAGTAATCGTATCGGACCCAATTTTGTTTTATTTTAAAGGTGGAATTATTTGCTAGGTAACTGCGTACAATCATTATTTTAATTTATATATGTAAAAAAAATTAAAAACAATTGAATTTTTTAAATAATTATTACATAGTCGCCCCCACAATGGATATAATCGAAAAAATATACATAATATCCGCTACACTTTTACCTACAAAACCCATTATATCCTAGGATGGAGTCTCTTATACTTCAAAAGATATTAAATTTTATCTAAAGTGAGTCACGCGCGGCGTGTCGAAACTCGATAGAAAAACGCTGCAAGCGCCTACTTCAGGCGTGTACGCGACGTTCTTGAACTTCTCACAGACAGCAGGCTGGGTCAACATGCTAGTGCAGTTTGTTTTTTAAGAACAGAGTGAGTGGAAGTGTTTATTTATTACGTGCTAAAAATATTTATTTATTAAACGCGTTTAAAAGATGCCGAAGTCCTCTAACCGTATCAAACGTTCTAAATTTCGAACCGACAGATGTTTCAATCCATTCAATTTGTCTCCACATCAAAATATAAAAAGATTGACACTCTCAGAAAAGTAATAAAATACCAATTATTGGCATTAAATATACCTATAACATCTTGGCCACTTCAACAAAGAATTTGTAACTCATGCCGGTTTAAATGATCTAAAATCAAGAAAGATAAAACAGATATCCATTTGAATGAGGTTTGTATATAGTTATTTAACCAACAAGTATATTAAAAAGAGCGATTATTGATCCAGACTGTTTAACGCACGAGCGATTAGCGAGTACGTTAATTGTCCAGGTCATTAATCGCCGTTTAATACTCGAGTTGGTTACAAATTTTTTTCGTCGATCGTATTTTTCTGGCAGCGTCTACATAGATTCTATTCGTCGATGTCGATTGAGATTATATCACCATTTATGTAAGTAGTTTGATTGGCTATCTATAACAAATCATGCATTAATAGGAATCGCGCATTTATAGAGCTTTTTAATAAATGATTTTCTATTTAGTCAACATACTCATAAATAAACGTTCGACGGAAATATATATTTTTCGTCGATCGTGTATTTATTCGTTTAATGAAGAGTTCGTTTAATGAATAGAAAATCATGTATTAAAAAGGTCTATAAATGCCCGATTTATATGTTTTTTCTTACATCGGTTCCGAATTGTACTTGAATCCTCATTATATTTGCCAATGAAAATAAAATCACAAAAGAGTTTAAAACATGTATTTAATTTTATTCCCATACTTATATCAACTATCATTAGAAAATCTTAATTATTTTAGCATTTTAGTATTTATTATTTTAAATGTTCAAACGCCTCTCGATTTTCACGTACAAATCGTGTGTGCGCAGCTAACCATCGTGTGCGACGCTAGCAGCGAATCAGTTTGTGTATTGTATTTTCTTCAGTGCTTTGTTTGCAAACACGCACAAGCGAAAATGGTGCTTGACTCACGTCAGATAAAATTTAATATTTTTTTAACTATAAGAGGCTCCATCAAAGAAAAATATGGATTTGGTAAGTAAAAGTGTGGCGGATATTATATACAGTGCTTCCCAAAAGTAACGGATAAATTCAATAAAACCTTAAATAAAAATATTTCAGAAAAATGCTCTGACACGTCGATTTTTATTTTTAAATTACTATCCTGACATACACTTTTCAGCCCCCCACCCCTTCGCCCCTAAGGGGTGGAAACCCCAACTTTAAAAATTCAAATAGCAAAGTACCCCTTGCGATACCTCAATTGATAGATTTTTTTATTCTGAATACAACGAAAAAAAGATTATCAAAATCAGTTGATAAATAACCGCGATATTTACCAAAATGTATTCAAAGAAGAACGTCAATATTCGAGTAAGCGCTGTTGAAGCGGGCATAGCAATATCGTTCAAACAATTGCAACTTGTTTTTACTTATGTCAAACACAATTCAGATTTTTCGTCATTGAAGAAATAGTAGCAAAATGAGATTTACAGAAACCGAAAGAATCGAAGTTTTAATAATTGGGTTTGGAGATAGAAGCCGGACGCATGACGAAGTTCGTGTTTTGTTCAATGAAACGCACCCGGACCGTCCGCCAATATCGGAATCTACAGTAAGTCGAATCGAAAACAAATTTCGCGATCTCGGTCATGTACGGGATAAGCCTAAGGCAGGACGTCCATTGGCCTTAATTGAAAACCGACAATTGGATGCTAGTTTAATGGTGCAAGAAAATCATTCAACCCTTGCGGAGGTCGCTTCACAAGTTAGTGCGTCAAAAAGCACAGTGTCCAGATTATGTCGAAAACACAAATTTCACCCGTATGAAGTGCAATTGGTACAAAAATTGTCCGATGATGACTTTGATCGACGAGTGCAGTTTTGTGAGACAATGATGGAACTCTCTAATGAAAATCCTTGCTTAATTAGAAACATCGTTTTTTTCTGTTGAGGCAACATTTTGTCTGAATGGCACCGCCAATAAACAAAATGGCCGTTACTGGGCTCGTCAAAATCCGCATTGGATGGTGGAAGCGAACACACAATATCCTCAAAACCTTAATGTGTGGGCTGGTGTGGTGGGTTCTAGAATTATTGGACCAAATTTTTCGACGGAACAATGAATGGTGAACGTTATCTGAACTTTCTACGAAATGAACTACTACCTACTTTAGCGGTGTTGTTTCCCAACGCAGAAGATCCTGATAGACACAAGGACAGAATTTGGTTACAGCAAAACGGTGCGCCTCCACATTATGCGCGACAAGTTCGAGAATACCCCGATCAAGTATTTCCTAATCCAAATATTTTCAAATTTCCTAATGGATTGGTAGATGAAGGCTTATTGAATGGCCAGCAAGATCGCCAGATTTAACCCCACTAGATTATTTTCTTTGGGGCTATTTAAAAAGTAAAGTTTATTTTAATAGACCTGTAAATATTGAGGCGTTAAAGGAAAGAATTCCTGCAGTAATTCACTTAATGACTCCAGGGATGTTCGAAAACTCGAAATAAAATGTTAGAAAATGTTCAACAAGCGTTTGGGGATAGATTAGGGCATTGTCTCGTCGTTAACGCGCAGCACTTTGACAATTAATTAAGGATTAGTTAATTAAATTTTGTTATTCCTCAATTTCGTGAATAAATAAATTTTGATAAATATCGCCGTTATTTATCAACCGATTTCGATAATTTTTTTTTCTTTGTATTCAGATTAAAAAAGTCCATCAATTGAGGTATCGCAAGGGGTACTTTGCTATTTGAATTTTTAAAGTTGTGGTTACCACCCCTTAGGGGTGAAGGGGTGGGGGGCTGAAAAGTGTATATTAGGATAGTAAGTTAAAAGGAAAACTCGACGTGTCGGAGCATTTTTCTCAAATATTTTTATTTAAGATTTTATAGAATTTATCCGTTACCTTTGGGAAGCCCTGTATATTTTTTCGATTATATCCATTGTGGGGGCGACTATGAAATAATTATTTAAAGAAGTTTTTATTTTTTTTTACATACATAAATTAAAATAATAATTGTACGCAGTTATTTAGCAAATATTTCAACCTTTAAAATAAAAAAAAATGAGTCCAATACGATTACTAGAACCAAATGGCAAGGTTTGGCAAATAATCGTAAATCATCCAAACTTTAAGCCTTCATAGCTCTGAAAATAATTTGTTTTAATGAATTCCCGAGAAAATGGCATACAAAAGTTTGGTGTAATTTAAAAAAGTTAAATTTTTTTTTTGCGGAATCCGTACGATTTGTAAGAGAACGACCCATATATGCGCAATGGAACAACTGCGCATAAGGGTTTTCATTAAGACTACTGTACGAACGCGCTTTGGTTGCGATTTTACATATGTATCTGATTGTAACAATACAGACGACATTGTGTGAGTGATCAATAGCAGAGCTGTTTAGGGTTGCGTATCTACAATAAGAATTTTAGAATATTGTATATGTACGTACAATCGTCCAGAACTGTCCATCATTCCCGATTGCTTTATATTACACTCCAATCCCGAAAATCCTTTGTTATCAGACAGGTCCGGTTTCCTCAGCCCCTGGAAACATTCCAACTGGAAGCAGTCGTTCAGCAGCTTATAGTTCAACTTATCGTTGAAGATCATCACTCCGACAGCTTGCCCTTTGAACTCACTCAATATGACATGCCGTTTATCCGCAGCTTGCGATGCCACCAATTCAGCAATGTAATAACTCCCATAAACGTGCTGAAGTCGTTTGCTATGCGTCTCGATCAGAGGAACCAGATCATCATTATCTTCCACGACAGCTATCCTCACCTTGTACGAATTAACAAAGTTATGCCTTAGATAGACCATTAGGGTTTGTGGTTGAAGAATTTGGACGTCCATGGGATAGACCAGTGTGCCGTTTTCGCTTAGCCAGTCGACGAATTTTGAATGCGGCGGTATGATCATAATCACGTATTTGACGTTCATAAAGAAGAGGAATAAGTTCTCGAGGAGCGGGTTGAAGAACTGACGCGAATAGTTGTTGTTGAATAGGGCCATGCTAATGAAGAGACAGTTCCTGGTGGTGACCTGCTTGATCCGGTATTTGTTCTTGAGCCATGACGTCCATGAGGTCTGCGGGATGCCCGGCAGATTAGGGAAGTTGTTGGTGAAGATGGCGCCGACTATTTCTTTGTTGATGTTCTCGAGCACGAGAGTCGCGTAGCTTTTGTTTCTGAAATTGTCAAAATATCGTTTGAACCTAATCGTTTGTTGGGATTTCGTGATTATACCGGGTGGCCCACGCCATAGGTACTGGCGTTAATTTTTATTATTATTATGAATATTTTAGAATGCTAATAGACTTGTATGACTTATTTTTTCGGAAATGACATCATCAGTGAACTTTTAAATGGCACCCTGTATTATTTGTGTGCAATATTCAATCAGGATGACATTCTGAACACAAAAAGATATCGATCGTCAATTTTTATCACCATGGGAAAGAAAAAATAACTTTTGTTTATTAATCTAGGTGGTTATGAATTCGTGAAAATAGTCGATAATTGTCAAATAAACACCGCCTAAATCGATTTTGGCCGATATTGTATTACTGGCGCCCTCTAGCGTGGTTTCATTTGTTTTTGCCAATAAGTCATTTTTGCTCGTGTCGTGTACGTTGCTGGTGCACCCTGAATATTCGATAGATAAGATTGACGCCAAATATTTGATATGTTACTGAAAATCGTAGCTTGGAAATATGTCGTTTAAAGCACGGAAATAGAAAACAAATATTGGGTAATAGTCATTGACATAAGCTGACGCTACGCTACGGTGCGCTGCGGTTCCCTGCGCTCGCCTGAGCTGGACTGCTCCAAACGCTGGCCCACGCTATGAACGCAAGATGCCAGGGTATGTAGTAGGGATGAGTCGTTCGCGAACGAACCGTTCAAAATGAACGGGTCAAATGTCTGAACCGTTCGATCCGGTTCAACCCTGGCAAACTGACCCGTTCAGTAGGAGATCCGGTTCAGTAGTTCGTTCGTTTACGGCGTTTACGCTCTCGGCTCACTTCTGCTTAAGGCATAGACGGCTCAAAGCAGACACAGTCCAGCTCTTTGCGACAACCGGCGTCTTTGATGCACGTGTTCATTTGTTTCCAGTGCCGCGTAAAGTACATATGTGTATACATTATACATATATAAAATATTTTCGTTCGTTTATTTCTGGTTTGATTGATGCATAAAGATTCGTCTACTTATTATGAATCGGCCCGAAAATTTTCTTTCCGTTTTAAAATTGTTGAGATCCGTATATCTGCACTGTATTTGTTCTAAATACTTTTGGGATATTATATTGAATCGGGAGTTGACAATGAAGACCATTAATTTTAATAAATATAATTTATTAAACAAAATGAAAGTTTGAGAATATATAAGGAAAAATATAAAAAGCATAAAAAGCAGAATGAAAGATATGAGATTTTTGCGGTAAAATTGAACGATTTGTTTAGTTAACCATACAGAACTTATTGAAAAGTATTGTATAAATTCCGTAAAATCAGCTTTCGAAAATCGCTAAAAGATCAAAATTAGATTTAATTAATTTAAATTATGTATATGCAAATACCATTGACTTATTAGCCTTAGTAGCATTTTTATCTATTTTGTTTTTGTTACTGAATGGAGGTAATTTCTATCAGCATAAATTACAAGAAAAACTAAGTTAAATCAGAAAATTCCAGTTCTGACAAAGAAAAGCAATATTCGCAGGAGTTAGGCCGTCGCGCGTCGGTATATTCGTAAAAATGACCCCCCCGGCCACATAGGGCCGCTGAGATATCTGAACGAAGATACCAGCAATGCGCGCGTCGTGTGTCTCGTTCTTTTTGAACTGTTCGTTCACTAGATCCGTCTATAACCTACATGAAACACATTCATTTTGAACGGTTCGGTCGGTCGGTTCATTTTGAACGGGTCCGTTTGAACGGGTCATTTTAGTGGGCCGGCTCACTGAAATGACCGAGAGTGCCCATCCCTAGTATGTAGTTTGGCTCCTGGCCGATACTGTCAACAAAATTTATACATAACCCCTAAACATACTGCAGCGGGCGATCATCTCGCGGCTTTCCGTAAAGAGTTTTGAGGTACATGATCGAATATGATGTCTTGCCGACGATCCAATTGTTCCAGTAAACTGTAGAAATGCCATAGCTGTTATTTAGAGAACTTTATTTTATAAATACATGTGGGAACGTGTATTGTATTGTAAAGTATTGAAGATATGCGACGTGTTTAAGTGGTTTCGAGAAACCAGTACATAGGATATCTACAAAGAAGTCATTAGCACCGCATAAATATAAATTCTACAGTTACAAATGTGACAAAAATTCCTTAACCTGTCTGAATTTGGGGCGTTTACCTTAATAGTGTTCCAGTAAATTTTATTATGTACTATCGTGGCCATATATTATGTCCCCTCTTTTGACGTCGATTCTCTCGCAAAGCTAGGGGCGAAAAAATTTTAAAAAATTTTGATGCTGTCCTTGATTAATACTCTACTACTCATAAAAATTAGAAAGCTGTATATGTTGGCGTTTTCCCGATTTTTCCAAATTAAGAAGAATTGGCGCTGTTTTTGGCCTGTAAATTTCATTCGTTTTACTTTAGCAATTAATTACTCCAGAAATAATCCATAGATTTCAACGAATTAAAAAGTAAAATCATCCGCGGACTGTTAGCTTTCAATATGCATTTTTGTAAAATTATTGGGTGAGTTGATGACCCACAAAAAGCTATATTATGCCATGCCAGCAATTCCGTTATTAGAAGAGCTAGAATAATGAAATATAGACTACCCAATAATTTATAGGTTTAAAGTTTATTACATAATCATTGTTTATCTTGCATTTTCCATACAAAAGATCGTGCTGAAACGCCGCGTGAATTCCGACGCTCTACGGTCTTGGTGTGATGCGGGGAAGGGAATCGCTAGCGGTGCTGTCAACAGTGAGAGATCGGCAGACAGCTGATTACCAATACACAAAAACGAACGATAACTTCTCAAGGTAGTAATTTTAAATAACAATTAAATTCTTAATTTTTTAATTCAGAATTTTGATTATAATATGTGACCCCGCTACGAGAGAAATGCCCTAACTGCCATCTCTCGTCTCGTTGACTCCTGTGTTTGGCGTCTCATAAGTAATAACTCTAAAACTACTGAACAGAAAAAATTGAAATAAAGTGTGTCATACTCCTCAATCATTTCTACATATGTTGTATGACTATCAAAATTTTTTTGCCTCTCGGTGTAAACATGCGAGAGAAGTGAAAAAATGTACCCGATTTTTGCATTTGTAAATAAACTGACGTCTTTCCGATTTTTTTTCTCCTAAACCGCTTACCACAAAAATTTCAATGTTTGTTCAGGTTGCATTCAGAGTCTCTTCTACCGATTGGCGTTTTTGTTTTCTTCAGTTTCTATACAATAAGGTTGTAAACAACATTTTGATGGAAGCGGATAGATTAGTAAGGAATGTTAACAGCACAACGCAGCTAGCATGCATATAATCCTTATTTACTGCGTCACATGTCCCTTAAATTTAATAGCATTCCGACCATTTGTTAATTTCTAAGACCGAAATAAACATGAACAATGTTTTGCGCGTGACTCCGCCTGAGTCCGTTTTTGTGTTTATTTATTAGTAATATTTAAATACAGGCAAAAACAATATAACATAAATACAACTCTTGATATATTACATATATTACAAACAGCAGCTCTGAGCGTATAAAACTGATAGGTCGTTATATTGTGTCCGTAAACACTGTTCTCCGAGTAACTATTGCACCGTGCGATCCCCCACTACCGGCAGCGTCGCTGTCGATCTCTTCCCCCGCATCACCCCGAAGACCGAAGAGCGCCGCGTCAATTGCGGCGATCATGAGATGCTTCAACACGATCTTTTGTAGGGAAAATGCAAGATAAACAATGATTCTGTAATAAACTTTAAATGTATGATTTATTAGGTAGCCTATGATCGACACTTCATCATCCTAGCTCTTCTAATAACGGAATTGTTGGCATTACATAATATAGCTTTTTGTGGGTTAACCACTACTCCGATCATTTTACAAAAATGCACATTAAAAGCTACCATTCCCCAGGTGATTTTACTTTTTAGTTCTTTGAAATCTATGGATTATTTCTGGAGTAATTAATTGCTAAAGTTAAACGAATGAAATTTATGGGACAATAACAGCACCAATTCTTCTTAATTTGGAAAAATCGTGCAAACGCCAACATATACAGCTTTCTAATTTTTATGCGTTGTAGTATATTAATCAAGGACAAGCATCAGAATTTTTTCAAATTTTTTCGCCCCTAGATTGGCGAGAAAATCGACATCAAAAGAGGGGACATAATATATGGCCACGATAGTACTTCTTCATTTTTCTAATATAAATTGTTGTTTTTTTTGTCACATTCTAATATTTTTTACTGTATCGTTCTGATCAAATAATAGAATAAATAAACATTTGAGTTTAATTTGCTAAAAGTCTAGAATCAACAATTCTGAAAATAGCCAAATTGAAATTTGTGTACCTCCTCGGTGTAACTTTGATCAGCCCTAAAAGTTGCCATTTTCTTGGCGGGTTTTTCAAATTTGATATGATCCGTCTGTTATATAATTTGGATATTTTATATTCAATTTACTGTCCTTTATATTAATTATTAAAGGGTTCCGAACATCGTATTTTTCCAAACACCATTACTACTCACAGAAGGGAGTCAACATCTCTGGTGCCGAAGACGGACCTTGTCTGGTGTTGTATCATCTCCTTCAGTTTTGACAAATCGCATAGTGTCGCCAGTCTGCAGCCAGCTAAAGCCGGCACCTTCTTCTGCAAGATGTTGGCCCTGCTAGCGGATATTTTGCTCATGCGGATCCCTATGTTGCTCGGTTGGTTTGCAGTTGGCTCCATCCGCTTAGAAGATTTTGACCGACCTCGGGACATTTCTAATTATGTTTCAACTCAAACAGCTTTACAAAAAAGTACCTAAAATGAACGGAAAACTAAGTGTTGATGTCAAACGCAAATGACGTTACGCGTCAGCGAACAAATAATTTGACGGTCTTGTGTTGGTGAGCAACAGAATGCTCGGGTGTGGTTTGGACCTCACTAATAGATGGCGCTAGTTTTTTTTGCAAAAAGTAAAGTATCGTAACTGATCTTAACTTAAATGTCACTTAAGGCTCCCGTCTCCTACCCCCAAAACGCGAAAATAACCCACGTGATAATTATTGCTCCAATCGTGAAATGCTCGCTACCATTCGATTCTGAAGGTCCTTATGCAACTGCCATCGGAAAGGAATTTCAATATTTATGAAAATTATTTATGCAAATTTTGGTGTTGACTACAAATATAGAAATGCTTTCCGATGGCAGTTGCGTCTGATTATTGTGTGCTGTAATCAGTGAACTGTATATACTACGTATAACTGGAAAGGACCCGTAATGGTCAATAAGTGAGGCAAATCCATTTGGTATGCAATTCGCAGTGAAGTAGCTAACTCTTTCTATCTCATACGGTACTATGACCGTATGCGGTTTGAATTTAACTTTCCTGTTTGTAATATCTTTTTCAATTTAATTGGAACAAATTAATCAACCCTTAACTCTTGCAGAGTCTTAAATGCATGAAGTAATAATCGCAGATTTAATAAAAGTTATATTTTATTCATATATTCCGCCTAATTAAAATTTACAGACTACTACAAATTTGCACTAATTAAACTGGGCTTCGTAATGCCATGTCAGTACGCTTGTCATGTCACATTAAGGTCATTGTGAATTTTGACGTAAGAAATAAAAATGACGCAATAGGGTATTTGACTGTATTAAAAATATGGCATGTATTATAGTCATCCTAATAGATTACAGTTTAAGAAAACTATTTGTTATTACTTTTCAAAAAAAAAAAGCTTTATTTCTATGAAAACCCAAAATTAAAATTGAATTTTATTCACGTCCTATCACGTGATTGAAAACGCTCTGTAATTGGGTCAGTCTCCAGTGATGTCATTCGTTAGTCCGCCTTAGAGCGCGTTCGGTTTGTCAGGGTATGGTATGGGGAGAGCAATGCTCAGATAACTTGGGTCGGCTGTCTCTCTCTTATATGCAGATAAACGCCGTATGACGTTAGTCCGCCTATTATGCAGCGCGTCACTCTCACCGTAAAATACCGGGTTATCCGAACGCGCTTTTATGCTTCTCCCGTTTGAATTTAATAGCACGAAAGCGTCATGTAAGCATAACTTTGTAGGTTAGGATAGCCCTAACCTTCAGCTGTCAGATCAGATAATACCTTTCGAAAATACGATAGATAACTTATTCTAGTCAGTTTTACTTATGTCGAAGTAATCTTCATAACAGAAAACACTTGTATTGGCGGCTATTTATTTCATTTGGATTTCTACGAGCCAACCACTTTCTTCGCAGCTTCAAATCTTGCGGAACAGCTACAAATAGTTTATCCGGAGTTTTTCTTGACGTATCTCTGCATTGTGGATTTATACACCATTTATAACCCATTTTTATGTAGAAATTGTGAAAACAACACATCATACAACACAATTACCAAACGGCGACGATGCCAATGCTGACAGACCATATGGGCCGATTTGACATCTTGACATCACATCATCTTGACATCTTGACATCACTAACCGGTGACGTCACACAACAGAAAGTATCGTTTTGGCGGGACTTTTTGTGATTCAATTTTTAACGCTGATTTTTATGAAATATTGAAGAAATAATTACAAAAAATAATGCATTTACAATGTAGAGTGAAGGAATAAACACATTAAGATGGTTTTCCAAAAGTAGTCAAATACCCTATTGAATGAATTTCAGAAGGCAATAATTTAAAATCGACTACATGATGGAATCAGCATTCGAGAAATTGCTACTGAATTATGTGTCGGCAAGAATACCGCGGAGAATAAAATTGATGAAATCGGAACAAATTTGTAGGTTGAGAAATACTGTCAGAGTTTAGACGTCATGGGTTAACAAATACTGTCAAAGTAAATGTTACACAACTAAAATTGTTGAGAATATAACTGCCTAATTTCTCTTTGCTGTCCCCGTTTTTTATGCTCGCGATGGTACTCTGAAATTATATATTAGTAGTTATTCCTTAATTTGAAACATTTGCAGTCCAATAACTAAATGCTCTGTGTATTACTGAATTAAGGAAACGCATTCTGACATTAAAAGTAGTCCATATGATGCTGATTATATTTCTTCGATAATATTAAGAGGAATCACTAGAGGTAGTAGCGTACTACAAAACAACACTACATAAAACCAAACATCCTAATCTTAATTGTGTGTTAATAATCACGTGTAATACATTAAATTATAGATAAAGGTGTATTTCACCGGGTACGAATGCCACTTTTTTTTCATTTGCGTTGTTGTTTTGTTTTTTACCCTTGCTAAAGAAGCCAATAATTGGTAATTTTTGTTATTTTTTTTTCCAAATCCGAACCAAACATCAAAAAAGCAATATTACAACATTTTGTATTGAGCCTTCATGAACTTGTGTAAAAAAAATGACAACAAAATATGAATGTTGTAATGATTTAACCGTTGGTTTTTTGAAAATGTGAATGAGACGAGAATAACATATTTTATAGTCGTACGGTGCAGCCATCTGTGGGATAAACACCATATCATTTTCTTCGACCAATCAAATTCAAATGGTACAGTCTGAAGCAGCAGCATGAATACGTAGCCAGGGGAATCACAAATATTGAGCAATTTCGGCCTAACAAAAATATTGATCTCATGTTGACACGGGAGGTGTAGCGGCGCCGCGCCCGGCAAACGAAAGCCATACGAAAAATAAATTTTACCGTGCTGGTGCTACGTAGATAGCAACGACTCGCTTATAAATTAGGACAGCATGTTCTTGCGGAAGTGTATGTGATCAACATGAATTGTTGAATTTCGACCAAAATAGGCTAGAAACCGAATACGAGAAATAATTTTTTGCCGTCCTGATGACTCTACGCAGACAGCAAAGAACGAGTTATAAATTAGGAGCGCATGTTCCCGCGAGGGTTTATAGTGCAGTCCCCGTACGACACACGGAACGAAGAATAATCAACAACCGCAATACCTACTTACAATGTTACAACTACTAAATAATTAATAGGAGTTAAATAAATTATTACTAAGGAAATACAAGTAATTTAATATTTAATCAGTCATTTATTTTTCGTCATAGAATTTCAAATATATTGCTATTTAGATTTAGAAAATAATATTAATACCAAACACTTGTCGCTTGGCAATGCATTCAGGGCAATCGCAATCTATGTAGGATGGTTGGCTTTAGTTCGACTTGTTGTACAACAGACGTAGAACAGACGCTAGAAATATGGGCAAATTAAAAAATCAACTGCTCTTATGTGGCCCGCGTTCTAAGAAAACTAATAACTTGCGAGAGTACCTGCGGTAAGTGTATATGTAGATATTATACGTGTAGTGTAATTCTTCGCTAATTAACTTCGCTAGTTAATTTGGGCAATACTCTCTTATAGGTGTAAGCATGCCGGATTACCATATATGGCAAAAAACTTTTATAACGGTGTAAAATATTTGAACATGTATCTATATAATATATAATAAATGACCTATACATATACATAAAGCTGCCTGTTTTATCGAAATCGCTATTTTTCTCATACCTACAATTGAAATTGAAGTACGTATACTACCAAGTCTATACATAGCAATAATAATTTTGAGTAAAATTTCAAAATGCAGTATCCAACTGTATCTAGAATTAAAATAGGAATATTATATTTACTAACACCTACTTGCGTCAGCCGATAAAAATTTGAATTTTTATATGAGGTGTGTTTTACCTGAAAGTATCGATCTCTGCTAAGTACGAACGAGACATTCGAGATTATTGATGCACAAAGAAAACGTTAAATGGATTTAAATAAGTATCTGAGTACGAATGCTTTCACGGCGAGAGTCATTTAAATTTAGATGATAAATAGTTACCGGTTTATGCCGTGAGTAAATATTCATAATTACTGTCTTCGCGAACCATGCTGTTCGCTTCTTCGGAGCTAACTGATAATTAGTTACTAATTATAATAATAAATGTAAAGCAATAAATGATTTATGTAAGAAAAGCTATCTGTTTTACCAAAACTACATTTTTTTTTTCAACATACAAAGGGTAAAATGTTCAACCATAGTTAGTAGTAAAATAGGAATGTTATAATAATGCAATTAATTAATTTGTATCACTGTATTGTTTTGTGGAATTGTATTTGTATTTAAAATATACAAGAAAAGCATTTCAGAACTTCAGAATTTAAAATTATTTTCATTTATACAGGGTGTTGCATTTAAGCATGACGGAAAGTCAGTAAATTTTTTTAAATGGAACGCCCTGTATATCATGCCATATTATGAATACTAAAAAATTTGATGCACTATACTGGGTGATTGTAGCATGCACTAGTTTTTAAACATTTTTAAATGGCTTTTTCTTGAGATTTTTAAATGGAACAGCCTGTACATTATTTGCTAATTGAAATATCCCTTAAGTTCTTTGTAGTTTATATGCACTATATCGTATATCTATTTTTACTAGTTTTTGTGATATTTGGAATTTAAAGAGTAGTATGCCATTTAGTATCTTAATATTGCTTTCTATACAGTGTGCTGGGTAGCATGATGTAAAATATTTAAAGCGTTATAGAAGAAGCCATTTAGAACCTATTTAACTAGATTTATTCATATAAAAAGTATTACGGTTATCAAGGTATTACACATTTTTATAAGTATGTTTTGCAATTTTTACAAACGTACAGCGAGCGAACCTGAAGACCTAGTAACTTCAGTTGGGCTCCGAACTAAGCCAAAAACAGTATAGTTTTAGAGGGACTATCGTGAAAAATTGTTCACCTTTGTGAAAATTATGCGGAAACGTTTCATTGTAATAGTATGTGCGCTCAGACACAAAAACAAAAAGAAACGCTGAAACCTGGGTTGATGAGCTACGTTTGAGAACGAATTTGTATTCAGTACAAAAAACAACCAACAATATGTACTTACTATTGTTAATTGATTTAAAATAGGTTATTTTTCTGGAGAGACAATTCAAAATTGGGATAATATGAATGATAGTATGAGTAATACTGATAATGTGAATGGAAAGTGGGTTATTTGGAAGTGTTTTTAATAGATTGTTTTGCTATGAATGAAAATCTGAATCTAAAGATGCCTATCAGTTTGTTTTTGTAGCATATTTGGTTTTTGTGTGTGAGTACATAAATCACATCAAAGAAAATCTGATTTTCAACACTCAGAAGTCAACAAATTTGCACGATAGTTAGGGTCTTTTTAATTAAATGCGGTAACAAAATTTTTAATTTTAATTCAAAAATTTCTGTCCGCTGTTTAGGAAACAAAGCATTTTTTCATTATAAGAATTCTTAGTAGTGTACAGGGTGTTAAAAAGTAAGAATTAAATAAACATAATAAAAGAACTAACACAAAAACAGTTTTTTAAATATTCAGCGATTTCTTTCGAAATTGTTTCGATCGTTCTGACTACCGACTACCAAAAATAAATTATATTTCTGAGATAGAATCATTTAAATTAATAATACGAATATAATTTTGCTAGTTTATTGTTACATGTGAAAGGAGACTAAAGTAACACATTCATAAACTACCTACTGTCTTTAAAGCAAGTTATTACGTATTTAAATGGTATTTTGTAATGTAAACAAATGATCGAATACCTTGGTACTCGTATAATTTCCCAAATTATGTCATAAATCTCAGTTACTAGTAGATAAATCTGCCAAAACACAAGTTTGTGTATACTGTAATCATAGTCAACGTAAATACATAGTCCATTTAGTTAGAGGATCAACTTTTAGCACTTACAGCACTAAAATTACAAATTTAATTTATGAAATGATGGCAAAATGTTTAATTAAAGAAAAATATATTATATCTAATTAAACTTTGGTTTATGATTACTATAAACCATTTTACAATTACATGTTCTATGATTTTCTTATTTTACTTGTTTCTACAGTTGAATATGTTTAATATCTATCAGAGAGAGTTATATTTGTTGTCCGCAAATTGTTGTGAAATATTGGGATAACCTTGTCGTATTCTCGTTTGATCGCTTGGAAGCCTCAGGCGCGCTGCACATAAATATTAATGAATATAACCAATAAAAATCAAAGAAACAGTTGTTTTATAGTCTAAGAGGGATTGATCTTTGGATATTACGACCTTACTAAACTAAATTAATAAATAATTATGTATATTAGATAATATATTCTTGAATAGTAGTATATTATGATTATATTATGCAAATGTTCTTACTGTTAAGGAATTCATATTTTGGTATATGCTATCAGCTAGCTTACTAACTGCATATTAAACAATAATAGAATATACTTATTTAATATTATTTGTTTTTTTGTTTCAGTTGAGTTTGGGCATTGAAGATGGATTCCTTCAGGCGTACAACTCGGACTTTGAGGTCCAATATGCCCATAAATTAAGCCTAATGACCAGATTTTCACAAGCCGATATGGATCCTTGCACATTTCTGTACCTACTCAGAGACGACTCCGATCAACTTCTTTATTGTTACCTCTACCAAGCGTCGAAGCCACCAGATGTAAGTATCTAAGCAGCGTACCTCGATGAAAAAGAAAAAGATATCATTCCTGATCAGACTATTGTGACCATGTAACTAAAAAACTCATCTGGTTGAAATATATATAATTTTGATGTTGATTATGTCAAATACGATACTTACATAAGTCTGGAAAACAATTTAAAATGATTTGACTTAATGATCTCAGTTTACATGAATATCTGCATAAGTGCAGGAAAAAACAGATTAAATGCGTTTATTTCGATAAAAGGAAAACATTTATTTCGAATCGTAAACAATGTATTTAATATGGCACCCCACAGTTGAAAATTGCTGATGGATTTCTTGGGCATAAGTCGTATGTCCTCGTTGCTTATAAAAGGCCTATCTACAATATGAACAATTCCATTGGAACACTCGTCGTTCGGCCTGTACACATCGATATATGTGTCATTCCATTTAATAAAATACTTCCCATTCTTCTTATAAGCTTCTAAGCAGGTTCTTCCATTGAGTGTCATCAGTTGCAGGCAACCATCTTTGGAAGCCTCAACCAAAGTATCCATTAGATAAGGAACATCGCCCTCTATCAAATGTCTGGACATTATATTCGTCGCCAAATCCACGAAAGAAGGTTTCATCAAGATATTTATGTCGAACCACTGGGTCATATTCTTCCAAGCGGCATCTCTCGGTATGAAAAACGTCAATTTCTTATTGTTGTTCAAGTATGAATTGAAACCGCTACTTGAACCTAACTAATAACTGATATTCAAGTAAGGATCGATGAAAAATTTATCTTTCACTTCGCCGTAGGGGAACCTGGTTAGTTTTTGATCAAAAACGGCTAAAGGTCTGCTGATGATGTGGACAACTCCGTTTTTGACTGGTATGTTTCCCATGATGATGTCTGCTTTAATCTCTCCAGTTCTATGGTTGGAATCACCCAGTATGGTATTGCTTTTCACCATATACAAATTGGTTTCGCTATCGTAGATCAATAAATAAATATTAATATAATCGTCATCTGCTGAGGTGCTGTAGTAATAATTTTTTAGAGATGGTCGTAGAAATAAAACTTTATGTCTGATGATGTGTCCTTTAATGATATGGGCATCATTGGAGTTGAAGCGAAATTCGTCGATGCCAGAGTCGATAGGTATAAAGAATGTGTACCCTCCTTGGTTTTTAAATAAAGCTTCCGAATGGTGCTGAATCACCTTGGAGAAAAATTTCTTGCATTTGTGTGCATTAGTGAACGTCCTAGTTTTGCTGAGGAAGTCGTAAGCAGTTGGTTTGACATTACCGTTGACCACGGGATCTAGAACTTGGTCTATGACGTGAAGAATCTGGTGTTTCCCAAACTGATTATTTATGGCAGCAAAATCGCCTTTTCCTTGATGACCAAAGCGTTGTTTACGTGGATTTCTTTATCTGTTCTGGTCACCCATAACGGCGGACGGTTGCACGCCACGTCCATCAATCAAGGCCTCCATGTGGTAGTTGGCATATACGATATGGTAACTGGTTAAATTGTGGGTACATCTGCCATTGAAATACCTAAGCGCTTTATTGACTTTCTCGTGATCAGTAACATATTCTGTAGAAGAATCTGTTTGTTGCTTACAGATCATTGTACAAAAGATTACAATAATAATTTAAATTGAACCTTACCTCTTACCAGCGACATCGTTTACTAGAATAAATAGACCTTTGAAAGCTAAATGACATTGACATACAGGTTATATGAGTTGAAATCCACACCAGATTTACCTTTCTATTATAGTATGTTCCCTTAAATTGTGCTATTATTACGAAATAGTTATGCAATAATAACAATTGATGTAACTAACAATTTGCAGTGACATTCGTTTTGCCTAGATTCTGTTTAAAAATATCTTATAATAAAGAATAATCGAGATAAAAGAGAAACACTTTGTATAGAAAAACATTTATTTCGAATCATTCATGCTTAGGAAACAATATACATATTTGATATCGCACCCCACAGTTGAAAATTGCTGATGGATTTCTTGGGCATAAGTCGTATGTCATCGTTCCTTATAAATGACCTGTCTACAATATGAACAATTCCATTGGAACACTCGTAGTTCGGCCTGTACACATCGATATATGTGTTATTCCATTTTATAAAATACTTCCCATTTTTCCTATAAGCTTCCAAGCAGGTTCTTCCATTGGGTGTCATCAGTTGCAGGCAACCATCTTTGGAAGCCTCAACCAAAGTATCCATTAGATAAGGAACATCGCACTATCAAATGTCTGGACATTATATTCCTCGTCAAATCGACGAAAGAAGGTTTCATCAAGATATTTATGTCGAACCATTGGGTCATATTCTTCCAAGCGGCATCTCTAGGTATGAAAAACGTGAATTTCTTATTGTTGTTCAAGTATGAATTGAAACCGCTACTTGAACCTAAGTAATAACTGATATTCAAGTAAGGATCCATGAAAAATTTATCTTTCACTTCGCCGTAGGGGAACCTGGTTAGTTTTTGATCAAAAACGGCTAAAGGTCTGCTGATGATGTGGACAACTCCGTTTTTGACTGGTATGTTTCCCATGATGATGTCTGCTTTAATCTCTCCAGTTCTGTGGTTGGAATCACCCAGTATGGTATTGCTTTTCACCATATACAAATTGGTTTCGCTATCGTAGATCAATAAAAAAATATTAATGTAATCGTCATCTGCTGAGGTGCTGTAGTAATAATTTTTTAGAGATGGTCGTAGAAATAAAACTTTATGTCTGATGATGTGTCCTTTAATGATATGGGCATCATTGGAGTTGAAGCGAAATTCGTCGATGCCAGAGTCGATAGGTATAAAGAATGTGTACCCTCCTTGGTTTTTAAATAAAGCTTCCGAATGGTGCTGAATCAGCTTGGAGAAAAATTTCTTGCATTTGTGTGCATTGGCGAACGTCCTAGTTTTGCTGAGGAAGTCGTAAGCAGTTGGTTTGACATTACCGTTGACCACGAGATCTAAAACTTGGTCTATGACGTGAAGAATCTGGTGTTACCCAAACTGATTATTCATGGCAGCAAAATCGGACTTTTCCTTAATGACCAAAGCATTGTTTACGTATATATGTTTATCTGTACTGGTCACTCATATCGGAGGATGATTGGATGCCACGTCCATCAATCAAGTCCTCCATGTGGTAGTTGGCATATACGATATGGTAACTGGTTAAATTTTTGGTACATCTGCCATTGAAAGACCTAAGCGCTTTATTGACTTGCTGGTGATCAGTAACATATTCTGTGGAAGAATCTGTTTGTTGCTAACAGATCATTAAAAGATTACAATAATAATTTAAATTGAACCTTACCTCTTCCCAGCGACATGTTTACTAGAATAAATAGACCTTTGAAAGGTAAATGACACTGACATTCAGGTTATATGAGTTGAAACCCACACCAGATTTCCCGTTCTATTATAGTATGTTCCCGTAAATTGTGCTATTATTACGAAATAGTTATGCTATAATAACAATTGATGTAACTAACAATTTGCAGTAGCATACGTTTTGCCTAGATTCTGTTTAAAAATAGCTTATAATAAAGATTAATCAAGATAAAAAGAAACACTTTGTATACAAACACATTTATTTCGAATCATTCATGCTTAGTAAACAATATATTTAATATCGCACCCCACAGTTGAAAATTGCTGATGGATTTCTTGGGCATAAGTCGTATGTCGTCGTTGCTTATAAAAGGCCTATCTACAATATGAACAATTCCATTGGAACACTCGTAGTTCGGCCTGTACACATCTATATATGTGTCATTCCATTTTATAAAATACTTCCCATTTTTCTTATAAGCTTCCAAGCAGGTTCTTCCATTGGGTGTCATCAGTTGCAGGCAACCATCTTTGGAAGCCTCAACCAACGTATCCATTAGATAAGGAACATCGCCCACTATCAAATGCCTGGACATTATATTCCTCGTCAAATCGACGAAAGAAGGTTTCATCAAGATATTTATGTCGAACCATTGGGTCATATTCTTCCAAGCGGCATCTCTCGGTATGAAAAACGTGAATTTCTTATTGTTGTTTAAGTATGAATTGAAACCGCTACTTGAACCTAAGTAATAACTGATATTCAAGTAAGGATCCATGAAAAATTTATCTTTCACTTCGCCGTAGGGGAACATGGTTAGTTTTTGATCAAAAACGGCTAAAGGTCTGCTGATGATGTGGACAACTCCGTTTTTGACTGGTATGTTTCCCATAATGATGTCTGCTTTAATCTCTCCAGTTCTATGGTTGGAATCACCCAGTATGGTATTGCTTTTCACCATATACAAATTGGTTTCGCTATCGTAGATCGATAAAAAAATGTTAATGTAATCGTCATCTGCTGAGGTGTTGTAGTAATAATTTTTGAGAGATGGTCGTAGAAATAAGACTTTATGTCTGATGATGTGTCCTTTAATGATATGGGCATCAATGGAGTTGAAGCGAAATTCGTCGATGCCAGAGTCTACAGGTATAAAGAATGTGTACCCTCCTTGGTTTTTAAATAAAGCTTCCGAATGGTGCTGAATCACCTTAGAGAAAAATTTCTTGCATTTGTGTGCATTGGTGAACGTCCTAGTTTTGCTGAGGAAGTCGTAAGCGGTTGGTTTGACATTACCGTTGACTACTGGATCTAGAACTTGGTCTATGACGTGAAGAATCTGGTGTTTCCCAAACTGATTATTCATGGCAGCAAAATCGGACTTTTCCTTGATGACCAAAGCGTTGTTTACGTAGATTTCTTTATCTGTTCTGGTCACCCATAACGGAGGAAGGTCGTGGTTGATGGATTCCAAGTTTCCATCGATCAGATCCTCCATGTGGTAGTTTGAATAGACGATATGATAACTGGTTAAATTTTGGGTAATTCTGCCATTGAAATTCCTGAAGGCTTTGTTGATTGGCGCGAAAACTGTGACTTTGCTGTAGAACAAGCTGTTCTTCCATGCTCCGCTGGTGTCGAGTAGGTCATTGAAGTAGGTCAAGACTGGATCTTCTGATATCTTTGTTAGCACTGACCTTTCGCGGGCCGCGTTTATCTGGAGGGTTAGAACTGACACGAGCACTAATATTAGGGACATTTTGCCGACTAGTGGACTTATGGCTGGACTAGTTTTATCGTACTGGCACATATTTTGGCCGAGCCGAAGGTTGCGCGATGTTGTGAATGCGTATTAAAAATAAATTTCAATTTTATTTGGGACGCCATCGGCCCCGCCAGAGAGTTGTTGACAAAATCGTAACGCATATTATTATGACAGTGTGTAGAAATAAATTTTTGGATATATTAATTTATTTATCAAATAAACAGTTTCCGGGTTATGCCTTGTGCGTAAACGTAAATCATTTCTAACGTTTCGTTAACTGTATTGTTCGCCTCTTCACATCTAACTGACTATTCAGTATTTCGTAATCTTACACTTAATAATATTAGGTTTTTATTAACACGGACAATATAATAAGCAATGAAAAATTAACAACTTTTTGTTTAATATTCTGTTACTACTGTAGTAAATAGTTGTCCTATGAAGAGTACTATGAAAAGTATAAACTGTCCAATTTTGAAAAATATTGCTTTTATGCAAATTTGTATGTCGTTATAAAGTTTTCCGGCATTGCTTTGACACATTTTCATAGTTGAGATAAGATAACATTAACCGACGTCGTAATTTTTATTTATTGAATTCCATATTGGCTTGATGATGACACTTTGTGTACATAACTAAAAACAATCAAATCATAACATGTGGCTTATTTTTTTGCTTTAACCAAGCTATCGTTCAAATATATTTTTAATATACAGCTTTTGCTTTTTCAAGTAGAACTTTTTTTTACATTTTTGTATTCTAAGATTAGTTCTAAGAATCTTTCGTAGGGATCATTTTTTTAATAAAATGCTGCATTTTTGAGTTATAAGCAATTAATCAAAATTGCGCAAAAGTACCGGCATACCTAAATATAATTTTTTTTATAAAGTCATCATTCTTTATTTATACGCAATTAATCAAAATTGGACAAAATTACGAATCTACCAATCTACAAACTAAAAGTTTTTTCGAAATTGTTTATTCATTTGTTAGTACGTTCTTAGTGATTGTCCCTTATACAATTTTAACTATTTATTACTAAATTATTATTTTATATTTACAACAATTTTATAGTGTTTGTCTGTTTTAACATGTGTGAGTGTATACCTACAGTTTTATTTTATCTTTTTGACACGAGAGTCTGATGATGCGTAAGCGAAACTAGTCAATCTTAAGTATGAATAAATCCTTACACGAAAAACAGTGTCTATCGAGTATTTATTAAAAGTTTTTTGGATTTAAATAAGCTATCGTTTAAGTATATTTTCCATTTTATTCTGGAAATTTGGTAACCTTTTCTTTTTCTGATAGAACACCTGTATATTTTTTTAATTCTAGGATTAATTCTTATAATTTTTTGTAGAAATCATTTTTTAAGAAAATTTTTAAGCAATTTTTTGGCTGTATTAAAAATATGGCTTGTATTATAGTCATCCTAATAGATTACAGTTTAAGAAAACTATTTGTTATTACTTTTCAAAAAAAAATATGCTTTTTTTCTATTAAAAACCAAAATTAAAATTGAATTTTATTCACGTCCTATCACGTGATTGAAAACGCTCTGTAATTGGCTCAGTCTCCAGTGACGTCATTCGTTAGTACGCTTAGACCGCGTTCGGTTTGTCAGGGTAGGGTATGGGGAGAGCAATGCTCAGATAACCTGGGTCGGCTGTCTCTCTCTTATATGCAGATAAACGCCGTATGACGTTAGTCCGCCTAATATGCAGCGCGTCCCTCTCGTCGTACCCTACCCGATTATCCAAACGCGCTCTAATGCTTCTCCCGTTTGAATTTAATAGCACTAAAGTGCCATGTAAGCATAACTTTGTAGGTTAGGCTTGCCCTAACCTTAAGCTGTCAGATCAGATAATACCTGGTTCGAAAATACGATAGATAACTTATTCTAGTCGAAGTAATCTTCACAACAAAAAGCACTTGTATTGGCCGCTATTTATTTCATTTGGATTTCTACGAGCACTTTCTTCACAGTTTCAAATCTTGCGGAACAGCTACAAATAGTTTATCCGGAGTTTTTATTGACGTATTTCTTCATTGTGTATTTATACACCATTTATAACCCAGTTTTATGTAGAAATTGTGAAAACAACACATCATACAACACAATTATCACTCGGCGACGATGCCGATGCTGACATACCATATGGGCCGATTTGACATCAACTATCGTGTGACGTCACCAGAAAGTATCGTTTTCGCGGGACTTTTTGTGATTCAATTTTTAACGCTGATTTTTATGAAATATTGAGGAAATAATTACGAAAAATAATGCATTTACAATGTAGAGTGACACACTAAGATGGTTTTCCACTAATAGTCAAATACCCTATTAATCAAAACTCCTGAACTTCAAATTAAGCATATTTTCCCACGTACATACACATTCTTTTAATGTGGCCGTATGAACATTTAATTTAATTCAGTTTAATTTAGGTTATTCAATTAGTTTAATTGTTTTGTAATTTTTTTTTATTTTTATTTTTTCTATGCGTTAATTATTGATTAAACTCTAAGATGATTTAAAAAATGTTCAAATTTCTTTTCTATTAGAAAAAACTTACTAAGTTTCCATAATAAAATGATCATAATATTAAAATTTGTTTTAGATTTTTTTACGGTTTGAGAATTATCTAGGTATTCCGGCAATTTTGTCTAATTTTGATTAATTGCCTAACTGAAAAATGACGCATTTTATAAAAAAAATTGCTCCTACAAAAGATTCTTAGAATTCATCTTAGAATTAAAAAATGTGAAAATATACAGGCTGTTCTATTTGAAAAAGGAAAGGTTACCAAATTTCCAAAAAAAAATTCAGTATATTGAAAATATATTTAGACGATAGCTGTTTAAAACCAAAAAACTTTTGTTTATAATTTCTTTTAGGGCTGAAGAATTATTTAGGCGTTCCGGTAATTTTGACTAATCTGTATATACGTGTAGATTTTGGGAAATAACGCAAAAAAGATAGGGGTTTTATGCAATGCAATGGTTTAGAAAACTTGTTTTTACCTTCTCTCAAAATATTTCAAATAGTTCTTTGTGTACCATGTACCTAATTCCTCGTCTTTAGTATGTAATTGTTATGCTGAGCTCAATACTTCGACATATTGACGCATCTAACGATAACATGCGTACAACATTTCATGAACATTTTTTTCGATCTTTTCGTATGGTTACTACGGGAAAGACGTTATACGTCAAAAACTATTAGTTCAACTGCACTCAAATATTTGGACTCAGAATGAAGGAACCTAAATTTGCCAAAATATAGAGGTCTCAATAAACAAAAAATTTTATTTCTCTTCGTCACGATAATTTTTAACATGAGGCAAACATTAAAATGGTAGATTCAGCACCGCCTTCTAAGCAAAAAATAATTAAAAGTACTCAAAAGTACTTTTTCTGTTTTGATTCACCTACATAACATCATACTTGATTTTGTTTGTTTAATTCTACTATTAAAAGTAAATTCATTGTTTTAGTTATCTGTATTTTTAACATATTGTTTAAGTCATTTGTGATCTTACGGGCGTGACTTAAGGCCCATCTAATTTTCTCGCTTAACATGTCGAAGAAAATTTATTACGGAAATTGTATAAGTTTATACTTAAATGTATTGGACTCACCGAACGTTAGATTTATTATGACTTTGAGTATGAATAAATATTACATTGAACGTTTTAAGACTTCAACAGTTCACGTTTGTATATTTAAAACAAAATCTCCATATAGACACCGTGTGTTGCGCGGTGATTATTTTTATTTTTGGCACGCGGTAGTGTTTTGTTTCTGAAATGGACGATGCCGCGATGTTGGAGTTAGTGTTCGAAATTTTCATTTAGTTTACAGTTTAGCGAGGTCTTGGCGATACACGTGGACGTCTTTGTTTATCAGTTACAGATTTAACGTTTTAAGTGGTTTTTAAAGTTAAGTTAATTTTGTGCTTCGATGGAAGTTGTTTAAGAATAGACTGATTTTATGTAAATTAAGTGTCTAGGTCAAGTGCAAAGCGTATCTAAAAAGCTAGTGAAGTAGAAAATTGGATAATATTTTTAGTGGGAAAGGTGACACTTGAGAAAACTCTGCGGACTGATCAGTAGAAACACTATAATAGAAACTTTGGTGATAAATAGTATATATAAACTATTAAAGGATTATTACTACTTAGAAAGTAAGTAGATTTTATTTTATTATTTAAGAAATTTTGGTTTTACTGTAACACTAAAAAATCTAATGTGGCCAGGCACATGACTGTATCATACTATATATAAAATTAATAGTTTAGCAGAAAATTTCTTCGGTTATAAGAATTAGCTGTCTGCTTATTGGAGCTGTCCGCAAGGAGAGCATTCACTGTACATTTTTTTGGCATTTTTTGCATAGAGTTACGAAAAATTACGGAAAATTATATAAGAAAAGTCTAACATTGTATTATTAAAATTTTATGAGCAATGACCAACATTAAAAAATGTAAAAACGTTTTTATTCCTGTTATTACAAAGAAGACAATAATTACTACACAATTGTATAGAAGTTATTTATTTTACGATGACAAATGTTACATACAATTATACATACACTTATACATATTACGTTATTAGTTATTATTTTCATTATTTTGGGGTGTTTTCATTTCTAATAGTAGATAGAGGTATCGTTTACATCCGCTTAACTTAACGTACGAAAACATTTTAACATTTTATCGCAAAACAAGCACGTTTTCGCAATTTTACATCTGTAAAAAATTAATCCTTGTAAAATTCCGCACAAAAAATAGGTTAATTCCAGATTTTCTTAAATACGGTGGTTCTTAAATCGCAAGCCCCCATATATACAGGTTTGCAATTAAATAATAAAAATATTACATATTTATATACAGTGTGTTTCAAAGGACGTTATTACTGCAACTACGGTATTTGCCCGCGAAAATCAGCATCTTTTTGTACCGCGCCATAATCAGGTACTGTTTGGTTTTAATGTACGGTGCGGTATAGTGGCCAACCGATTAATCGGACCAATTTTTTATAAGAAAAATTTAACTTCGGAGAGGTAGCGGCAATATTGCTCTCTGACGTGGAAGAAAGAATGGACCAAGTATTATACCTAAATTACTGTTTTCTCGCATGATTTCATCTTTTTTTTTAATAAATCAAAACATTTGATCACATCTGAAACTTAATATTATAATTTGAAATAAAATTTTACTTATACCCTGTAGACTATGAAAAACTGTGCTAAACAAGTTATTAAGGTATCTGTCAGTGGTGGTGATATTGTTAGGTTAGATTTGCAATTCTTGGAAATATGGCGAAATTTTCTTAGGAGGAACTAATTGACATGGTGTGGGTTCTTGGCGATTGCAACAAAAATACGATATGCACAAAAAAATACTAGCACACACTAGTGCTAAAATAAAGCGTTACAGCAATAAATTTTCTTCTTCATAACAATTTACATAAAATTACCGTTATAAATTTCTATTTCTTGCAAAACAATATTAAATATTAATCTTTATGGAAAAATAAATGTACAGTGCTTGATATTGAGATGATTTTATTTGAAGATAAGTAAAACAACCCCTGCTCTTTAACAACAACTTTATATCAGCTTTCTACCTTAATAGCTTGTTTAGCACAGTTTTTCATAGCCTACAGGGTATAAGTGAAATTTTATTTCAAATTAAAATATAAAGTTTCAGATGTGATCTAATGTTTTGATTTATTTTAAAAAAGATGAAACCATGCGAGAAAACAGTAATTTAGCTAAATTCTTAGCTGGTTTAATGGTTAATGTAGGTGTAGAAGCACTTTTTTATGAAGAAGACTAGTTATCTCTGCAATTGTTTATTTTAGCCTGGTGTGTGCTAGTACTTTTTTGTGCAGAACGATGCGTAGAATTCAAAAAATTAATTAGATACATGGTGTTCCATTTAAAAAAATTAACTTTCTTAGGAAAAACTGTTTGCTATATTTTGTTGCAGATTATGACCACCCTGTACACAATTTGGATATGATAGGTAATCACACTAATAGAACACTTCTTACTTAATCATAATCCAAGCTTGCGCAATAAAATTAAAAACAGGTATTGGATATACATTTTTTCTTAGACTGCTGTTTTTCCATAAAAATGCCAATAAATCAAAAAGTATAAAGTTTAGGGTAGGTAATGTTATTTTTCATTGTCGTAAAATTTTGCGAGGAATTCAAAATTTTGCCAAAATATAGGCTGTTCCATTTAAAAAAATATAAGTTTGGATTGGTACTATGTATGGAACGCCCTGTATAAACGCTAATAATTTTAAAATGTGCGCCTCGGCGTTCTGTATATATGAGTGAAATCAGTTTTAAAATATCTTCATTAACAGAGGCACAATGTTCCGAGATCGCACTGTTGAGACACCCTGTATACAATCTGGACTAAAAATTTTTAAGGTTTTCGAAAAAGTTGAAGTCATAATGTCGAAAATTGTGATTTTGATGCAATTTTGGTTAATTTATAGTGCCTGAACCCTATGCCCTGAAAACTTAAAAAATGGTCTCTAACTCTCAAAGTAAACATGAAATATTGTATTTGTGCCTGTCACCCAGAAAATATGTTTCTGGCATTAATTTCGGCCGTTATAAGTTCACAAAAATGACAAAATTATAATTTTTCCCATTTTGACTTTAGTTTTTCTTTGTAATTCTTTGGTGATGGTAAACTTTTGAGACAAATAATTTTTGAAATCCTGGAATTTGTATACAAGGATAGGCTTTTCAAATGATATTCATTCAGTACAGAGTATTTAGACTGTGACTGACAGACGGGGTTCTTTTAGGGTTCCGTTTTTTTCTTTTACTTTTGCAGTGAGGAGTCACAAAAAAATGGTTATTTAGACATGTTTTCCTTTCTATTAAATAGAATTTGTATTTAATAGAATAGTATTTAATTATAAATCAACCAAAAGGTCTGTTTTTTAAAATTATCCAAAACTTTTACCTCTGAAATTGTGGCTTCGTACCATGTATAGTATACATTGTATATACAATTAGATTTTATTTTGTGTACTTTTAAGCTATTCATTTAAACGAATTTTGTTTATAATTTCTAGAATTTCTTCTAACACTACGCATATTTCATCAATCAACGATTGATCCAGATGCCAAATTTTTCAAAGGCAACCTATATTTTATAATATCGGCCTATAACGACCATTTTTCATCCTGACAGCGTATAAATTTTCTCGGAATACATCGGACGTCAATGGTGAACTCATTTCATTGTAGTACGTCTATTTTGGACGCCGTTTTCAGCGAGCTCAAAGTCCTCTTTGTTAGTTTTCTGAAGCCAAGTATACCTGTTGTCGGTCTAGTCACGCAGTCTGTTCGTGCTGATCGAACCTACCATTCCTAACAAATGCTTCCTTCGCGCTTCGCTTAGGTTATTTTTAATATCAAGTTAACTGGTGTGCACCAAATAGATATTCAGAGAGTTAACTTATAGACCGACACCTAATTGAAAACGTGATGCACTTCGCAGAATGTTGGCACGCGATCCTGTTGATCTTAAGTCTTACATTATTCGATATTAACTATAGAGTTTAATTTCTTAGCGATAATTATTTTGGAAAATATACTCACCGACAAAAAAGGGCCATCTAAAATTTGGATGAAAAATTTTATGTTCTATAACTTTTATAAACTGTTACCGATTTTAATGATTATTTCAGCACATTGTATAAGAAATTTATCAAGTGTCACATGCCTTTGTAATCTTGAAAAAGAAATTGTTAAAACTTGTACAGGTTATCAAGTACTCCGCTATAAAGCCATACCAATTCGCAAAATTTTGTTTTTGATATATGAGTGCAGTAGTCATGATATCAAATCAACACAAATTATCACAACCAATCACAACGTTTGAGTCTTGTCCAAGTCGTTCACTATAATATTTTGAAACCGGAGAATTGGTAATCTAGTTTTATAAGATGTCAAACTAGCGCCGGGTGTTTTTTTAACCTGGAGAGAGAAGAATCCTATAAAGAAAATATTTGAAATAATATGTTAATATTATTGGGGGAAAATTCATTTGTGCTAAAATTAGCCCCCCTCAACCCCCTTGTGGCTGGACGGCGGATAAATTTGTAATCTAAAATATGATCCCCTATTTTTATTGCAGATTCGAATAGTATTTAACCCTTAAATGAATATGGTTGCAGAACTGCAATACATATATTTATTTTTCCTTTATAAACATGGCTCTACAAACTATAGAAATGTTTGCCACCTACTGGTGCATTCCTACAACATACTTTTGTAAAATTGTTGAGCAATCTATATAATTTTATATCTAGGATTATGTGGCTTCAGTTGTCAAAGTTAGCGGGACGCGTCATCGTAACCCCTCTGACAAACTGAAAAAGAAAGTTGTTATAATTGTTATAATTTGTAAAATATAATGGTGAAATAAAATTGTAGGGGTTGATTTAAAGTTAGTAGAATAGTTTATGACATATGATAAAAGATAAATTTGTGATATAACGATGTGTTACGAAATCTGTTTGCTATAGTTCTACAACATTATGCGTTTAGTACAGAATTTGTTTTATTTGACATTTGTAATAGGTAAAGTTGTCATATAAAGATGCTGTAGTATAAGGTTCGTTTGTTGTAGTTCCACAACATTATGCATTATTCAGTACAGAATTTGTAGTTTTATAGTAGCTATGTGTAAATATCTGCTACGAAAGACAACAATAGTATTTTCGATAATTACCTATAGTTTCACCTACACACAGAAAAGTGATCTCTCGAACGAAGAGAGAATTACTTGGCTGAAGTAGTTGGTAGGTTCGTATATACGCGAGAGATTATTGACTTCAACCAAGAAATTTTATTTCTTGGAATAATTACTAGATTTAAGAAAGTGGTTACTCTGGTGAAGTAAGTAAACAGCCTTGAATGAAGTGTATATTTTTATTCCCGGTAAACATTTTTAGCTACTTAATGTAAGAATTTTAGAGATTTGGCACAAATACGTTTTCTATTGCTTATTAACAAGGTAGGTATGTTATATTTACTTACTCGTTCTAAACTGTTGCGTGCGTTACATCAAACTATTCCGTGTTGAAACGTTTATTGTACACTATAAATCACAATACACATCCCCAATAAATCACAAGGCACATCCCCTACGGGTAGGTCGTTGTTGTTTTCGTACTAGAGGCTCCTATACCGCGCCAGCACCACGCGCGCGCGCGAGCCTTGACAAAATCACGGTGCGCATATTTATTCCAGAGAAAGGGATTACTTGAAAGTAGTGAGAATCACTTCAGTTAAATAATTGGTGGGTTTTTATTCAGTAAACAATACTTACTTATATTAAATGTCTTATATTTTCTTGAATCAAGTAACTACGCACTTGGATGGATTTACTATTACTTCGTTGGAGTAATTAACATTTTTGGGACGAAAAATTCAATTACTTCTTTCAATACAATATTGGTTCTTATAAAGAAAGAATTTATTTGTTGGCAGGATTTCTCTGAGAAATTATTTTACTTATATTGAGTATGTGGCATTTCTTGTACATCAGGGTAAATATGCATTTGAATCTAGTAAATAAATTCAAGAAATTATGTTTTTTCGTTCCAAATAATCACTTTTCTGTGTGTAACTTTTTAAGGATAAAATGTGGTACCTAAGAAATCCTTAAGTGAAAAACAAATAGAATATTTGGCCACGATTTGAGTGAAATTAGTAATCTTAGTGATCATGAAGACTTCTCTGACACCAATAGTTTATTAGATGAAATAAAAAGCTCCTTGAAAGTTTGCAAGTTTATTTAATTGCTACAAACAAGATTCGGCTCAGACCATCATCAGTGTTAGTACTTACACTAAAAAGCAAAACAAAACAATGAGAACCAATGTCACAAGTAAGAAATATTTAAGGAAGTTTTCATACTGGAATTTTGACTGTAAGTTTCCTTAAAGATTTTTACTTGTGACATTGGTTGTCTGTGTTTTCTTGTGCTTTTTAGTTTACTGGCACTGATGATGACGTAAGACGTAACATGCTTGTTGCAATTAAATAAACCTGCAAAGTTTCAAGATGCTTTTCTTTTTATCTACTAGTTATTCATCATGGACCCACTTAAATTGATAACTTACTTAATTCTGTATATTATCCGCCATCTGTTCAACAACAAGCTAATGCAGAAGATGCAAATACCGATAGTGAAGATACCTATGATAATGTAGTTTCTGCCAGTAACAAACAAAAGACCAAAGAAAATGTAAACGTAACAAAGCGAAGAGTAAAGAAAATGATTTAGAATGAACTTTTCACAGAAATGGATAACTTTATAATGTGTCCACACCTCATGAATATTTAAAATATTTATTTACTGACACTTTTCAGATAAAATTAATATTGAATAAAATTTATATGTGTAACAAACTGGTGTTTCTAAACCATTACATATTACAGTGGCAGAATTGAAACAATATATAGGAATTTTAATTTTCATGTCCGTTGTCTTTTCATGTCTTATTGAAACACTCGTTGTTACTGGAATAGTGACATCGGAGTGGATATGATAATAAAAACTATGACATTAAGTGCTGGTATATCTGCAACATATATAAATTGGTACATTCAATTCCTTGAAAAAAGATTATATACTTTTAATTCATTCGCTAGCTAACTACTTCTAGAAATGCGTAAAATATTTTCTTCACTTAAATTTTAAACATTCAAAAAACCTATGCATTTAAGGGTTAAATAACTATGATACTTTTATTCGAAACGTTTTTTTCGATTCATGATAGATGGGACAAATCTTAATTTTTCTGATTACTTCAATTGAGAACAAATGAAATATTCTTTTTCTGAATGTTGGTCATCGACTGGAATAAGAGGCTATTGTTTTAATACGACAAGATCAAATAACTCAATGCAAAGAAACAAATTGTGGCAATATTATTCTTCTAAAAAAGCGATGGCAATAGGGACCGAGATAATGCTCAAAAGCCTCAATCACTGTCTCCTTGTAATCTCCACAACAACAAAAAATCTGATGTGGCCAGGCACATGACTTTATCATACTATATATAAAATTGATAGTTTAGCTGCATGAGATTCTATTTGTTTGTGTGTGAACACGATTCCGGAGAAACTACTAAAGGTATCGGGACGAAACTTCATATTTGTAAGTTTCATGACCAAACTTAGAGCTGAAAAGCTGTTTGTTCAAAAGGGTAAAAAGGAACTGGATTTTTAACGATTTTGCAAACCGGCCGCCATTTCTGCAATTTCGTGAAAATAGGTAAATAATGAATTAAAGTAGAGGAAATTTTGTATAATTTGTGTCTATGACATTTTTTGGTAAAATTAATTGTTTAGCTGCATGAGCAAATGCTATTTGATCGTGTTCGTGTCTGCATTAATATAAAACTAGTTAGCCAGGATTTTACAGATATTTTCATTCTAATGACAGTAGGTAGTGTCAAACGCTGATGTTTTGACAATAGCTACTGTCAATAGAATCAAAATATCTGTCAAATTCTGGCTAACTAGTTTTATTTTAATGCAGACACGACCGATCTCGATCAAATAGAGTCTCATGGTGCTAAACTATTAATTTTATATATATGTAGTATTATAAAGTTATGTGCCTGGCCACATCAGATTTTTTTCAGGTAGTAACTGACGTACTGAGTAAAAAGTTTCATATGGACTTATGTTGCTATAATTTCTTAAAACGTTACAACCGTTTGAAATATTAACAAAGCCGTTAATAAAAAATTTCAACCAACTTTTTACTCAGAAAATACAGAGTAAAAAAATCAGTAAAATGTTTCATATCGATTTATTTGTGTCTTCATTTGTTTATTTAATTTAGTTTTACGTTTTTTGTACTTTTCAGCTTAAATGTATTTAATTTTATTGTTGTAAGGGACATTGGTTGTTATCTTCCTTCGTTTTGCTTTGTATGATATGAACATATTTGATCTTACTTTGTTTTGTTATTTCAAACGTCTGTCACTTTTTACGAAATTGGGAAAACAAATATGCCCATATAAAAAATTTTACTTGACACTGTGTATATTTCATTGCCATTCACACAGTTGCGAAAGAAATTTGCGAGAAATATTTTATAATGTTTTATAAGTTTATCATGTTTTTTGAACTTTTGAATTTTGTATACTAATTTTATACTAATGACAATTGCAATAGCGAATAAAATTTAATTAGATAGTTTATAATGATAACATTTGCAATTAAAAACAAAAATAAAGACAGATTAGTGCGCCTTTTGAAAGTCCGGCGCGCGGGTATGTTTCAAACTAGGTACCCTGTCCACTGTCTTGTCCAAATTGCACATGCCTTGCTTAGACAAAGAAAATACTTCTTAATTTTAACTTTTCTTGAGAACCAAGTATTTTCTCGGTGTGTGTGTGTTTTTTATTAAAATGTCGCAAAAAAACAAATGCGTAAATCCTAGGTATTATCGTCATTTAAAAATAAGTTTATAAACATTCAACCAATTTGCCGCAGACTGCTTTCCAAAACCGTTCAAACAGGTCTTAAATAGTAAAGCGATTAAAAACCTGTTCTCAATTCTTAAGTCATTATTAGAATGGTGAAAATCTATACCTACCTATACGCCTACGAAATTGTTATAAAATATTACTTATTCACATCTATTTTATATTTAAACAATATGCACATATGTACTTATATTTTATTTATATGCGTATGTTACATTATCTGTATCACTACGCACTAGTTTGTACCTTTCCACTATTTGCCCTATTGTTGTTAGCAAAACTCAAACAAATTGTAACCTTAAACACTTCAAACGACTATCCAGTTAATCATCATAACAATTTACCACAAGGTTTTAGTTCTACAACAAACCGGCGCTCGTGCGCTCATGAAAATATGTTTTCACTACAATATTAAAGTTTGTGGAATTTCAACTTTGTGCCAAAATTGTACGCCTTGTGCGAAACGTGAGGAAAACCAACTCGAAGGCCGGAAGTTTTCATTCGGCATACATTTCATAACAATCATAACAAAGCAGTAACTTTGAGCGTTAAACTTTCCTGGATATCGTTTGTTTTCTGTCAAAGTTATTTCAGAGCGATGTGCGCAGCTAATATATAGTGAACCCGTACCTACTAGACACATATTATAATATTATTATGTTGTTAAAGTTCAAGGAGAACGGTATATTATTTGTTTAAGTAGTGTTCTGTTGATATGGCAAGTACTCATAGGCAAGTAATAATTTAATTAGTTTATTTTGCTGTGTTTGTTCGTCCAGCATAATAATTATTTTTATATGGACGGCCGGCGCGGCGGCTTGATGTTTATGTGTATAATTAATTTTGTTATGAGATACCGCATTTAGCCAGCTACTGTAGTGTTAATTGGTAGTTTTTTTTCTATTGTCGCAAATTGTTGGCTATCCGGCTTAGGAAATGTTTAAACCGTTTAAAATGCAATTTAGAAAATACGCAATCCATAATGAAAAAAATGTTTATCTATGTACTTACATTGTTGTCTCCTTAATATACAGTATGTCCCCGATGGAGCTAACTATACCTATAATGGACGTAATTTTAAATTTCTCGAGAAAAAGTCATTCTTTATAAAGAGTTTTGGATGTACTAAAAAGGCGAAAGCCATTGTTAATATTTTGATTTAGCTTACAGGATGGTTAGAAAACACGAAAATGTTAAATTGGCCGAAGAATAAACTATCGGTCTTTCGGAATTAGATCAAAAATGTTATAGGTAAAAGTTACTTTGAATTAATTTTATGCTCAAATATCAAACTTGAATGTTCTATTTCAAATTTTACATCTCGGACCAGTGAAAAGACATTACATAAAGGTGAAAAAAAAATTTAGAGACCACAATTATGTTTGATCAGTTGACAGTAGTAATAGCGTATCCAAGAAATTTGTTGCTAGAAGCTGATTGAAAGTATGTTGACTTTAGAGCAAAGGGTGCTATTGAAGTTTTTAACAGAAAATACCCTGATGTATACGTTTCTGTCAATTGTGTTCGTGAATTGGTTAAAAAAATTCATGCAACAGGAGACGTGAAAAATATCAAGAAAAAAAGCTAAATGGCTAAGATGATGCAGGAGCTGTTAGCTATTGATTCCGTGAACACTTGCCCAAAAAATCGTTGAGGCAAAGATCTCGAGACTTGAACATCAGTAAAAGCCACCTGCAAAGGATCTTTTCAAATCAATAAGTTCATCCTTATAAACCAGTACTGATACACACTTTAGTAGAAGGAGATGATGCTCGTCGATTAGAATTTTTCCTATTAATGAGGAGAACGAATTATGGTCGATAGATTTTTCTAAAGAAAAGTTATTTTCTCTGACGAAGCGACGTTTACCACAAATGGAGTTGTTAGTTCACAGTATTGCAGATATAGGTCTCAAGAAAACCCAAATTTCCGTATTACAACCAATTCTCAAAAATATAAAAAAGTGGATGTTTGGTGTGGGATTTATTACAAGAAAATAATTGGACCATACTTTTTTGACAGTACATACTGTACTTTGGACGAAATCAACTTACAGCGCAGGTGTTCACTACACTATCAACACAACGGTTGTCCTGCTCATAGCGCATATCAAGTCAGGGATTGGTTGAACAGAAATTTTCCAAATAAGTGGATTGGGCGATTCGGCCCTATAGGATAGCCACCACGTTCACCTGATTTAACGCCGCTTGATTTTTTTCTGTGGGGTTATTTAAAACAGGAGGTGTATGCAAATAATTTTCATGATAATGTTGACATTCTAAAATTAAAAATTAGCGAAGCAGTAGACGAAATAAATGAAGAAACAATTGACTTGGTATATCGGGAGTTTAGAAGATGATTGGAAAAATGTGTAGCTGTAGGAGGGGAACATGTGGAGTAATGTTTTGTTAAATTACTTTGTTAACAATAATGAAAATATAAAACTTAGAATACAACATTGAAATTTGATATCTGGGCATAAATTTAAATATAAAACAACTTTTACCTATAACATTTCTGTTCTAATTCCGAAAAACCGATAGTTTACTCTTCGGCCAATTTAACATTTGCGTGTTTTCTTACCATCCTGTATGTTAAATCAAAATATTAACAATGGCTTTCGACTTTTTAGGACATCCAAAACTCTTTATAAACAATGACTTTTTCTCGAGAAATTAAAAATTACGTCCATTATATAGGTATAGTAAGCTCCATCGGGGGACAGTCTGTATATTACACAATTTATAGCACTGTAATTATATCTTTTATTAAAAATAACCAGGGAATTAAAATCTTAAATTAATACTGGTCAATCTGGTGTTTTTTTAGATTTCGAATATGGTAACAAAATTGCTCTATTACGTCAATTTCTTAGGTTCAAACTTTCATTCACCAAAAAAAAATCGAGTTACATGTAAAAAATATGAAGTCCAGTAGGTATTATTTTTATATACAAATGTGTATTTCGATTATCAAAACATGCCCGAGGATTTGTTAAAATAACAACAAACAGTTTCAATTCTCTCATATATTTCCCGCACACTAAAAAGAGCTTTTTTAGAAACACAGAGGTTGTTTCTAAAAAAGGAGCCTGCTAAATCGATTTTTGGACCTGCCAACCCTATTACATCTAAATATAGTTTAGATGCTAATTAAAAGATATAAAGCAGATTTGGCTGCCTGTCCTTAATAGTATCTTCTTTGTACGTCTGTAGAAATTAAACGTTTTTGCATCATCAAAATCATCAAAAGAAATATATAACGCCAAATAACAGAATCTATAAGTAGACTGAAATGAAAGTTTGAAGCTTGAACTCGAGCTGTGAAGATAAAAACTAATGAAAATCTGTGGTGTGGCACATATTCCAATGTGGGACCAATATTGCACCACACCATGTTTAAAACTCTGTCCTAGACAACTTCACAGGGTCGTCATTTGTTTTGTTTCATATTATTAAAGTTCGGGGTTCAAGCTGTCATTTGATCTTACTCAGTGAAATCTATCACATCGGATTATATTTTTTAGAACATCAAAAAGAAAGAAGAAGCGACGTTTCTTGACATTTTGAGCAACAGATGTGACATCATAGATTTTATGTTTTTCTTAAACTCTACCTTTTATTTTTTTAAGAACCTCTAATGGTAATACATAAGTGGTGTCACTAGCATATATTAATTTTAATTTAAGAATATGTATCCCCGTGAACTAAACTACAAGATAATTTATAACTACTATTAAAAATTGTTTAAAATAACTTTAAATGGAAAAGGTAAACAAAGTAAACAAAATCATCAAAGGTGACCATAGTTTGTACTTGAACTAAAACTAAATTGGAAAGCGCTTCCTAATTTAGTTTATTATGAAAAAGTTCATATCGTCGTATTAAAGACGTGGATCTACTCCACTTGAAATATCTATCTGTTTTTCATTGTCATCAGCATTACAAAAATCTTTCTGCTATATGGTAGTTCAATAATTCAAATATGTATTCAGTAAGCTGACTGAGAGTGTCGATGAATATTCCGTTAGATAAGTCGTTGTGAGGCCATCATTAAAAACTTTAATAGCAAAAGTTAGTTTAGTTTTTGACCATAAACACCAACAAGGCCATCCTTGTTGGTGTTTATGGATCACAATAATTTGTTAGATAGGTAGTAAAGAAAAATGGCAAAATTTGCCATTGAATGGCCAATTTGACAGAATACCAGACAATTGAAATTTTTGTGATGAAGAACGATAATTTATTTAAATATCGCTGAATACTAAATGAAAAACAAACACATGAGAAAGAACAACAGTAGTCAACACGTATCGAAAATACAAAACAAATAAAATCATTTTTGTTTCACAGTTCAAAATACAAAAACATCAAAATGTTATTAATAATAAGTTGCTCAAAAGGCAACTTGATATTTGATAATACTCAGGTACACAAAGAAAAACAAAGTGCTACAAAAGCAAACCGTTTCGGTTTCATCGCATTTAGTTTTGTTTTAAAAATTAAAACCGAATTCAAAATGTTAGTTCTCTATTGATAAGACACCTTATCAATCTTTCCATTGTATGACGTGCTATGTAATTATTCTTGATAGGAAATAAATTGAATTGAATTGAACTAACACTAAAAACAAAGTGTCCTGCTTATTATCGGTTCTTGTTCAGACCAATGCTAAATGAGATACTTTAAGATAATTTTTACTTTGATCTCTTAAATATTTGCCAACTATATTAACATCCTTTTCCTGTCAAATGGAGTGAGATTTAGAAATGGAAAAGAATATTCAAATCAAGAATATGTTCGACGTTAGTTACGCCACTGAATTCATTGGTAGCTATCTACATACATACATTTTACATAATAAAGTTATTATCACTCGCATGCGCTTTAAAGTAAGTCACTATTAAAAAGAAATCAAATTATCACGCCAAAATTTGCAAGAAAGGCATAAAATGAGAACATATTTCCGTACTACGTTTGTGCTCAGTATTGAATTGTTTATTAAATTTGCAATGCGCCGAGGAATGCTGCAGTAGAAGTACAATTACATTCCATAATGTACCCATGCAAACAAGCAATCAAACCAATGGATGTGTGTACCGCACTACAGTACGTAATTTTAATTGATCAATCTAAATCGATCACACACGTGTTGCAAAATATCAATTTTCAATTTTGTTCGATATGCGACGACCTTTGTAGCGTTGTAATAACCGCAAGATGAATGTCATTCACAAAAAAAAAAGAGTAAACCGAGCGGCATAACGAGAGATTTGCATATTTTGTTTTTCATTAAACGTCTATAATTTGGTTTAATTCATTCATAACGTTTTTGTTGTTTCAGGTGCTAGACTTGTATCAACAGATGAAGGACAACAGCAATTCGAATCCGGCGCCTGTCAGATCTCTTAGCACCGCCGCCAATCTGACATCACTATGTGTTGACATTTCCCCTAGTTCAAGTAATTTTTTCGAGGTAAACTATTGTCAATAAATTTGCAATGAATAACTTTATTAGTTTCTACCACGGTCCAGTACTTCGGTCTGCTCACTTCGTGTCTCAACTTCGTTCATTTCTGCGCATGACGTCACTGCGAGAAGGATGTTGACACGGACACCTAGGCAACCAAATACATCCTTAGTTTTTTACTTTTGTAGGTGGTTTTGGTCAACAAGTTGACAACCATGCCAACGCTTTAATTGTCGAAAACGCTTGAACGTCACAACAACATATGGGACCATGGCAACGAACGCTACTTCTCACAATGACGTCAGCGCATAAATGTCATTACAACCGTGACAACCAAGAATACTAGATTCTTACAAGGATTGCTCAATCCCTATCTTTCAATATGCTTTCAATGTTAACAGCGCTATGACATCACATGCGTTCATTGTCAAATTGTCGGGACACACGAAACAATGATCGGACGATTTCGCCGAGTTGCCTTCCCAGATTTGTTTAAACTGTCACACTTGACACGTAAAAACGCGGGGATTTCAAACAGACCAACAGTGGTGCAGTAATCAATGTTGTGGTTATGTTTGTTTGAAACGTCAAAAGCAGACACACTTGATACGTAAAAGTGCGGGACACGTTGTCATTGTCATTATCTGAAACGTCATAAGCAGACCTTGAAAACACACATTTGACATTTGAAGCTTGAAATGTTTGTATTGCGGTAACCCAGGGATGAAACCCAATCCTTGTAAGAATCTAATATCCTTGCGTGACAGCAACAATAGGCTACTGAGGCAGCCATGGAAACTAACGCCATATTAACGCTACTTCCGCTTCTTTCTCGCACTGACGTAAGTTGTAGGCGTGACCGATTCGCGTGAGCAGACCGTGGTGGACCGTGGTTTCTACTAAAATAATTGCAATAATTAAGAAAGGTATTTAAAATAAATAACTTAAAAGTGAAATTGTTGATTTTAGGTTTTGTATATTGGCAAGATCAAAGTATGGAACAGAAAAGTCCCCGACACGTTCATCGACGATGCTTTGGAAAAATTCAAGGCTCACGACATGGACAAATCTCGACGGAAGTTGGAAAGACTAAAAAGCGAAAGCAATTTAAGACGTGGATCTATAGTAAGTAATATGGTACAAATTACTTAAAATTTAAATAACCAAAGTGCAAAAATTTAATCCTGATGTAATTTAATTTTACTTTTTTCAATTTTTAAAATATCACAGAAAACTTTTTTTATTATCGTTTTAGCAAGACTATAGGAGTTTGCTTGCAATTTTTTGACAGATCATGAATGATATACTCTTTGCAAAAAGCAAATCATAAACATTTGCCTAAAATTGACAGCAAGTATGTATTATCAAATAAAAAAATAAAAATTCAATATGGTTGTCATAAAAAAAAATAAAACAAAAACTTAATCTGGCCATCTTTATATGTAACAATCCATGAAGAATTAAAATTAATTGGTTTTTCAGTTAGAAATTCAAAACGCAAATCTAAATTCTCAATGTTATTCGGCAATTACCTATAAAATAACTAAAATTTAATTTCTTTTTCGATACAAATTAATCAGTCATCAAAATCTAACCTCAAATTTTTTTTCAGGATTCACAAGCAACCAGTCGCGGCATAGACCGCCCAATGTTCCTGCAACGTTCTCAGTCCGTCATCACAAACCTCGGGGTGAAATCACCCGATATCGACAGGCAAAACCTACAAAGTATCGGTCAGATCAGTGAAGACGACAGCAAAGAGAATAGTCCAACACCATGCGAAGCAGAAAAGAACATTCTCAACGGTTCTGCCATCAGCTTAACCTCCGAAAAGGGCGCACATGAACAGAAGGAGCCAGAACCCAAAAATTTTAGGTTAGCTGCTGCCTCAATAGACGAGCATAACCGCACGATGGTGCTTCAGGTTGACAGAACCGATTTGCGATTGATCAGTCCTGATCGTAAGGTTATACTGTTGCATAAGCATCACAAAGATGTTACCACTTGTATTCAGGTATTTTTTTGTTTTGAGGTTATGTGTCAATAGTATTGCTTAATTGATTATTATTGCAGGGTTTGAAGAATTCCGAGCATTTTGGATTTATTTGTAAGGAGACGAATAACTTAAATACATTTATAGGTTATGTATTCAAGTGCGAATCAGCTTCTGTTGCATCGGAAGCTGTTGGAGGTTAGTTTGTTATTATTATTATTATATTTTGCATGTTTTAATAAAAAAAAATTGTAGCAATCAGTCAATCGTTTAGCAGCGCTGAAATACGTTCCAAAAATATGGTTGCCTCTTGCGAGCACTGCCCCATGGTGTGGTACCATAAATTGTGCTGCGAGATCGAGAACATGACAGACAAGAAAACACAAGTTGCCATCATGAGAAAGTAAGAATAGCATTTTTACATCACCCTGACAAACTCAAACCAAAATCTACAAAAACTAGTTAAAATAATTTTATCATTTCAGAATTGAACAGTTGGATTACGAAGAACAAGACGTAATTCTAACGAAATTCAGAGGCGTGGAGACCGACTCTCTCAGGGAACAGAATGAATTTTTGATGATGTTGCTAAGAGCCCACTGTGAAATGAAGCAGGGCAGACATATACACGACACCCCGGAAAGCAGGTTAGATTAAGCTGCGGTCTGTTATAGAAAATTTGTTTATAACCTCAAATTTATAGATCCGAGTTCTTGAATCAGTACCTAGGTGGCAGCACGATCTTCATGAAGGCTAAGCGGTCGCTGACAACGTCTTTCGATAACCTGTTGAAGCGTCGTGCATCAAAGGACGACTTCAACATAACCTCAAAGGATATGTCCCTACCGATAAATCCGATCAATCCAGCGAATCGAGTAAGTAACACCGATTAGTTTCAGTGAATTTTGTAATGAATACATAATTTTTCAGGAGAATTCTCCAAATAACACGGAAGCGTCAGATTCCGAAGGATCACGTTCCTCAACAGCTGGCTCGCAAAATGATCTCCGAGAAAGTCATCTCAACGTAAAGGATTCCAGGACACCAGAAAAGAGTAACAGCCTCGAAAAGAATCTAAAATCGCCCATGATGGACATGTAAGTTTTGTTTTGAGGTTAACAGCATAGATTATATTGAAACTTGTTTGCGTTTGCAGCTTTCTAAAGGTAGGCAGCAGTCCTAAATCATCCGAAGAGTACTCACCTAATAAACAAGAGATTGGGTCGTGGCGACAAGCGATATTCAAAACTGTCGTTACGCCTAGCAAACCTACAAAAGATGGCCAGAGGCGAACGAGAGAAGAACTTCGTGAATTATGGAAGAATTCCATCCACCAAGCGGTGTTGCTAGTCAGAATGGAGAAGGAAAACGCGAGATTGAAAGGTGAGTTTTGAGGTTATATTTAGAAATACGCTAAAATAGAGTTATAGATTTGTATTATGGTTTATAAACAGTAGTAATGTAACCACTCAACATCTGAACATAAAAACTTCCAAATCCTAACCTCAAATTAAATTTCAGCAAGCCAAGAAGAAACCGCCGTCAAGCGAATCAAATTAGAATACGACGAGTTGAGGACATCAGAAAACACAAACTCCGAGATTTGGGACCTGATTTCGAATAAGGACACGAAAATAAAGTACGACCATAATATTCTCTTGAACATAATCAAGCAGGGGATTCCCAGGGGAAAACGGGGTGACGTTTGGAACTTTGTAGCCGAAGAATTCACAGCACACCTGCGTCCTGTTTCTGTTAGCGAATTCCCGAATTTCAATGTCACTTATGAGACGCTTTTGCGTCAGTTAACCTCACATCAACACGCTATTTTGATTGATTTAGGTCAGTATTGCGTAAAGTTGAAGAGATTTTGTAATTTTGAGGTTAATTTTTAGGCCGTACGTTCCCATCGCATTCGTACTATAGCAGCCCGTTGGGTCCCGGACAGCTGGCTTTGTTCAATTTGTTGAAAGCTTATTCGCTTTTGGATCCGGAAGTCGGATATTGTCAAGGTTTAAGTTTCGTCGCTGGCGTGCTACTTCTACACGTAAGTTTTCTTGATTTTGCGGTTGCCATAACCTAAAACAGCCAATTGTTTTTTGTGACAGATTTTTGACAGTTATCTTTGTTTTATTTCTCTATATCCTTAAATTCTTATATATTTGTTGTCTTAAGCTCAAAATATGAATTTAACTTAACTTTGGACAAACAAACAAAAAATATAACCTTACCTTTTTTGACAGATGGAAGAATCTCAGGCATTTTCTCTACTCCGGCACCTGATGTTTAGGCGTGATTTGCGTAAGCAGTACCTTCCCGACATGGTAGGTCTGCAGATCCGCCTGTACCAGCTGTCTCGACTCCTTCATGATCAACTTCCCGAGCTGTACGAACACTTTGACACGTATGAAGTTGCTCCGACATTATACGCAGCTCCTTGGCTGTTGACAATCTTTGCTTCACAGTTTCCGCTGGGATTTGTTACCAGAGTTTTCGGTTAGTTATCTATAATCTTTCTTGACATATAGCTTTTGTAGACATAATCATAATAATAATTTATTTTTGTTTTTTGTAGATTTGATGTTTTTGGAGAGCCCGGATGTCGTGTTTAGAGTTGCCCTGGCTCTATTATTGCATCATAAAGATGAGTTGCTTGCTTGTGATAATTTTGAAGAAATTATGAACTTCCTAAAAGTGAAGCTTCCAGCTATTGAAAAGCCTGTATTGGAAAAAGTTATGAACCAGGTAAGAAAAACTAGTAGATAAAACTAAACAGATAATTGTATGCTTCAATTTACAAATTATTGTTAGTATTTGTTGTCGGTTTGGTCAAAAAAAATCCATAATTTTCAAAATGAAGTTTTGCTTAATGTCATCAATTTTTGACGAGGTAACATTGATCCATATTGGTGTTATGTTGTGGATATGAATATGTAAGATTGTTAAAATAGGTTTGAAAATTGATGACATTTCTTGTTGCAATTTTTCAAGCCATTAAAATTTTTTTAATGTTTTAAAACCCTTTTTTATCATATTACAGGTATATACCACGGATATATCCAAACAACTGCACGAATACCAAGTAGAATACCACGTCCTGCAAGAAGAGATGCAATCTGTTCAACCTCACGTTGAAAATCTACAAAAACTAGAAGAGCAAAACAAAGCATTGACACGAGAAAATCAGTTCTTAGCCACGCAACTCGAAATATCAGTGGCTAACAACCAACGTCTTGAACAAACCCGGGGCATCCAACAAACGCAACTCAATCAACTTAAGATGCAAAACCGCGGCTTGGAAGTCACAGTATCTACTTTGGCTTCGTTCATTAATAATAGAACGGATATGGAGATACCAGGGGAGATTCGGCGTATTCTAGCGCAGATTACCACTGCGGAGAGACAAAAAACGGAGACAAAGAATAATTTTTTGAATAACATGTTTAGGAAAACAGGAAACGAACGAGTTATGGTTAAATCTCTAAGTACTGGAAGGCTCGGGATACGAAATATCCCGAATATCGACGAGAACCAAGAAACAACAGGATTTTTCTCGAAATCGTACAATCAAATTTTGAACCAGCGGCGATTATCAGAAGCCGAAGAAATCGAGCCATCGTTACCATTGGTCGATAAAGTAGAGTGCGATAAATCGTCCCCGACAAATTCTATCGATAGCGGTGTAGAAACTCCCGTCAGCCCGAATCATCATCCTCTAAGCAGCTGCGATGTGAATTTCACATATAACGGCACAAAAGAACTGAAGAAAATTGGCAGTTTAAGGACGATAACTCGGGCGGCCAGCGTTGATATTGTCGGGAAGTGATAAGTTTGCGTAAAATTAAGTATTTGTTTTGTTTAATTTAAATTGTGATGGTATTTTATCGAATGACGCGCGTCACTGAAAGCTAACCTCAAATTGACATATCCGCTTTGTTCGAAGTGCCTCATTGTTTCTTTTGCGTTTCTCTTGTGGCGGATCGAACGTGGTGTTCTGTTAAGATGTTAGCGTGTGCTAGTACTGTATTCCATATTTTTACTTATTGGGGTTCGAGAGCCGAGCGTATTAGGTTATGTTGGATTTTGTTGTTCATTTCAATTGTTATGTTAATTGCTGTAAATCTAAATTTATCACACAATATCTGAAAATACGGATGTTTCTAGTTTTTTCATCTTTGACCATGTTCAGTTGGGATGAGTGAAAAAAAAAGAAAATTGACGGACTAAAATGTCCGGGTATTAAATGTTGCCTAATCACGTCAATAGGAAACGTGTAAGATTATAATTCGATTGAATACCTTTTGCCTCCAAAACTTGCTCAGTTTGAATTTTTTTTGTCAATATTTTCAGTGTTTCTTATTGACGTGGTTAGGCATCTTTTGGCACCCTTGGTATTTTGATGCTACCATTTTGACTTTTTTCCCTTTACCTTGCCGTACATGTTGCTAGTTATAAAAACAATTACGTTTTCAATCATATTCTGTTTTGTGCACTGTTTTTTTTACTGGAAGAAAACTAATAATGTGATTTTTGCCTCAATAGATAGTTGCCTATACATTTTCACTTGGCAAAATCATAAAACAATAATAAATATACTATTTATTTGAACCAACCAAACATTAAAAAAAGGATGGGTGTGTATTTTTGATTGCCAGTTTTTTTTAATTTGTCTCTAGTGTGACAATTAGGAAGAAACGTTAGGAACAAAATTACCTAGTTTCTATTCTGATATAATCTGTTTTAGTCAGAGATGTTAAATAACAGCGCAATTTACCAATATATTACCCCATAAGATTAAAGTGGGCTTCGTAAACATCTGTGGTTTTATTGGACATCACAGAGAAATTGTTTCTGCATTTTTTACAGCATAAACCCAAATAAAACCTTGAACTTTAAGCTTTGTGAACAAATAAAAAAACAGAAGATAACTATTTGAAGTGATATTCTTGATTTGATCGATTTTGTTCTAATAACTAATTTATTGTAGTGTGATTTTTGTCTGTTCAATAAATACTCTTGTATTTATTGAACAGACAAAAATCACACTACAAGCAAGAGCTTACAGACAAACAAAATGGGCCGTATGTTCCAGTTATTATTTATATACAAATAAATATTGACATGATCATTTTTTCTCAACTATTGAGACAAAATCCAACCTGACCAAACACGCATAGGTATTACGCCTTAACGCTTTTATAGTTTGTAAGATTGTGACATATGTAAGACTTATTATATAACCATGTTGTATTGTTGACTTAGAAAAAAAATAGGCAATTTTTACTAAGTGGTTGTTTTATTCTCCCTATATATACATATCACAAAATAGTGCACAAAATAGTACTATTGCAAAGACGGTGATAAGTTCTTCCCTAATACGTTTGCGCTATATTTCAGTTTTTCTACTTCTCCGGCAGCCTGGAGCGCCTCTTCCGATAATTTCCTTTCATTTCGAGCTTCTTTTATAGGTTCTAAAAAGACGGTAAGTTAACATGGTAATATACAATATTGTACGGTTATTTTACCCTTATATGGTGTGTACTTGCTGGATACGCTGCTCTCAATTTTATAACCTAAAAAACCCACGACGGCGGCAAATGGTAACGTTATAAATGGCGCATACGTCCGCATTGACCTGAAAGCCCACATGTACCACATCTGGAAGTTTTTTAAGTCACGTCAATTATTGTTCTATTGCAGAAAATATGAAATATAACGCAATTTTTGCGACCTAACCTTGAAGTTGTCGGACAACCTATTTTTGACACTCGATCATAAACAGTGAAGTTAGCTGTTTAGCAGTGTCGCCAGTTGAGTGAAATTTAAATCCCTGGAGGGTAGCACTAATATGTATTCGAAATTTTTATAAAAAAATCATAATGTAATTTTACAAACGAAGCAAAGCTACCATTTATGCAACTAATGATACACAATTAAAATTGCCTTCTTAGTGTCTTGGGAATCCGATGGTTGCCTATACGATTCACTGGTGTGATTTCAAATTGATTGCTTTTTACACAAGAGTGAGTTGTACATCTGAAAGTGTAACACACCGTATAGATTTGATAAATATTTCATATTTTTGGTAGTATCAAAATACATTGATTTTCATCGTTTTCAACCCGTATGTATGTATCTGGTTTCTGGTTTGATTTTAATAACTGCTTTCCCGTTAATTTTAGCAGTAACGTTTTAAAACTGAATCTCTTTCTTGTTTTTGAAACCAAATGTTTCTTGTTTGGTTGACGCATACCTTAAAGGGGGATTCCGGTTTTCTGATGAAAAAAATTCAATTTTCTTTTCTGTACGTTATTTTATTATTTAAGGTCTTAACAATGTGTGTACGAAGTTTTAAGGCAAAATTTGCAAAATTAGCCAAGTTATATGAAAAAATGCCAAAATATGCAGTGCGCGGATCGGTCGGATCGTTTATTATTCTGTGAAATTCTCTCGTGAACAGGCATGGATAAGAAACACTCAAGAAAAACTACACGTGCTGATGGACAAAAAAAAATTTTTTTTTGAGAAGTCATACTCGTGAAAGAAGGCATTTGCTAGTACGTCTGCCGATAAATTGTCAACATCGGAAGACGAGGAAATTATAGTGCTGGATTTTGGAGACGGGATATGGAAGAAGTGAGGTCTCAGTTTTGGAGACGGGATATGGAAGAAGGAAGGTCACACTTCCGTTGTATGGGATCACTATACTTATGGAGAAATATACTAACAAAGAGGTTGGTTGAGCCTATGTACTGCCCTGTGGGATCATAGAGCTGGGCAAATGCAAAAAAAAACTGAAGCCGAGAAAACTCTGGATGAATTCAATAACATTTGTTATGCCGAAAATGCCATCTAGCCGATTTACACGTGTTTGGGTGGTGACACTCAAAACAACAACTAAAGCTTCAATTCTACTGTCTGGCGCCTCGTACACCAACATCTTTACCGTTGCTCAAAACCTATCTAAATTGCGGCTTATGCGGCAGCAGGCATTTATAGTAAAAGCTTTTCGGTCATCTTTTAAACTTGACAACAATAGGAATCGTTATTGGCACGGAAACGAAGATATTTGCAAATGTGCGCGAGAAACTCCGTTTGTTTAGGTCGTCGAGACGTGCACTCGAGGCTGCAAAATATGCTCAAACAAAGCGTAGAAATGAGCAAATGTGTCAAAATAAATTCTACGAAGTGGAGGAAGGAATAAAGTATGGCCCTGATGGTATAGCATATTAGCAGTAAAATACTGTAAGTACGCGATGTCGCGATATAAACGGTACTTGAATGTTTGAACGTATTTTTCTGGTAATAGTTTTTTCGCGAACGGTTGGCATGATATTTCGAAAACTATTTTACAGATTGACTTCAAATTTTAACTGGATGTTCTATAAACATCCCTTTATCGTATGATGAACCAGAAATGCCATAAGTTATGTTCTTTTCTCTTTATAGAGAAAACATTGTCAATTTTCTTGAGAAAACAAAAAAATATAAACAAGTAAATATTAACAAGTCACCATTTCCTCAAATATAAATATTTTTATTTTCTGGTTCATCAACCGATAGCCACGTATGTATAAAGTAGGCCGCTAGTCGACATAATTATTTCTGATCACCTGGATTGGCCAAATCATGCCAACCAGTGACCGCGGAAAATATTAAATATGTGAGCGTCTCATCTGCTAGTGACGCACTTATTTATTTATATATAATTTTAGAATTGTTTTAACTACACACTATCTAGACACGCTTCCTAGGCACACAAACACACACACATACACATACACACACGCACAAATACCCACACATACACACCCACACAAACATATTTTATTTAACAAACCATGTGTTTTTATTGTCAATTTTTATTACTACAAAAAAACCCATTACGGCCCAGGGATGTAGTTGTTTTTAACTTGTATATAACTGTCTCTTACACCCAAGTAAAATGATACAGCGACCATTTATGATTTATTACTTAGGTTTCTACCTACTTTATATTCTTTAACTTTTCCCCCCTAAAGTTATGTAAGTTAAATTATGGAATGGGTTAAATAACACAACGACAACAAATATAAAATAATTTATTCATTACGATACATATTCAGTGTACCCACCGAAATAATAAATAGATAAATAGATAATTTGTACCTACTTTAAAATTAATTTACTTTAAAATTATTCAATTTCCTCAACTAAGTGGGTAGTTTAATACTGCTGCGCGAGGAATGAGAGTTTGTTTAAAACATACGTCATGATATGTAATAGAGTGGCAAAGTTTGGAACTTATTAACCTCAAACGTGCTGTTCAGGGAAGATAGGTGCCACGATGTTGATGATGACGGCTGCCGTTATCAACATCAGGTAGATCGTCCAAGCAATCCATCTGATCCTCTTCTCCCGCTTTGTGGCCTCCAGATTCTTCAGCACCGTTAAGCCGACCAGCAGCCCAGCTAACGCACCGCAAAAGTGAGCGGCATACCCTATTTGATCTATCTTTCCTTCCACGTACCGATTCTGGATAGAATTTCCGACGTCTGTGCAAATTAAGACTAGAAAGAACAGTATCTGGACTAACGGATACCTCATTTCCCTCCAATTCTGAAAATAACAAGATTATATTAAGCAGTTAGATATACTAATTAGCCATTATGAGAGAGCAGATTCCGATCATTACAGCTTGCATTTATCCAAATAAAAAGTCTGTGAGCACTTGAAGGTCTTAACGGACATTGCAGATCGCACTCCAATAGAATATGTTCTGCTGGAGGCTGCGTCTGTACAACTGTCTAATGTCAAAGTTAAAATGTTTAATCCTTGCGACCTAAACTCGGTTTATGGTTTATACTGGCATGGAAAACCCTGCCTAAGTGGGAAACCTACTAAACCAAGTTGTTTGCCCATCATGTTTGCCTTTGTAATTTGTCTAATTCTCTTATGCTAGCTCCAGACAGCCCGAATAAATCGGCGAAAAGTTCGGCGAGGCTGGGTGAGACATAGCGGTCAAAGAAGGCCATTTACATTCTCGGCGTTCGGCTCGTGCATTCGGTGTTCATCTGCGGGTGACTTAGAATGGACATCGCTGAAGTAGCCGCTGCCTAAGCGTATAGTGTGTGTGCATACTTTCATTGAAATTGTGGTTATTATTAATTAATAATTAATTGAATAACGTAAATAAAAATTTAATATAAAATATATGAAATATTTGAAAAATTTCTTAATTGCTATTGATTTCTTACTCTGATCATTTATATTACATACCATATACTAATATAAGACATAGTAATACGATTTTCCATAAGACAAAATTAAATATTTGCATAATTATTATTTTATTATTTTGTATAATGTATTGCGTTATAAATCAAATATTATAGTGCATATCTATACAGAGTTCGTTAAAGTTACAACTAAATAATTCTCCAACCGTAGAAAAAATATAAAAAATACATTTTTTGTTTGCTTTAAACTAGCTATCGAAATTTGGTAACATTTTCTTTTAGAAATAGAACATACGGTATATTTGTGTGCGTAGATGTGAAAAGGGACCAGTTGTCCGTTTCTAGTTACGCAGATAATCGCAAATAAAGTTAAACTGGTGCAAAATACACATTTTTGTTTTATTGGCTAATTACTCTCATTATTGTGTATTTTATCAGATGTGTTCGTCTGAAACCCGTCTGCGGTTGGAAAAGCATGAAAAATGCGTTTTTATTGCGAACTAAAAAGGGACCAGTTGTCGCTATCACGCTACGCTCTAGCGCATTACGGTGTTGCCGCATACAGTGGCAGAAACAAATATCTGTATGATAGCAGTTTATAAACTTGTTTGTATAAAATATAATTACAAAGTTATATAGTATTCCGGGACAAATACTACGCTTATATTAACTTCACTTTTTGTTTGTTTGTTGATTTGATTGTTTGTCTGTTTGTTATGTACAAATCTTGTATAGGCAAAACCGGGAGAGGTGAAGATTACTCATCGATTTCAGCTGTTATTTTCGACATACGTTACAGATTATTTCTAAATATTGACGTGTGTTAAAACGAAATAGCATCCCTTTCATACGTCTGCTGTATAATTTAAATGGGCAAGACCAAAAAGTACGTCCGTTCTTAGAACAGATGACAGCGGTACTTGCAACCTAACCTCCAGTTATTATAATAACACAGCGCGAACGTGTGAATTAAATGTGAGCAAAATGTTTTCGTTGGAAGGAAAGGCCCTAAATACGAAATCGATGGTAATGGTCATGAACGTATTAAATTATTTTCGTCGCACGTCTGAAAATGTAGGCGAGACAATACTTATGGAAGTAAGTCATTTTATTTAAGTTGTTACCTCAAAAGACCAATTTTATTTTTTTTTTTTAATTTAGAGGACTGCTGATGCTTGTGGTGTTACCGTTTCAACAGTATATCGTACAAAACTAAGATTTCAAACGGTAGAAACAGAAGGTACCTCAATATCTTCACCGCAGAAGAGACGTTGTCGACCAAAGTTTAAATCTGTCGATGTTGACGATTTTACAAAAGCAGCTATACGTCGCAAAATTTACAATAAACATAAGAAACGTAAGGATGAGATTGAAGAAGAACATGTTTTTTTGTTATATATATATATTTTATTATTATTTATGTCTGTATATACTGGACAATGTTGTCGAAGAAGACCATGTTTTTTTTTTAAATATAATATATATTATTATTTATGTATATATGTTATATATTTTATCAAAATAAAGTAATTTTCAGTTCATATTTCTTTTAATCCATTATCAAAGCACGTATTAAAAACATAACCTCACATTTACAACAAACTTTACCACCGTTTTGTGAAATACTTATCCTGAAATATTCAGAAATGAATTTCAAAACATATTTAATAATGTCTACACTAACAGAAAAGAAACTCCAAGTTTAAGCACTCAGTCACAAAATGATTGTTTCTGAGCTAAATCCAACCGCACAAATACACCGTCTTAAATGGGCTAGTTGGTATGTTTTCACTTTGCTTCTGTTAAACATGGTAATGATGGATATATAAATTAGATAGGATATTATCACAATTAAATGACCAATGATAGTATTTTTAGTAATTAAATATGTATTAGTCTTTAACGAACTACCTAGTAGGCAACCAAATATACACAGCAATAGAACCAATCCGCGCGGTACGTCCATATCTTGGTTCATACGATTTTAAGCGATGAGTCAACTTCACCTCTCCCGGTTTTGCCTATAATAGGTATTATTTCTACTTCCCAGTGTCCAATCAAGTTAAAATTTTGCATGTGTACAGATTTCCGGTGACAATACAAGAAGCAATAAAAAAATATGGAAACTTTTCCAAAATAGGAAAAGAATTTCAAAATTTGGAAAATTTGACCAAATGAGTTGAAATTTTGCCTGTGGACGGACTTCCGGTGACAATGACAGCAATAAAAAAATTTGGAAAATTTTCTAAAATTTTGAAGAAAATTTTGAATTTGTACAAGTCTTGAAATCGATATTATTTCTACTTCCCAGTGTCCAATCAAGTTAAAATTTTGCATGTGGACAGATTTCCGGTGACAATACAAGAAGCAATAAAAAAAATATGGAAACTTTTCCAAAATTGGAAAAGAAATTCAAAATTTGGAAAATTTGACCATTTGAGTTGAAATTTTGCCTGTGGCCGGATTTCCGGTGACAATGACATAAAGCAATAAAAACATTTGGAAAATTTTCCAAAATTTTGAAAAAATTTTGAATTTGGAAAATATGTCCAATCGAGTTAAAATTTTGTATGTGGACATATTGCCGGCGACAATGCTCGAAAAAAATAAAATGACTAACAAAATGCAATATTTTAAAAAATTGTAATTTTGTTTATAAAGCGTACTTTTTAAAAAATGCACTTGTTATATAAATTTATTACGATTTTATTTCCATGTTTGTGTCCCTAGTTATGTTTATTTCTTATCATTAAATGTTTAAAATAATTTGATACTATCTGATTTATTTGACACTCCCAATTTGGATTTTTAACTGACATAAGTGTTGAAATCAGACAGCTGCATAATTATGTAACAGGAAATAGGATGACAAAAGTTGCAAATTCACGTTAATTTATTATGGTTGCCAGATTACACTCGGTGCCATTTTGAATTATAAACATCTAACTTCAGATATTTGTTTTCTTCTGAATCCGACAGTTAATTACATGTTTAGTCGCCATATTGGATTCGTCATTTTGAATTTTATACATCTGACAACAGATTAGGAATCCGTAACCTTCATATATCACATAATTTAATTTTTGTATAAATCCGACACTTAATTACATGTTTGGTCGCCATATTAGATCCGCCATTTTGAATTCTAAAAATCTAAAAATAAATAAGATTTGGAATCAGAGGACCCCATAAACCCCTTACGAGAATGCTTAAGTCTTCTTAAGACTCGAGAGATAAAGATACCTAGCTTACACTATACATATTGTAGGCCCAGGCCAATGACGCTATAGATTAAAAAACCTATAAAATCCAAACGGAATAATGAAATAATAAATTCTACTAAAAATCTTGAAACTAATATCGAAATTGTTCCAAAAATGTTGGAGCGTAACTTCCAAATATACGGGAAGTTATTAACTTTTAAACTTTGCAAAAGTTTGAAGCGTCATAGCGCTTTTTTTTGCAATTTTGCACCAGCAACTTAAATATTTTTTTTTCAATTTCTCTTTATGGTAATCGGCTTAAAATGTTGGAGTTCCTTTGCCATAACTTATTCTATCTAAAAACACTCATAACTCAATTTCGGTCAACTGGTCCCTTTTCATATCCAGGCACACATTTTATATTTTTTAATTCTAAGATTCTAAAGAATTTTATGCAGGAACCATTTTTTATAAAATGCATCATTTTTAGTTATCAGCAATTAATTAAATCTCCTGAACTTTGAAACTGATTTTTTTCCCACATACATACACACATTTATTTTAACTTGCTGTTTGAACATTTAATTAACATATAATTTTATTTTTCTATTTTATTGTTCTGCTATTTTTTAACCGCTTAGTTAAAATAAAAGTTTATGACTTTTGTTTAACTGCTTATAACTAAAAAATGATGCATTGATCCAGTTTCAATAATAAAATAAGCACTCTGTATATTAAAAATATATTTAGACGATAGCTTGCTTAAAATCAAACAACTTATGTTTGATTTTCTTTTAAATGTTTACGGGTGGTCAATTATTTAGGTGCTCCGGATATTCTGACCAACACTGTATACTGGTATGTAACAACGATATTATCAATCAATAACTTAGTAATTGCCCTATGTAGATCGCAGTCGGAATTTGCGATTGTCGAAAAGGATAAAACAAGAATGACTGTTAAATGTCTGTCGAGAGTGAATAAATATTTCTTCCCCAATGTACGAGAAGCACCTGTGCGACATTCCCCATTAATGAGGGTAAAATTATACCTACTTACCAGGTAGTTCTCAGCTGGCCCAAGTAATCAAAGGACTACCCAAACGATACAATAGATCCATACATCATAGCAAAATGAGACTGGAATAACTTGGAACTGATAAGATTTATTTGAAAGGGATAAATAATATATATATTCTTTAGTTTTAATTAATTATTGATTTAATATTACAATTAATTTTAATTTTCATTAATAATCAAATATTACGGATATTTAATTTATTGATATGCATTTGCATTTCTTCAATAATACAGACATATATAGTTGTTTTGGTATATTTTCCATTTTAACTTAGCGTATATGATTTCTTTCCTTACAAATTATAGTAATGGGGACGTTACAAATAGAGAAAAGAAGACTATCGGATATTCAATTTTATATCAATGTAAACTATGTATTTGCATTTTGCATATAATTTCTTTTTATTTCAATACTAAATAATTATTCCATTCGTTACCTACTTTTCGGGTGCACACAAAAACTGCTCGAGCCGCGTCAAAAATCAACATTGAATGGATCGAAGCTGTGATCGAAGCGAATGCGTAGAAAATAAGCGAGCCGCTCGCCGAACGCGTGATTTTTATCCGACTATCTGCATCGGTAGAGACTTCTGACAATTCGCGGTCTCTCGCTATGTCTCGCGAGAGTCTGGAAGAGGTATTATGGTCAGTTGCAGAAAGGCTCGTCAAGTCTTAATAACTTCTTAAGAACTGATCACAAAGTCGAATCTGCATTCTGATTGGTTAATTATGAGCCGTTTAGAGCTAATCATCGATTAAGCCTTGATGGGCCTTTCTGTAACTGGCCACTAATCTCATTACTGATCACGGATCAGTGTTGGCAACATTTTAAACCATATTTAATCTACATTTGAACATATCTTTTTTAACTTACCATGATAATTGTAGCTATGTGGGCCGTCAAGAGTGAGTAAACCCCACCGCTGGCACCCGCCAGGTAGACACCAGGATCCATCACCGATGTCCCCAATGATCCTGCCAAGACGCCGGACAAATAGACGATCAGGACGCGCCACCACTTGTGCACCATTTCCAACGGTACCCCGAGCATTAGCTGGATGAGCAAGTTTACGAACAAATGGAAAGATCTGCCAGGAGAAAGCATGTTTTTTAATCAAATCCCGTACCTTACATTCTCAATTGGAGTAGGCAATTATTTATATTGTTACCTATTAACGGTTGTAGCCATCTTACGCCCGTAAAATTATTTAATTTAAAAGTCAAACTGTGACCAATCAAGTCACGATTTGGGCCTGTTACGCCTGTCATTAGTTAACTTTATAATAAAATCACAGCTTACTCTAATGATAATTTATGCGAAGCTACGGTATTTTTGAGAATCCTATTTTGAATGGTGTTCAGCTGTCAAGTTTTGTAAAATACTGCTACATGAATTCAGTGGCGGCTCGCGTATAGGCACTATGGAACTGCAGCACCCCCTATTATTTCCACTTAATTTTATGGATAACATTTAATATAATGAGTCCTTTTTCCTTTAATTCTTTCTTTATGATTGTACAAAGTATAATCCTTCAACCTTAATGTCAGTAGCCTTCCCCCAGTTTAAGAAACAGATTAAAAAATCTTTATATGGAACTGTGATCTTTACAGTTCCAGTTGGAGACGTGTTTGGCTGTTCTGCGCATGCGCACATAGGCAGCAGCACGCGAGGCAGCGGCCTGTTATGGATAGAGAGAGCACTGTTTTTCCCGCAGTGCCGACTGTGTCGACCGTGTCGTGCTGGTGGGAGGTAGTTTTACAAACTGCAGATGGCATATCAAAAGTCAAAACGTATTTCAAAACAATTACAGTGCTTTCAATGGAGAAAAAATTCCTCAGTTTTCATCCAGACACCAAGGATAAAATTATTGATATTTTCGCGCAAATTAAAACAAGAAGAATGGATTTAATTTTTACTACGCTTATCTTAACTTCATTTGTTTGTTCGCTACATTTAAATCTTGTAATCGATTTTTTTTACTTGTTTATTTTACGTCGGTCTATTTCCGCAACTGAGGCCAATCACCGACGCTGAGGGCAGGCTACACACACACAGGAATTTTGTCGAACTGAAGGAATTCCAACCTCCAGTAAGAGTTCTTTAACGTGCACGTCGCATAATGACAGCACACGGGGCCACCAGCTTTACTTTCTCATCCGATGGAAGGCGGCATGCAAAGGTATTTGTTCCCTGCCTAAAATACCAGGACAGTCGATTTTAGCCCGAGCCGAGATTGTAATCGATATTTTACCTACTTGCCATTGTCCAATCGAGTTCAATTTTTTTCATGTGGACGATTTCTGGTGACAATGCATGAAACAATAAAATAAATAAGGAAAATTTTTAATTTTTAGTGAATTTTTTTAAAGCGTAGTTTTTAGAAAATATATTTTTTTAATTAACTAATTAAATTTATTAATGATTGTAACTGTAACAATTTAGGTTAAAGTAAATAAGAAATCCGTTTTCATTCCCTAAATTCTTTTACGATTTCAACAAGTTTCTGAATAAATTTTCTTTTTTACTTTTTTTTTTAAATTATGACATATTAGTACACGTACATACATATAATAATAGTATATTATTTGACAAGCACATAATTAAGGATATAAAACGCGGGCATGAAATTTATACGCAAACCTAGGCGAGCGTGTAATCATGCGAGCGATTTATATCCGTTATGTGTGAGTCAAATACGACGTTTTATCTACGACTCATAAATTCCATTTTATGTAAAACATTTTAAATGTATTTGTCAATGGTGGCGAGCTGTCAAATAACTGTCATCCACGTAGGTTTTGACAGACTTCGACACTAGCGTTATAAAACGATGACAGTTCGTTCAAAATGAAGTCATTATTTGAACGAACTGTCATTGTTATACAACACTAGTGTCATTATAATCATTGGCGTGTATCATGATGGGGTCATAGATACGTATGCAATGAACTTATTATATGTGAGTCGTAGATAAATTATACTTATATTATTGAGAAAAAAATTATTCAGATATAATATCACGTAGTGCTGTTATCCTGTTTTTTAAGAATACAGGTCTTTCAAGCATTTCTGGCCAGAAAGGTTTTAGATAGGCTAGGATACAAGTATTCCTGTATAAATTAGAAAACATCATTCATATAAAGTCTGAAGATCTGACCCACCCAATATTAACTAATAATTAGCCTAAATATATATATTTTTTTAATTTTGCGTTAAAAGTAGAAAACCAAAATGTTCGGATGCCAATGTAAGAGGTGTCAAAGTGTGTTATTGGGGGTATTAAAAAGTCCTAAGCACGCTGGAATGAAGGTTTACGTTTGCCTCAATATTGCAAAATCTTGCAAAATCTGTTCTTCCTAGCTATGATTATAAGATGTTAATGTAATGAACATCTTATGATTGATGCTTAATTTTACCAGAAAAGAACATACGTTTTTTAAAATATTCTTTGAAATGTATCTGGTTTTAGTTGCAGTTATATTGATTTATAATAGTGTCATTGAAAACATGAAGCATCATATTAAAATATGACGGTCCATCATGTTTTCATTATTATTATTCATTCACACTATTCGTCTGACGACAGTGAATTTCGGTTAAAATGGGTAGATATTTTTGACCTATCTTTTCAACCAGTTTTAAACTGGAGGAAACCCTTTTCGATATTTCTCCAAATGTTTCTTTGCTCACTTCGTGTTTAAATGTTCGCAGACGTTAGTAAGTTTTTGCAAAAGTTCTGATTAAGATTGTTTTTGAGACATCGCTTACCCGACATGGACAAACATATAGCTGACATATCTCCAGGCTTCCTTCCTGCGGTGCGGATTGTACATCAGCACCTTGCCCGTGGGGCCTAATCCTGTCTTCTCGCCCTGTAGAGCGTCAATCGTGAAGAAGGTGATCATTATCAGCGATATCATGATCATGCTGAGCTGCGGGGGCCAGCACGAGTACCTGTCCGCGTATCGGCTGTCTTGAGTATCGATTTCGTCCATTTCGTCGATTTCGTCAAAAAACGTCAATGCCTTTGCCTCCATTGCTGGGGCAATGGGAGCTCCAAACTGCACGCGCATCATCTCGAGAAAAAAAAAAGAAAAATAAATTGTTATTATGTATAATATAAATTGGAATGATACGCTTTTTTTACTGGTAAAATTTTGTCTTTGAATTTAATAGTACTAATAGTAGTATTTAATAGTATGTACCATATAAACAACTTTCGTTTGAAACTTTTTCCTATTTACTGTCTTTGTAAAGTGTAAAAGACAACTGAAGTTTCCAAACGGAGCATTTCCGGACATGAGATCATTATTAATCTAAACCTTTCAAATCGGACACATAACTGGCACATCATAAAAATATTTTTTACTTGCGGAGCACCCCTTGTAGAGCTATCCATCTGGCGCCGCTGGACTTTTCTAGGCACTTCCCTTTGGACGGGCTGCGGGGGCAGGAGAAAGTCCATGTAACTGCGGGAAGCAAAATATAAGAGATATAAGTAAAATATCACTAAACGCATTTTCAACAAATGTCTATGTTCAGTGAATACAAGAAAACAGTTTTGAAACTTGGTGGATATGATTGTTTGCGGTTAGTAGGTATTGAACTTAACTGAGTAAAAGTCCTAAAAACTTCATGGTCAGCTAACGCCGCCATCTTGAAATGATTTTTTTTTATTTTACGCGTAACTCCTTATTTATCAACTTTATAGAAAAAAATCTGATGTGGCCAGGCACATGGCTTTATCATACTATATATAAAATTAATAGTTTAGCTGCATGAGACTCTATTTGATCGAGATCGGCCATGCCTGCATTAAAATAAAACTATGTACTTGAACTATTAGACAGATATGTCGATTAAAGCTGCGTTCGGATATTGCACTCCGTTGACACCGGGTATACCGTCCAAATGACACTTACGTGTTATTGGGTGTAAAAATGCAATATGCGAACGCAGCTTATATTGACAGAAGTTATTGTCAAAACATTAGCGTTTGACACCAAGACTACCTACTGTCATTAGAATCAAAAAATCTGACAAATCCTGGCTACTAGTTTTCATGCAGTACGACCGATCTCGTAGAAATAGAATTTGCTCATGCAGCTAAACTATTGATTGTACCCAAAAATGGAATAGTGATAAATTATTCAGAATTTCCTCATCTTTAATTTATTATTTAACTATTTCGACGAAATTCCAGAAATGGCGGCTTATTTGCAAAATCTTTCAAAAATACTAAGACTAAACCTCCAGTTCCTTTGGACCCTCTTCAACAGAAAGCTTTTCAGCTCTAAGTTTGGTTATGAAACTTCTAAATATGAAGTTTCGTCCTGATACCTTTAGTAGTTTCTCCGGAATCGTCGCCACAAAAACGGGTACATACACACACATACACACACAGACATTTTTTTGTACCTTGGTCAAAAATGTATGACCCAAAAAGACATATTTCCACTAAAATCTCAAATTTTTTTTTGCCACGGTTACAATACTTTACATACTGCGTATGATAAAGTAAAAATCTGATGTGGCCAGGTACATGACTTTATCATACTATACAGGGTGTCTCACGGAACTGGTACGTTAGAAGTTTCTCATGTTCTACTATTTCTGGAAACTTGAAATTTTGGAATTAGAATTTACTCGATCTGAGCTCTTTAGCTAAAATATTCTCAAGTTGTCACGTCCGGTCACCGGAAGTCGGTATCAACTGTGTTATTTTAAATGGAATGATATAATTTTTATTTTATTTTTGGTTTCTACTTATCAAAATACATCATTTTTAATAAGGCTTCCCTATACCTAAATATCACAATTTTTGAGCTTTTTGATTTTACTAATTTTTTGATGATTTGCGCGGTTAAGTTTAAAACGGAATATCTCGGTTATTATCGAAAGAGTTTCGCAAAAATTGTTCACACACCCACGCAAAATTTCTAAATATCTCACTATTTAAATTTTCGTTGTAAATTTCGTATCTAATTTCGTCCCCCATTATTAAATGGGAGTATTCAAAATGGATTTAATGAAAAAGTGACAAAATCTCAAAAACTATTTAAGATAGATATAGGGAACCCTAATATTTATTGTATACAGGATGTTCCATTTGAAAAAAATGAGTTTTTTACTTTTGAAAAGTCAATTATTGCGTTGTAAATTTTGAACACCCTGTATAAGTTATCACGATGAACTAAACACCGGCTTATTTGGTTATGTTTCTAGTTCTGGACCACCAACCATGAAACTTCTTGTTTCAATAATAACTGAGATGTTCAATTTTAAACGTAACCGCGAAAATCACCAAAAAAATAGTAAAATCAAAAAAACTCAAAAATGGTGATATTTAGGTGTAGGGAAACATTATCAAAAATGATATGTATTTTGATACGTAGAAACCAAAAATAAAATAAAAATTATACTATTCCATTTAAAATTACAAAGTTGATACCGACTTCCGGTGACCGGACGTAACAGTTAACTTGAGAATATTTTAGCTGAAGAGCTCAGATCGAGTAAATTCTAGTTAAAAAATTTCAAGATTCCAGAAATAGTAGAACATGAGAAACTTCTAATGTACCAGTTCCGTGAGACACCTGTATATAAAATTAATAGTTTACCCGCATGAGATTCTATTTGGTCGAGATCTTTCGTGTCTGCATTAAAATAAAACTAGTTTGCCAGGATTTGACAGATATCTTCATGCTAATGACAGTAGGTATTGTCAAAACGTCAGCGTTTGACACTCCTACTGTCATTAGAATGAAATCCTGGCTAACTAATTTTATATTAATGCAGGCACGACCAAATAGAATTTGTTCATGCAGGTAAACTATTAATTTTACCAAACAAATGTCATAGAAATAAACTGTGTAAAATTTCCTCTACTTTAATTTATTATTTAACTATTTTGACGAAATTACAGAACTGGCCGCTCATTTGCAAAATCGTTAAAAAATGCTAAGAGTAAACATCCAGTTCCTTTGGTCCCCTTTGAACAAAAGCTTTTTTGTTTCTCCGGAATCGTCGCCACAAAAACGGGTACACACAGAGACTTTTTTTTGTACCTTGGTCAAATATGTTCAGGGGACCCAAAAGGACATATTTCCCTTAAAATCTCAAAATTTTTTTTGCACGATTACAATACTTAAAATGTAAAAATTAAAAAAAAATTAAAAAAGAGATACATTTTAAAAACATTGTGTTACTCCCCTTTATAAAACCAGTATGTTATTAATACATGGATGACGACGGTAAACAAATGCTATTTTTTGCAAATTATGATCCAGAATATTTTTTAAAATTCCACTAGAATACTGGTAAAAGCCTTTTTTGTCGATGGAGGTATCAACATTTCATCAACCAGTCCTTCACATTGTGCATCGGATATTTTCAGCGGTGGTTGGTCTAAGAATATTTTTACTAGTGGTTGCTATGCTATAAGAAAACTGAAAATTCTTTGACATGCTCTTATATAATTTGATGAAATTATTTCCATTGCTTTTACAGAATGCAATCATTTTTTTAAATAAAATATTTCTCGTTCATCAAAGACCTCAAAGACGTTATACAGGGTGTTTCAGAAATAACATCTAACCAAGAAGGAGCCTTTGCCCACGAACGTAATAAACATGTTTTGTCAAATAACGAATGGTCTAATACTCTGTAACTTAATGCATTCTTGAGATACTTAATAAAGAAAAACAGAGTCCGACCATGTTAAGCTCAAGAAAATCGACAACACCCTACGGCAGTTGTGCTGCAACTGGTAATAAAACAACGCCCTCTCCACTCTGGCGTTTCTCGCTTAATGACAATAAGAATCTTTTTTATTGTGAAATCTTAATGTGGGTGTATTTGTTGCGGCGTTAAGTCGCTTGGTTTTGTCCGACAAAAATCATTTTGCAATGAATTTTTGATGTTTGAAGTCCTTTGAAATATTAGATACTACATACCACGATAATCCCCTTTTTATTATAATTATAACATTATCAAAAATATAAAATATCCCGATTAAAAATCTATAGTTAGTACACACCCACATAAATAGATAATTAGCTAATAATTATCGGTGATAAGAACACAATTCCAATAGACTGATGAATCATGACAGCTATTATTATGTCATGATGCAAAACTGAAAGATTTCTTCGATATTTCCCATATGCAATGAAACGATGACCTACCTTTTCATACATTTTTTCATAGTTTTCTGCCCGAAATAATTTTTATTTTCGGGGTCGGTCACCATTTTAACGAATTGCCTGAAGTTTAGCTCTCCGTCATCATTGCGGTCTGCCTTTTCATGAATCCGCCTGATGATGTGCTTCGGAATTTTGCGATCATCCGATCGTAAATACTGCCACAATTCCTCATAGCAAACGTAACCATCTCGATCAGTGTCAACCTAGATGTATGCAAACGTTTAAACATAATTACAACAAGAAAACAGCTTTTAAATAATACTCACTTGATCGAAAAGTTCTTTTAATTCCAGCCTTCGGCTTTCTTCGGTTAAAGGTATATCGATCATTAATTTATCACTGGTCCTCACCATTTTAACCATGGGCCGGATCAGGAATTTAGTGCACTTATTCTGCTTTATTTTTGTATCTATTGTGCTTCGAACTTGTTTATTAACTGATTGAAATACCACAGGTAGCCCCTTATAAATTTATAGATTAGATAAAGGTGATTAACAGTGATTTTGACTGCATAGTCTCAAAATAATCAGGTCATTTCTATAGGTTTTACCAGATATATAACACTGGCCAACTAAATTTGACCGACCTCAAATAGCCTGACAAATGCCAACTGATTCGGATAGGATTTTTTCCCAGGAATCAGAATATGGACAGAGAAGTGGTGACTTGGCTCTAGTTTTCTCGAAAACAGTTTTTTGCTACATTTGACCACATGCAAACCAGTAACGTTATGTAGTAGATGTTTATATATAGAATCAAATTAAACTTTGAACCTTCTGTATTAAGCCCATATAGCTAGAAATCAAACTTTGAACGTTTTACACCTTTTTTATGAGAGCGCGCGCCCACTGTAGCACCGGCACCAGACAGAGCGCCTGCGCCCTTTATTTTTAAATTGCACTGGCAAAATAAAAAGTTGTCGTGCAAACGATTACTGATCGGATAGTTTTTTTTTCTGTAGAATTCGATTCTGAAGGCAGAAGTGAATTGGCTATGGTTTTTTTTAGAAAAGCAGTGGAAAAAATGCAAGACTTTTTTATAGACCAATTCATTGTTGCATTGAAATTAATTAATATAATATATTAATGGATCAGTGTAAATCTTTTTTCTAGAAGACATGCCAATACTCCAAGTACTAACTGTCATCTCACAACATGAGTATCCATCGTCAGATGACAAAGTACTCCCTAAGCACAGAGCGTGAATTATTCTGGCAGTGAAAGCGAAGATGAGACTTTGTAAACTGTAATAAATTTGTGGAAAATATATCTTCCCTTCTTTCAAAGTTTTTGTATGTCTTAAAAATTAAAACAAGTGTTGTAAAGAACAACAAACAAAACACAGAATCACCCTACATTTAATCTAATACCAATACTAAACGAAGAAAGCCTCTGCCGTTAAGAAAAGTGTACCCGTAAGCGCTTAAATTGACACACACTCCTATTAAAAAGTGGTGCCAAACATTTAAAGTTTACACTACGTGATTTCTAATTATATTAACAAAGCAGTAGGTACATAGTGTTATTTGATGCAACATAGAAACTTGTTTAAAGTAGAGTTATTGTTTTGCACGTGTTCAGGTAGTTAGTATAGAAAAATAAAAGTTTTAGCAACTTTAATACTGTTGTTAGCTAAAATTAGAGCCAATTCACTACATATTTATTTTTTCAGATTCGTTCTCGATGGGAAAAATCCTACCGAAATCCAAAACAAAAAACAAAACAAAGCAGTTGTCATTTTTCAAAAACTTTTTATTCTGCCAATGCAATTTATAAATAAAGGAACCAGCAGTATGGTCCGTCCGGTGCTGCAATGGGCGCGAGCTCCTATAGAAAGTGGTGTAAAATGTTCAAAGTTTATGCCATCTGATTTCTAGCTATATGGTCTGAAGGGGTAATGCCAAGGGCGTAGCCAGAAGTTTTTACAGGGGGGGCAAGGAGTCAGAAAAATACCAAAATTTAAGTAAATAAAAATTTCTTATCGCATATCTTTTTGTTTATAAAAATATATGTATGAGGTATGTACATAATATGAAATATGCTAATAAAACATTACGTAATGTTAACTTTCCGCTTGTTTTCGGAAAAATTTTGCAGGACAGATTCTTTGAACTGCTCTTGGTCTTCATTTGCAATGTTGCGATGAACGCTGAGCATGCTACCGAAACAAATATTCTTGGAGGACATGTATCAAATGTATCAAAATGTACATATAAGTGTACAAGAACAGTAATACTAATATATCATAATTTCCAAGATATTTGCGAACAGCGAATTAATGCAAGAACCGCCATAGCGCCATCTATTGCTTAAAAGACAAACTATAGGTAAACGGGTTGACATTTGCCAAACGAGACCAAACTCGAAACTCAACAAAATTAGACTAATCTAAAGTAATATTTAGCTATATGCACTTAAACTGCAATAATTACGTGATGACAGTGTTACGGATACAGTGATAACACTGTAATCACGTAATCCTATAACTGAAATACTTTTTAGGACCAGTAATCCTAATCACCCAATCATACAACGATATAACACTGGTTTCCAAATAATAATTAATACTTAGTAAAATAGTTTCTTATACCCATTGCAAAAAAAAACACTGCTTTATTATCGCGTTCAATAACTACACATCACACAGACTCCAGTAATATACAAAGTTGATATGTGGTTTTGGTTGCCAAACCGACAAGTAAATTGAAGATATAATTTTAGTTTTTCACTTAGCCATAAAAACAAAAAAGAATTGATTCTATATAAGATTATTTCGGGAAGTACGTACGGAAATTAGAAAATTCCGCTTTAAAACAAAATGGCGCACGTTTGAAAACAAATTATCACTTTTAGGTACAAAATTCGGTTAAAAATTGTTTATAGCAAAAAAAGTTTCGAACTTATCGTAAAATCCGTACGTACTTCTCTAGATAATATTGTTCTGAAGCTGCATATAAAATTTAAAGTGAATTGACGGAGATCAGTTGAAGTTATCGTTCCGGCCAGTTTGAAGAATGCGGTTTTAAGAAAATACCGTTTGAAGTATTGTGTAACTTTGATGTATAGAATTGTTATATTTTACTATAGTCGGCGAAGCCTGGACCATATAATTATCTTTTCAAATTAACATTCTCCTCTTCTTGTTTCTTTCTGTTTGAGTTTGACGACAGACGGGCCTGTTTTGCAGTATCAGTCAGCGATGGCTCTGAAAACATGATGCGCCGTGCGTCAGCCTTCGCGCAGAAATTATTGCAGTTTGGCCCGATGCGCATACATAATACCTCCATAATCTTCATAAGGCTGGATCACTGACAACACAAATGGCTATACTTGAGGCAATATCCACAATTACTTTGCCACTTGAAAGTGAAAATAAAAATGAAATCACCAGGTGGACAATTCTCGTGCTGCGGCATTTTATCGGTCAGAATTTATGATACAGTGTCGTCCAGCTTTATTTTCTTCATTTTACCAATTGAATCATGATTACGACGAATGGCTAGTCCATCATAAATTGAAAGCTCATATATACGCTTCTGGGTTAACTTCCCCTTTTCTTCGAGGCCCTAACTGGTTTTTGTCAAATGGCGGGGACGAGTGCCATTAGTTTTTGCACGTGATCTATGCATTCCTTTTCTTATTTACTTTTCTTATTTCAAAATTTGCAAGCTTTGTAGTATTTAGATTTTATGAGAATATCAACAACATTTCTCCAGCTGATAAGCGCCACCAATCATACAGAGAAGAAAAGTTATGTTTTCTCCATGTTCCAACGTTACGAGACAGTTACGTCATCCTTTTTTTTTGCTATTTGCAGTTGACTTTCAGCCCTCTCATCTTCTGCTGCTTTCTGTATACTTTGTTTGAAAACTGCTTCTGTTGCGACAAAAATGGTGCGAACAACTTTACTGTAAAATGAGTGAAAAATCTGACGTGGAAGGTCCCTAAATGCGCAAAACTTTTCAATTACATCTACATCTATTCTTATGCGCATGGCAAGGATAATTCCGCTATTCATTTCATATACTTTTTGAACAAAGGGCAAATCGGAATGAAAGTTAGTTTAAAATTCTCACAAGCAACCACGATTTGAAATCCTAAGTCACGGTTGCCACTTTCGGCCAATTTCGCATTTGATTTGTACGTTTTACACACTACAACTTGTGAAATAGCAGAAGACACGGCAACAAAGTTCAAAAGATGATAATCAAACGTCATCCACTTCAACGTTGTAATAACCTTCAACCAACATTACTCTTTTTGCAGGTGTGGACTGTGGATACGTTAGCAGGCAGAGGCGACTATAGTTCCAAGCGATTCAATGCTTGTCATATTCGTGCTATTTGAAAATCTGCTGCTTCCGTTCGACTCCGATCACGATATACTCCGGGAATGTCACTAATTATGTCTGCTATATTTTACCAACTAATCAAGAACAACACACGTTACATCAGACAGCTGTAACATTGTGCGGTAACCGTCAGTTCAACGAACGTAACGAGTATATTTCCGGAACAGCTTTGTGTTTTATAATATTTTATGTTATTTTCACACCACGGATGTAATTCCTCCCAATAAGATAAGACCGTATAGGTCTCTACGCTGCAAACTATCACGCTAAACTTTTTACATGTACGCTCGGCTAGGCACTTGGCCGTATGTTCATCTAATAGGCATTTAAACATTTTTTTTTTTCATATGAAACGTATTGTACCTTATTTCTAAGATCACAAGACATCATTTAAGCAAAAAAAAATTTTTTTTATTTTTCGAAAAATCTAGAGTGGCATTACCCCTTAAAGGAGAACGTTCAAAGTTTTATTTGGTCCTACATATAAAAATCTACTACTTACATAACGTTATTATTTTGCATGCGTATAAAAGTAGCAAAAAACACGTGTTTTACCTTAAACACTGTTTTTCGCGAAAACAAGAGCCAAATCCATATTTCTGTGTTCAGATTTGGATTCCTGGGTAAAAATCTTATCCGAATCAGTTGTCATTTGTCCGGGAATTTATTTTGTTGGCCAGTGTAATTATAACTATTATAAGTGTAACACTTATTACTCTTCACCACAATTAATGATTAGTTTACTCATCGCCCCTTACTATAACTCGATAAAAGCATGAAGATCCGTGCAGGTCTCTACAGCAGTGGCGGTACGATCGCCTAATGACTTTGTGACTGACGATAGTCACTCGCCTACTTCGCCGCGCTAAAATGTACCTAAATATCTGAAGTTTTTTTTTTAAATTAACCCTTTTTATACACACAACATACACCATACAATAAGTTGAACATAATCTCGATTTGTGAAAAAATGGTTAGAACATTTTGGATTGTATTTTTTACCTTCTTTTGGTTAGCTTATTCAAATTTCATTTGAGCAGTGCGTAAATAATAGTGCCTGTTACAAACCAAAGCAATTTGACACAACAGTAGATCAAATAATATCAAATTTGGAGAAAATTATCGCAACATACAAAACCTAACAAATTGTAACACGCTGGAAAGCGTGTTTGGAAGTCGTTTTTTTTTTGTAAAAATCGTTTCCTTGTTTTAAAATTCAACGATAATATTTTATTTTTATATCTATTGTTGAATACGTTAACAAAATTTCAAGCGCCTATTGGCAAAAATATAATAAAATCGATACGGTAATACAACGGTATCTAGTTTATATGCTTTTCAAACAAATTTCAAATGTAACCTACCTTTAATGATCAAAATAAAAATGTTTATTTAAAATATCGTAATTAAATGCCAAACTTTTCTTTTTTTTGTGTGACAAATTGTGAAAGATCTCCATATTTTTATACTATTATATAGCACACCTCTGTGGAAGATACACTTATCGGCATATACAACGGGTATGTGCAACCTACAACCCGCGGGCAAGATCCGTCTCGCCATCTAATTTTATCCGGCCCGCGAATACTATTTCAACGTCATCGTCGATAGACAGAAAGGCTTATTACCAAAATCACCCAAATCAAGATGTTAAACTAATTTATAAGTATACTTTCCCAATTCTGAAACTCACTTCATTTGCCAGGAAAATCAAATATCCCAAATATAGGGTGTGAATACAGTACAATGCCAATAAGTGTATAGGTCTCTTTAACTTGATAAACATTTAAGGGGTCAAATTAAAACAATTTTTAATTAACATGGGTCTGAAAATGTAGGAACCGCTTATACGCAGAGCACATTTCGTAAAAACATAAAAGACGGTTAAATTTGATTCATTTAAATGAATTCTTATTTTTAAGTCCAATGTGAAACTTTTTGCCCCTGATTGTACACTAATAAATTTTTTTTGGGATGATAGGGCTCATAAAAAGGGTGTTCTTTGTTAGACCTTTTTTAATGTTCAATATTTCGCCAATTCTTGTTGGCTTCTTCAAGAACTAAAAATTTAACACACAATTGACAAACAACAAAACATGTTAAAAGCGGATTGTACATACCTAATAAATGGCCTTAAAATACAGCGAAAAGCATGGACGTTAATAACATTGCAACGAACTAAACAGAACGCACACACAGAGGTTACGGACACTCAAACTAAACTGAAGGCTGTGGACATCGGAACAACTTTTTCGCTCAAAAAACGGAAAACCCCGGACCTGACCCAATAGAATATCGCAAAAATTCCATACAACGACAACAAAATACTTTGAGAAAACCCGCACAATAAAAAATAAAAATCATAAGGTACATTACAAAACAAACCAGTGTAAAAGCGAATTGTTAACAAATAATGAATGTGGATGACTTAGGGCCGATATATTCACCTATCGTGAAACTGTTCGTCATCTAAACGACAAGATAAATGGTAAAAATGTGTCTATTCACCTGTCGTTAACGTTACCGACCGGGTAAATACGCTTAACGATCAAATTTATTTAGCGATCGAATGAACCTGCCGTAAACTAATGACGAACACTTTGATTGGTCACAGAGCATGTGCTGAATGTCAAACAAAAAGTCAAACTGACAAATATTTACGTACGTACGTGGCAAGCGTACGTGGTACTGTATTAATTGAAGTCATTATTTAGTTAATATGGCCGAATTTGCTGAATTCGTCTTTCATACCATTTTTTTTTTTACTTTTGGTCGTCTTTTTAATTGATGCGGATAGAAATGGGTGCGAATCATCGAGTTTAATATATAGTATTAAACTCGATGGTGCGAATGAATTTTGGTTACGTTTTGTCAATGTCTATCAATGTCATTTACGGCGCTACATCTAGCGGCAATTAGTCCAAGTTATGATCCAAGTGTTAATTTAGTACACCTTTTTTACCGACATTTGATACTATACTGCCAAAAAGCATTCGTTAGCGATGTTTACGTCCTCGTTGCCTGACGATAACTTACAGATCGGTGAAAAGACAAAATCATTTTTAATGTGAACGTTAGCGTAATCTGTTCGTTGGCTAACGACAACTTTGACGATAGGTGAATATATCGGCCCTTAGTATTATCCGTACCATCAGAATGTATCGACGATGTTCTTTGTGTTTTTAATAATTTTAATATTCATGTTCAGTTTACTGTTGAGAGGGAAAATCAAAATTCTTTACCGTTTTTAGACGTGCTGTTGATTAGGGGGGAGGGGGTGACATAACGACGGTCTGGTATCAGAAGGGAACTAACTCTGGCAGGTATTTGAATTTCAAATCTTACCATCCTATTAACCGAAAGTTAAATATGGTCACGGCCATGCACAATAGAATTTTAAAGGTCTCGCATCCCTCTTTCCACGCTAAGAATAAAAATAAAGTATTTAACATTTTTCTTAATAATGGGTACCCTAAATATTTACTTAGGAAGCTAATTTTTGGTGTCACCCACAGGAGAGTGTTCACAGATATGACAGCTCTTGCGCGGTGTGATACCATCATTTACCGAAAGCTTCCCTTCATTCCCGGCTTGTCGCGAGTCCTCTCCCGTATTTTTTGTTTAAATAATTTAAGAATAGCCTACTATAATCTTGGGACAGTGGGAAGCTTCTTTACCAAATTAAAACAGAGAACTGCTGTAGATTATAAGTCTAATGTTGTTTACCGTGTGCCGTGTGCTGGATGTGAAACAAGTTATGTGGGCCAGACCGGTAATTGGTTGAAGACTAGGATGAGCCAACACAGACTGGATATAAGAAATAATAAGCTAACGAGTGCACTGGCTCAACATGCTGTTGGTGAAAATCATATTATTGACTTTGACAACGTTAGTGTAGTTTTCAACAAACGTAATGTCCGAGAATGACTCTTTTTTGAGATGATAGCTATAAACCGACTAGTAATGCCATGAATTTGCGGTCGGACACCGAAAACTTGAGCAACATCTAGAGCTTTTTATTGAATTTGGATCACAACCACTCAAGGGTTTTTAATGATAGAGCTGTCGGTGTGAGCGATTTACGCGAGCTGCTTTTTTAAAGTGTTGTTTGTTTTTTGACTAAATTATTGATTTTTGTTAACAATTCGTTTTTACACTAGTTTGTTTTGTAATGTACCTTATGATTTTTAATTTTATTTGTGCGGGTTTTCTCAAAGTATTTTGTTGTCGTTGTATGGAATTTTTGCGATATTCTATGGGGTCAGGTTAGGGGTTTTCCGTCTTTTGAGCGAAAAAGTTGTTCCGATGTCCACAGCCTTCAGTTTAGTTTGAGTGTCCGTAACCTCTGTGAGTGCGTTCTGTTTAGCTCGTTGCAATGTATTAACGTCCATGCTTGTCGCTGTGTTTTAAGGCCATTTATTAGGTATGTACAATCCGCTTTTAACATGTTTTGTTGTTAGTCATTTGTGTGTTAAATTTTTAGTTCTTGAAGAAGCCAACAAGAATTGGCGAAATATTGAACATTAAAAAAGGTCTAACAAAGAACACCCTCTTTTTTGAGCCTTATCATACCAAAAAATACAAATTTATTACTTACTTTTAAGGTTGGGGCAGTGAGAATTGAAAACATTTTGGTTTTGTAGTATTACTGCCTTCATCTACCTATCCAATATAATTGACAAGCTTTCGAGCAATTTATCAATGATAGTTAATATTTTCGTATTTTGAACTGTTTTTCATTTAATATTTCAAGAAAAAGTATTACATAGTTGGAATAATATATTTGTCAATTCTGCCACCTACTTCATTACACAAATTCAAATTCTCTCTATTCTATTGTTTTTCTATTTATTTTTACTTGTTTTACTTGTTTATTTGACTTACTGACAATTTAAGAAAGATTCGGAAAGATTTTTTAATGCTGATGTTGAAAGACAGACAGATATTTCAAGCAGCATTCATCCAAGTCTTTAATACGCCGATATGCACATTTTCTCGTTACATTATTATCATTATAGATATGTACTTTTGATGTGTTTGTTTACTGTTTTCCGTTCGAAGCTATTTTTATAATTTTTACGCTAGTTGTTATCACCTGTACTTGAGTTTACAGGAATACAATTACAACATATTATTAAATATAAAAGTAATACATGAATTGATCAGATTGTTCGTGTTTTCTAATTTACGCGAGCATCTTGTTTTTTTTCGCTTTATTGAAATTTTGTTATATTAATTTTTAAAGGTTTTATAGTAACGGTTATTTCAAATATTTCAAATGGACCAAAAAATGCGAACTTGAGTTTAAATAACAAGTTTAAATAAATGGTTTATAATGATGACAGTTGCAATCAATACAAAAACTTATAAAGATCTAACAAACCCCCAAAAATATATTTCAGTTTTGCTATCCCGCGGTCTTGAAGAAATTGCACATGCCTGATATACGATGTAGAGTTTAGAAAGTTTAGAAATTTGGAAAGACCCTGGGCAAAATAAAATTCCGAATGTTTTGCATGAGCCCTTGGTAAATTGGAAAGACAACTGTGGACCACTTTCAACAGATATATACATAGGGTTGAATAATACGTACAACTACAAATATAAAGGAATGTATTTATGCTTCAACAACAAAAGTATAACTTAATATAAATAATTATTATCAATATATTAATTATGAATGGCTCTGTAACATTATCAATAGTTTTACTAGAGAGCTGATAATATAACATATATAGTCTATCTCTCTCAGAGCTCCGTGTCTAATACGTCTAATAAGGCCGCTCCTACACGATGCGATGTATGTTGCCAACGTTTGTCAGCGGACATTCGCCAACATGTTAACATTGATATAGCTAGCTGGCTCATGCTACGGGGAGTGGAGCAGTCCGATGACCAACATTGGCGACATATATCGGAGCATGCAGGAGGGGCCTAATACTGAGATCACACGAGCTGATAACCTCAAACGTACTGTTCGGGGAATTTTGGCGAAACAATGTTGATGACGACGGCTGTCGTCATCAGGATCAGGTAGAGCGTCCACGCTCCCCACCTGATCTTCTTCTCGCGCTTTGTGATCTCCACATTCTTCAGGACCGTTATGCCGATCAGGAGGCCAGCAAGCGCTCCGAAGAAGTGAGCCGCGTAGCCAATCTGCTCATCAAGCTCGCCAGTGTACCGATTGTTGATATACGTCCAGACGTCGGCGAAAATCAAGACCAGGATGACTCCCATTTGGACTTTTGCATATTTCATATCTTTCCAATTCTGAAAATAAAAAAAACATGTGACAAATGTATAATTATCTGTAGTATTTGAGCCGTTTCTTGAATATAGCTAGTTAGGACTGGTGCAGCCTGAGCACTTGAAACGCTACCGAAAAAGTCAATTAAAGTGTCAATTAAATGGAGACCAATTGCATATGGCTGCTACCCAAACCACTCCAAGTCTTGGCGCCTTTTACATAACTTTTAACCACTAACCCACTTATATAATACAGGATGTATATTAAATGAGTGCAATAATTTCTAGGGGTTATAGATCTTCATAATTGGAGTAAAAAATTACGCTTTTTCTCTAAGTGACACCAGTATTGAGTAATTAATTATTGAAAAAGCAGAATTTGACGCCGCACGTTTTTAGAAAGGGTAGTAGCGACTTGACCTAGAGCCTGTGGCGAAACAGCTGACAGCTGAGCGAGGGGAAATCCCGTGCGTGCTTTAGTTTACGCTCTGCAGTTGTTTCTGTTTGTCGGGTTTCTTGGTAGTTATTTTGTGGTTTTGTGTTTCAAAATGGACAATTTTAGTAGTGGTGAGTACGTGGACATGTTACCTGTTTATGGTGAATGCAAAAAAATGCAGCGGTCGGTCAAAGACTTTATTCGCAACGATTTAGAAACCGGCACGTCCCTAATAATAGAACCTTTGTTTCCGTGGTTCAACGGTTAACGGATAGTCCTGCTCGGGTATTTTTGCCTAACCATGGAGGAAGAGGCCGTCCACGCGATCGTAATATGGTAAATACCAAAGAACAAATCTTGCCCATGGTCCACGAAGATGATCGACGAAGTACTAGAACAATTGCTCGACAAGTCGGAATTTCCCACGGGATACTGCACAGAACACTACGTGAAAACTTACTTCGGGTATATCGGGAAACGCGTGTACAAGATTTGCTCCCACAGGATTATTTACAGAGGGTCATCTTTTGTGAGTGGTTTTGTGGTCAATGTCAAACAAATGAAAACTTTCCTAATTTGGTACTTTCCGCTGATGAAGCGACATTTACCCGAAACGGATCTTTTAACAGCCGGAACATGAGCCACTGGACCTATGAAAATCCGCGAATTATACGACGTACCAATTTTCAGCACCGATTTGCCATTAATATCTGGGTCGGAATTATTGGCAATTGTTTAGTTGGGCCAGTGGAACCAGAAGCGTGATTGAATGCAAACGGTGCGCACTTTGAGTAGTTTCTTTAAAATTGTTGGTAAGTTTACTGTTAAATCATTGAATACATCGATATGTATACGCATTTCGTGAGCTCCGCGTGCTAGATAGGTGCGGGCTAGTTTTCGACGGAGTACTACACATTATGAAAATATGTGGGTAGCAGAAAAATTTTGAAAAATTTTATTAAGATTTTTTGTTCCTCATATTGAGTTACATCACCCCTCCAAATTATTGCACTGAATTAATATACACCCTGTATAATGAAATACAGATTAAACATCCAAAAAAATTGGTGGAGGTCTGCTTCAAAATTGAACAAAAGGGAAAAATATTGGCCAGAGATTAAGAAATTATCAAGAAACAACAGACGGGCGAACCATTAACTCTAGGTGACCTGGGCTAACACCCCTTGCAACATAAAAACATAAAGCATAAGAGAATGGAAAAAACCAAACAACAAACTCCCCACTTCAACTTAATTCATATGGAAATCAAAATTGAAAATCTTGCCATTCCTCTGAGGACACTCGTTCCAACACTCGTTTGTCTTCGACACTCGTTTGAAAATGATCCATAAGAAATGCCTATGCCTATGGGCAATATCGATACTCAAGCATATATAATGGTAACGATGGAACTTAGTACTTACCATGATGATAGAAGCTATGTGGGCCGTCAGGAGGGAGTAAACCCCACCGCTGGCACCCGCCAGGTAGACACCAGGATCCATCACCGACGTCCCTAACGATCCTGCCAATACTCCGCAGAAATAGACGATTAGGACGCGCCACCACTTATGCGCCATTTCCAATGGTATTCCAAGCATTAGTTGGAATAGCACGTTCACGGACAAATGGAACAATCTACCAAGAGAAATCATGTTATTGTTGTACCCATCCTGGTTACGGGTTTTTATAAAATGTTGGAAATTTATGTTGATCTTATTTTTAAGATCAATGGTGATCTCATATCGAATTTATACACTTTTGAGACGTTTTCTGTAAAGGCCATTGTCTATGGCTGGCAAATTTAGCAAACCGTTCGGCTAACTTCCCATGCCATTGTGGGTATGTTTTAGATAAACTGATTTTCCCATCATCACAAAGAAAGGGCGATAATTCTTTTTGGGGCTGCACTTACCCGTCGTGGATAAACATGTAGCTGACGTATCTCCAAGCTTCCTTCCTGCGGTGGGGATTGTAGATAAGCATCTTGCCCATGAAGCTCGATCCGGTCGTCTTGCCTTCTACGGCCTGTATCGTGTAAATAACGATCGCGATCAGCGAAATGAGGACCATGCTGACCTGAGGGGGCCAGCACGACCACCTCTTATCGAATTGGTAGTCTTGCGTGCTTCTCCTTCGTACTCCATCAGAACTAGTAACGGACTGCGGCGGTAGAAGAATGTTCATGTACCTACGGGAAGAAAAATGTTGAGGAAGAATTTGCACAGAATGTTCTGATACCAAGAAGGGGTTGCAAGGTTCCTGAGTTCCCTTCCCGTTATGTCCCAAAAATGTTGCGAACATATCGGAATATAAGGATCTATGAGTGTTTTACTAGTCAAATTTGTTATCAACACCTTACAGAGATTTGTCATAACAAAAATCAGACAATGAAACAAACAAAATTTCAAGAAGATTGTGATTATAAATTTGTAAATATTATATTTACTTCTAATATAAAACATTTTTCCAGATATCAATTTCGGCAATAAAATAAAGGACTTCTTACTCCAATTCGTATTTTCTGAACTGTCCCAGATAAATTTTAAATTTGATGGTTGCATATCCTGTTTTAGAGGAAGCTCCAACTTTAAGGAAGAATAATATTTTCGACTTTTCAGTTTGTAGCGTGTGTTTTGCAATAAAATTTCTAGCTTGCGTGGACTTAAAATGCCACGAATCTTGTTTAAAACTTTCACATCCCTAATGATACTATAACAAAACTGTCGACAAAAACATAATCGCATTGAATGAAAATCCTCAAATATTGTTGTAAAGTCCCTTTGGACGATTTGCAAATAATACAAAAATTTTCATTTGCCTTTGATATTCAAATACAGACTTTCAACAATAAATTATAGTAGACTTTTTCTGCTATGCATTGAAAATTTGAACACTATAATATTTGGAATTTCTACCATAAATTCATCACCGTTGGTTGTGAAATAGTACATTTGTATTACGTATTGATAATGTCTATTTGTATTACGTATTCATAATATCTGATTGACTATTCTTTAATTTTCTTTGGAAGCAGTATATTTCTGGCTAATAAACTAGTCTTTTTAAACTAAGTAGTTTGATTTTAAAAATTTTAAACACATTATTCCAATATTAAACGTTTTTTTATTCCGCTTAATGCAAAATACATCGATTGCTTCTAAATTATTTTGGATTTAAAACTTTTTTTATTCATTGTTTAAAACATGTTTTTACTTTATCATACGCAGTATGTAAAGTATTGTAATCGTGCGAAAAAAAAATTTTGAGATTTTAGCGGAAATATGTCTTTTTGGGTCCCCTGAACATTTTTGACCAAGGTACATAAATCTGATGTGGCCAGGCACATGACTTTATCATACTATATATAAAATTAATAGTTTAGCTGCATGATAGATTCTATTTGAACGAGATCGGCTATGTCTGCATTAAAATATAACTAGTAGAACTAGATAGATATGTCGATTAAAGCTGCATTCGGATATTCTACTCCGTTGATACCGGGTACACCGTCCAAATGACACGTGTTATTTGGTGTAGAAAGTGTGAAGGTGCGTTCCGATTGGTGGCAATGGTAATGGCGGTGGTAGCAGACGAAATTATAGTGTTTCTCACATGTCGTGATGGTGACACATATTAGTTTGCATGTACATAAACTTGAGTCACTAGCAAATTCTATTAGAAATACTATAATTGCATCTACTACCACTGCCATTGGCACTAATGAAAACGCACCTTAACGGTGTACAATATCCGAACGCAGCTTGTATTGACAGTAGTATTGTCAAAGCATTAGCGTTTGACACTATCTACACCGTCATTAAAATCACATCTGACATTTAATCTGACATATCCTGGCTACTAGTTTTAATGCACTACGACCGATCTCGATGAAATAGAATTTGCTCATGCCGCTAAACTATTGATTGTACCAAAAATGTCATAGTCATAAATTATTCAGAATTTCCTCTAGTTTAATTTATTATTTAACTATTTCGACGAAATTCCAGAAATGCCGGCTTATTTACAAAATCTTTCAAAAATGCTAAGACCAAAACCTCCAGTTCCTTTGGACCCTTTTTAACAGAAAGCTTTTTAGCTCTAAGTTTGGCCATGAAACTTCTAAATATGAAGTTTCGTCCCGATACCTTTAGTAGTTTCTCCGGAATCGTCGCCACAAAAAAACGGGTACACACACACACCCACATCCACACACACAGACATTTTTTTGTACCTTGGTCAAAAATGTTCAGGAGACCCAAAAAGACATTTCCGCTAAAATCTCAAAAAATTTTTTTGGCACGATTACAATACTTTACATACTCCGTATGATAAAGTAAAAAATCTGATGTGGCCAGGCACATGACTTTATCATACTATATATAAAACAATAATTTACCTGCATGCGATTCTATTTGATCGAGATCGCCTATGTCTGCATTAAAATAAAACTAGTAGAACTAGACAGATGTTATGTCGATTAAGTTGCGTTCGGATATTGTACACCGTTGACACCGGGTACACCGTTCAAATGACACTTACGTGTTATTGGGTGTAATAAGTGACGGTGTACAATATCCGAACGCAGCTTATATTGACAGTAAGTGTTGTCAAAATCATGTCAAAACATTAGCCTGACATTACCTACTGTCATTAGAATCATAATTTCTGACATATCTTGGCTACTAGTTTAAATGCAGTACGACCGATCTCGATGAAATAGAATTTGCTCATGCAACTATACTATTGATTGTACCAAAAACTGTCATAGTCATAAATTATTCAGAATTTCCTCATCTTTAATTTATTATTTAACTATTTCGACGAAATTCCAGAAATTGCGGCTTATTTGCAAAATCTTTCAAAAATGCCAAGACTAAACCTCCAGTTCCTTTGGACCCTTTTCAACAGAAAGCTTTTCAGCTCTAAGTCTGGTTATGAAACTTCTAAATATGAAGTTTCGTCCCGATACCTTTAGTAGTTTCTCCGTAATCGTCGTCACAAAAAACGGGTACACACACACACACACACACACACACACACACACACACACACACACACACACACACACACACACACACACACACACACACACACACACACACACACACACACACACAGACATTTTTTTGTACCTTGGTCAAAAATGTTCAGGGGACCCAAAAAGACATATTTCCGCTAAAATCTCAATTTTTTTTTTGGCACGATTACAATACTTTACATACTGCGTATGATAAAGTAAAAAATGTCTGTGTGTGTGTATGTGTGTGTGTGTGTACCCGTTGTTGTGGCGACGATTCCTCAGAAACTACTAAAGGTATCGCGACGAAACTTCTTCCTATTTAGAAGTTTCATAACCAAACTTAGAGCTGAAAAGCTTTCTGTTGAAAAGGGTCCAAAGGAACTGGTGGTTTACTCTTAGCATTTTTCGAAGATTTTGCAAATGAGCCGCTATTTGTGTAATGTCGTCAAAATAGTTAAATAATAAATTAAAGGAGAGGACATTTTCTTTAATTTATGTATATGACATTTTTTGGTAGAATTTATAGTTTAACTGCATGAGCAAATTCTATTTCATCGAGATCGGTCGTACTGCATTAAAACTAGTAGCCAGGATATGTCAGATTTTTTTATTCTAATGACAGTAGCTAGTGTCAAACGCTAATGTTTTGAAAATGCTACTGTCAATATAGGCTGCGTTCGGATATTGAACACCGTTACACTTTTTACACCCAATAGCACGTAAGTGTCATTTGGACGGTGTACCCGGTGTCAACGGAGTACAATATCCGAACTCAGCTTTAATCGAGATATCTGTCTAGTTCTACTAGTTTTATTTTAATGCAGACATAGCCGATCTCGATCAAATAGAATCTCATGCAGCTAAACTATTAATTTTGTGTATAGTATGATAAAGTCATGTGCCTGGCCACATCAGATTTTTTTTTTTAGAAACACTCCACGTGGTATATAGAAACGTATCGGTACCTACCTAATAAATCAAGATAAATCGAAATTTACTATGATAACAAATCCTAAATCGCACACCCACAAACTTAACAACAAAGTAACTAATAATATGTTAGCTAACAAAAGAAAACACTATCACTACACGAATGATTGTGATGAAAAAATGTCTCCTACCTATTCATATACTGTCCGAAGTAATATTTGTTTAACATACTTAATGATTCTATAACAAAACTGTCGACATTAAAACGTTTAAAAATATAATAGCATTGACTGAAAACCCTCAAATACTGTTGAAAAGTCCCTTTGGACGATTTGCAAATAATACAAAGGTTTTCATTTGCCTTTGATATTCAAATACAGACTTTCAACAATAAATTATAACATACATTTTCTGCTATGCATTGAAAATTTAAATAAAGTGAAATGAACACTAAGGTATATAATGTTTGGAATTTCTACCATAAATTCATCACCGTTGGTTGTGAAATAGTACATTTGTAATACGTATTGATAATATCTACGTATTATACATAATTTCATAATATCTGATTGACTATTCTTTAATTTTCTTTGGAAGCAGTATATTTCTGGCTAATAAACTAGTCTTTTTAAACTATGTAGTTTAATTTTAAATATTTTAAACATATTATTCCAATATTAAACGTTTTCTTATTCCGCTCAATGAAAAATACATCAATTGCTTCTACATTTTTTTGATTTAAAACTTGTTTTACTCATTGTTTAAAACATGATTTTTTAGAAACCCTGCACGTGGTGTATAGAAACGTATCAGTCCCTACCTAATAAATCAAGATAAATTGAATTTTACTATGATAAGAAATCCTAAATCGCACACCCACAAATGTAGCAAATAGTAATTAACTAAAAATAGGTTAGCTAACAAAAAAAAAAACACTATCACTAGACAAATGATGCATGATAATTATGACGCAATATTGCGATGAAAAAATGTCTCTTACTTATTCATATACTGTCCGAAGTAATATTTGTTTTCTGGGTCGGTAACCATTTTAACAAATTCCCTACACTGCAGTCCCCCATCATCGTTTCGGTCAGCCTTTTCATGAATTCGCCTTATAACATGCCTCGGGATATTGTGATTATCCTCGCGGTATTGTAAATACCGCCACAATTCTACATAGCTCACACGACCATCCCTGTCTGAGTCAACCTATGCCAATTCAAACATTTTAACAAAACTAGATTAAGAAAAAAAAGTATCTTGAAGCTGTTTTGCATTACACGATTTATTGCGCAATTTAGTGCACAATTTGTGCAGTAACTAGGTACAACAGAATGTTAAACAGTAATTGTGATAAATTGTCTTATGGTAGACTTGTTTGTCTAGAAATAGAACAATTTTCTGTTTGCAGTATTCAGTTGCTTAACAATTTCTTGAACCACTTCTTGCGCAAAAATTGCGTAGTGTGAAACGGTTAAAATAAAACTAATTACTCACTTGGTCGAAAAGTTCTTCCAACTCCAATGTTCGGATGTTGTCGGTTAGAGGTATATCTATATTAGAATCACCGTTGGCCTTAGACATTTTGATTAAGTGGAAAATCAGGAATCAAATGCATTAATGTGTAGTCGATTTGGATATACTTTAGTAACTGAACGACGCATCGCAGATACCCCTTATAATTTACAGATTAGATAACAATGATCAACAGTGATTGTTATTCAAAAGTTGCAAAAGAATCACAGGATATTTCGATACGTTTCTCCTCGTAGAGTGCCATATCGAAGATAATAAGATTGCAAATCTGCTACCTACATCATATCATTTTTATAAATAAATAGGCCTAAAATGTAAAAACTATCTTGTTTATGCTTTTTCTATGTACTCAAAAATAATGCGTGTGGTTACCAGACTTGTTTGAAACCACCAGAAAAGACTGGTAAATAACCTGTCTTTATTTTTGAGAAAAAATTATCTCGATGACATAATTAATAATTATCTTGTCGACAGCTTATTATTTCGCAATAATGTTCTATTACACTGTGCGACAAATTTTGATTAACTTTCTTCCTCCCAGGAAAATTTAGCTAATAATTATTCTATATGACCCCTGAACACATCCGCCAAGGCGTTTTTCTAGGTTAGCTCGAATAATCGGATAAGAAATGAATATGAATAGAATACAAAATAAATTTGCACATATCTCGCTTATTCGAGCTAACCTAGAAAAACGCCTTTGAGGAAGAGTTCAGGGGGTCATAAAGAATCATTTAGCTAAAATTTCCCGTGAGGAAATCTTTTATTGCACAGTGTTATTGTTTCTCCCAGACATCCGTGATACCACCGAGATACTGAATTAGGGACAGGACAAAGATCAATATGGGTAGGTACCGTTTTGTTGTATGAGTGTATGACTCGGTCCATGTAAGTTTGGTTATGTGGCGTCATTGTGGCGTATTCGATGTCAACATTGGACTATTGTTTAGTGATTGATTTATGTATATGATGACGTCAATATGGTCTGTTTCTCTTGTTTTTCTGAAATTTTTCCCCGTAACAAAGTTTTGTTACTCGAGTATTGTTGGTGTGTTTGCTTAGTGTTTTGTTAAAAAATAATTAAAAAAATAAGTAACCATTTTATTAAAATCAATTTAATTTGAAATCGATACCCGCTAAACATGTTATATTGCGACAACATTCTGTAACATTGTATGAAAGTAACATTTGTAACATATTTTTGTTACGTTATTACAACATTGTTGAATTGAATTTGAACATTCGCTACACAATGTTTTATTGACAACAATTTATATACATTAATACAACATAGTTTTACAACATCAATAACACATTTCATTGAGAACAGTTTATCCACATGACTGCATCAGTTAGGTAGTACGCCTAGCGACTGTTAGATGGCGCTGGTAAGTGCTAATCTCAATTAACATCACCTTTCAGTATAAATACTCAACCTGAAATGAGTGTTTCCAGGTTTCCAGTGTTGTTCTCGGTTTAATGATAGCTTTAGTTCTATCTTGGATAAGCGCAACGGATACGTTTGTCGTTGTCGGAATGCGCAATTGAGCTCTGCGCACGTAATTACTGTCATTGTTGACAGTAATCAATTGCGCAGTGGTGTCTCCTGTGCAGCGAATGCTCCCAAGCAAGCAACGTCCAAGCAGTCTATTACCGCTACACTGTCCTCTAATGACCGTCCCGCTCCCCCAATCGTCATTAGGGAGAAGGGGAAATGGACAGCCTTACGTGCCACCTTCGTGGCAAACGGCATCTCTTTCAAATCTGCCATTTCTACCCAGTCAGGCATTAGGGTCCTCACACCAAACATGGAGGAATACCGCAAAATCATCAAAGTGCTGGATGAATCCTCCACTCAGCACCATACTTTTCTCCCCCAAGAGGAACGAGACCTCCTCGTCGTTATTCGCGGTGCTTGTATCGAGCTTAGCCTCGAAGAAGCAAATGCCGACCTTATCTCAAAGGGTTTCACCCCTACAAAAATCATTAGGATGAAACATCCCCGCACCAGGGAAGAGATGCCCCTCATCCTCGTGACCCTGCCCAGAGACAAAAGTGATATTTATAACATCACCGATCTCTGTGGCCTTGTCATTTCCGTCGAGGCGCTTAAAAAATCTCCCGAGGTTGGTCAGTGCTTCCGCTGCCTCCTATTCGGGCACAGTTCCAGCAACTGCACAGCAGAATATCGCTGTAAAAACTGCGCCGGAGCTCATGACTCCAGGCTGTGTAAGGCCGACCCAAACGCACCGCATGTTTGCTATAACTGCGGTGAGGAGCATCGGGCGAGCTATAGAGGGTGCAAACGTGCTCCTAAAAGCAGACCCGTCCGTAAACCACCGGCAGAGCCAAACAAAATTCCATCTAAGGCCGTAAATGCGAATAATTTTCCACATTTGGTTAAGCAACATCACGCGCTTCCGACCCAATCGGCAGCGAAACGTCCTAACCTAGCCCAAATTGTAAAAGGGGGCCCTGGCAAACAGGCCCCCCTTTCACAACAAGATCTCTCGGCCTCCATCAGCAACTTCAAAGAGGCAATCAAATCTCTCTCCACCTTGTTTAGTAACTTGGCGCAGTCTGTTAATAACTTCTAATGCCAAGGATAGTCAAAACGAAACCACGCTTCTTGCGCATAGCTGCCTGGAATGCCAACGGCCTCTCTTGTAAGCTTCCCGAGTTTCGGGAGTTGTTGGCACGTCTCAAAATCGACGTTGCACTTGTCAATGAGACGCACTTAAAACCATCCCGGCGAGCAGCAGTCCCCAATTATAATTGCTACCGAAACGACAGGTTGCATAACAGAGGTGGTGGCACAGCTATCTACATCAAAAGGAACATAGAGCACCACGAGGTTTTGGTGCCTGATCTCAGTAACCTAGAGGCAACCGCAATTAGCGTCTCCACTACAGTTGGCGGTTTGCTAATAGCTGCGGCATATAACCCTCCCCACTTGCCTGTTTTGCGCGAGGATCTCCTAGCACTCAGTCTGCTCGGTGCCAATCTTATCTTGGCAGGAGATCTAAACGCCAAACATTTCGTTTGGAACGCGAGGACCACCAACCAAAACGGACGCCGCCTCAATAACATTGCTGGCGTCCTAGACCTTGTAATAAAGGCACCAATTGCTCCGACCAGAATTCCGTACCAAGATAATCACGCCGCCGACATCCTAGACGTCGTGGTTGTGAAGAACGTTGTCATTAGCGATGAAATAGAGGTGGCTGACGAACTCTCATCAGACCACCTTCCTATACTATTCTCTTGGGGTACACGCCACGACGCAAATCCACTGCGGGTTGAAAAGTCGAAAACTTCCTGGAAGAAATGCCAGGAAGAACTATCAGATTTTGAAATTCCAGAAACGGCTATAAGTATGGACTCCAAGCTGCTCTCTCTTGAGAAGCAAATCTTGGAGGCCTATTCCGCCTCCACCACCGTTCGACTGGTGTTGGAAACGGCTAATGACATCCCGCCTAATGTTATCACACTAATCCAGGCACGGCGCAGGGCTATAAGAACCTACCAAGTCACTCTCTCTCCTCATGATAAACTCGCTAAGAATAGATTAAACGAGCAGGTTCGAGTAGCCCTGCAAAACCTTTCCAATGCCAGGTGGCAGGCAAAGTTGGAGGGTCTCCAACCGGAAGACGGCGGTCTGTGGGCGATAGCTAGATCTCTTCGCAGGCGTCGGGCTGGAATCGGTGTACTCAGGCATGCAGGCATAGTCGCTAATTCAGACCCCGAAAAGGCCGAACTTTTTGCCGAAACATTGTTCGGAATTTTCAACAATGACTCTCCAGACGTGGCTGAGCATGGGTCCATCCTTCAGAGGCTGGAGCGCGATCGCTTAAGACCTGGCGAAGCCATAACTCCCACCACCCTGGATGAGATTCGTACGCTCATAGGCGCTCTGAAACCCAGAAAGGCTCCCGGGATCGAGGGCATCTCCAACACCATGGTTCAGGTTCTCCCTGAGCCAGTTCAGGTCGCTCTGGTTGACATTATTAACCAGATCCTCTCCACACGCCACTTCCCTGTCGCTTGGAAAAAGGCTAAGATTATTCTTATCCAAAAACCGGGCAAACCTAGGGATGATCCGTGTAACTACCGGCCTATTAGCCTCCTACCAACTCTAGGTAAACTAACGGAGAGAGTCATCCTTCGAAGGCTAACAGAACAGTGCGAAGCCCTTGACACCATCCCCCAGGAACAGTTCGGTTTCCGTGCCTCCCACGGAACCGAACTGCAACTTCTCCGCCTGACAGAAACCATCCACGACGCCCTGGATCACAGGGATGTCGCTGTCGGAGCGTTTCTCGACATCAAAAGGGCCTTTGATACAGTCTGGTACGAGGGACTTGTGGCCAAACTATACAGGCTAAGTATCAATCCTGTCATGGTAGAATTGATCGAAAGCTACCTCAAAGACCGCAGCTTCGTGGTCTCGGTCGGGGACGCCATTTCCAACCCCAGGAGTATCAGGGCTGGAGTCCCACAGGGTTCCGTTCTCTCTCCGACCCTGTACAACCTCTTCACGGCTGACTTTCCCAGACCCGAGGCTGCGTCTCTGTACGCGTATGCCGACGATCTCGCTATTCTGGCCACCTGCAGGGCGGAAAAACTGGCACACCGCCGTGTACAGTCTGCCCTGAATCTAGCGTCCGCCTTCTTCCGCGAATGGAAGCTCCACCCGCATCCAGGCAAGAGCCAATCCATATTTTTCTCAAACCGTCTCCACCTGGACCGTGAGCGGCTCTTCCTGGATGGGGAGCCTATCCCGCAGGTCAGGGTTGTCAAATACCTTGGCGTCACGCTAGACGAAAAACTCACGTGGCGCCAGCACACCGACCTCGCCGCTCAAAACGGCGCTAGAGCGATCGGGATGCTATATCCGCTAATTGGCCGTGGCAGCAGACTATCGACGGCAAACAAACTACTTCTGCTAAAGCAGGTTTTCCGGCCGATGGTTACGTATGGAAGCCTGGTTTGGGGCACTGCAGCTCCTACGCACATCCAGAAAATCCAGGTGCAGCAGAATAAATTCCTGCGCATCTCGCTCAATGCGCCCTGGCGCACCAACACTGCACTTCTCCACCGGGAAACCGGAATCGAGACTGTCGCGGAATTCATCTCCAAGTTGGCAATCAAACGGCTCGAGAATGCCGAAGTCCACCCAAACCCACTGGTCACTCAAGCCCTGGACTATCTTCCAACTGCAAGAGTTCGCAGGAACCGACCCAAAACGGCTCTTTTGCACCGCGACGTTCCCTAACACGGGAGATAGTCCGAGGCTCGCTCTCAACTCAGACCATTCGTTCCGGTTCTGTCCTATTTTTCACTGTGACATAATTTATTCATTTATTTATTTATTTATTTATTTACCTACATGTCAAGTCTGTTATCTCTAGTCATTTCCGCAGCTCTTCTGCTGCCGCTCTGTCTTTGTTATTTATTATCCGCACTCTCTAGTCAAAATTGTTACATCTTTTTGCCGTCTTTTTGTTAAAAAAAAAATCCCTGACCTCTAGGACGCTATTTACATAGTATTCCGACGAGGTCAGTGCCCAGGCTATTTTTAGAACAAGATTTTATATAAAATCTTCGTACCTTTCCAACAGTTCAGACCGAATATCCATTCCCTTAGCGCGGTTATGGTAGCGCTATTCATTGCGCCAGTTCGAGGCATACAGGGTTAACCCCTTGCGCTCTTATTTATATTTATCAAGTTAGTTCTCATGTGCAGCGTGCACCTACAATAACGAGAAAACGTATCCACCCCACCATTACGACTGTAGAACGGATTTTAATGACTCTTTACGGCCTGTGTAATCCGGGAGTACGCAAAAGTAAAAATGTTGCCAACTTGTAATTTAAGTATTGTTAAAATATTACAACAAATGTTGCCAACTTGTAATATAAACGTTGTAAAAATATCACAAAAATTGTTACAAACATGCAACAAATTGGAATGTTATACATCCGGGGTAGGACATAAGAGGTTGTATAAATATAACAGTTATATTACTTTTTATATAACATTACATGTAGCAAAGTTACAAAAAGATGTATAAATATTACAGTTATATTTCGTTGTTTAGTGGGTATTATTAGGGTGATTATTTAATAATTAATTAATGTACCCTATCTGCAAAATACATGTCGAGATTCATGATAATATTAACAATAACTAACTTTATTGCTTCTATCGGCAAGAGAAAAAATACATTTACGATATAGATATGTCTGTAGATGCAGATGAAACAAACCTATATGGTGAGATTCAATGGATATTGTTCTTCCATCTAACCATACAATTAACATTATTGTCATATTGCGCGCTGACGAAAAGCGCGCCAAAAATATAAAGTCTTCCAAAATAGAAACAATCAACAAAGCACTCAACAGCAAAAGAAAACTATAAGCGGAGAGTAGGACAGGCCAAACAAATAAAACCCCTATTACCACCAAAATAAATGCACATTTAAAAACGAAATATTTCGTTGCGATTTTTTTGCTGGGAGTGGTCAGCCTGTCCCACAGCAACGTCAATCCGTAGTCACCAGTTAGAGGCGTTGTTTAAAGGTCCTGACGTCTGCTGTCTACACCGGGCAGCAGCAATATGGGCAAATAAATACTTTTCTGGCAATTACGCTTTATTATCGCAAATATATCATATGTTTGAGTGAAAATTATACTGAAATAAAAAATCTATTTTTATAGCATGAGTTGGGCTAGATATTTTATATTTGAAAAAAGTCAAAGATGTAGAAATAAAATTAATTTTTATCTTTCCAAAAAAATATTTTTCATCCAGCCCATCCACCCCTCGTTATTTATCTAAGAAGTTACGCTGAAAATTTCATAAACTTTGAACAATAACGTCTTTATTTGAAAACGCGTTTTAGGAGAGGTAAAACGGGGGTCTTCAAAAAGTTTTGATTTTTTTAAAAGAAATTTAATGGGGTATTCCGGTGTTTTTGAAATTGTCATTTTTTACAAAGTATGGGTGCTACTGTTTGCTACTTCACAAGTAAAATATCAAACATTGTTATAAATTAAGAGAAATCGTTGTTTGAAGTTTGAATTAGGATTGTTTGTGACGTCACAAAGACCGCTCAATGTGAGCGACTTGACAACGTTGCTATATCTAGGGTGCACGCAGTAAATTTTTGTCTTCTGTTGTGTCAACGTTTAGAATCGCTCGTTTGTTGACACCTGCTTTGGTTATTGAGGTTATATCAAACACTTGTTCAAAATGTATAAACTCCAACGCCGACATTGTTCTGTGCCGGGCTGTAACAGCAGTAGAACAGTAACTCCTGATAAGATTTTCTTTACATTGCCGACTAGCGAGATGGCTTCAAGTTTCAATGATCAAATCATCTCTCAAAAAAGTTACCTTTATTCGTTGTCAAACAACAGGGTCGCCAACCGTCAACTTGGCCGATCAGCTGTTCGAGAGCTGTCCGCTGTTGCCACCGCTACTAGGGATCGGTAATCATCGTGTATTTCCGAGGGTGGTCGGTGAATTCAAACGAAATGCACTTTTAATTGCAATTATCTTATAGAAAAACTAAATCAAAAAGCTCATAGCTTAACTATATGAATCCTCATAAATTATACAATAGGTTAAACCGAATATCTGCTTAAATTTTGACATGACCGGAATACCCTATTCATTTTTCTTAACTTTTACAGCTGGTAACAACCCAAAAATAATTTTTTTTTATTAGAAAATATATTGCAATTGTTACTCAGGTCATGAAGGAGTAGACCACAATAGGGGCTTCTACTTCTGACCTAAAATGCTAGACAGCATGCGCAGAAGACTTGCCGACGCTGTCAAATCTGGTAACATAATATTGCTTAAAATCCCCAGAAAGCATGCATTCCAAGTAAAATTACTAATTTCGGCTTATAATCATGAAATGTTCTGTACTTATGTGTCCCAACTCAAGGAAGCTTGTCGCGAGTGTACCTGTTTTTATGTACTTTGGAAAATTTGCTGAACTGTCCTAACCTAAAAACACAGTAGGTATTTTGGTTTTCATGTTCACTTCCATATAATTATTCAGTTTCAATAAATGCATATCATTCTCACACCTATCTTTTATCAATTACGTTTCATTTGATACTAATAGACGCTTCTCGTTCGGGTTTTTGATCTGACGATGTGCGCGCGCATTTCTCCCAGGACCACCCAGGACTAAATTAAGTTGGCAACTGTGCTTTGTAAAAAGTCTAATTAGTATCAAACAAATGAAAGGCAATTGATAAAAGATAAGTGTGAGAATGACATGCATTCATTGAAAACTGAATAATTATATGGAAGTGAACATGATAACCAAAATACCTACTGTATTTTTAGGTTAGGACAGTTCAGCAAATTTTCCAAAGTACATAAAAACAGGTACACTCGCGACAAGCTTCCTTGAGTTGCGATACGTAGATACAGAATACTTCATGTTTAAAGCCAAAATTGGTAATTTTAAAGTTTTCTGGGGATTTTAAGCAATATTATGTTACCAGATTTTACAGCGGCGCCAAGTCTCCTGCGCATGTTGTCTAGCGTTTTGGGTCAGAAGTAGAAGCCTCTATTAGGCGTTTTACAAAGCAGTTGCCAACTTAATTTCGTCCTGGTGGGAAATGCGCGCGCACACCGTGACATCAAAAACCAGAACGAGAAACGTCTATTGATATGGTGCGGAAATACTTTCTAGTAAATGATAGAAAAGGATACAAATATTTTCGCTCGTTTATATCCAATAATCCATTGGAGTTATAATGGTCAAGCATCTGTGTTACATATGATTACTATAGTGGAACAATTCTAATTTGTTTTCACCATGATTACTGTCGTAATCATCGTAGCAGGAATCGCATGTAAAAAGATAAATACATCTTTTAAGGCCTATATTAAATAGTGAGGAGCCTATACAGGAGTGTCAGAATCCTGGATTTGCCCGCCTATGGATTTAAGGTTTATGCAACCCTCTAGACCGCCCAACTTAACTGAAACACACAATACATAGAGTTTTTGGAGCCAACAATTTGCACTTTCAAAAACTTTATGCTTAGGATTAAATAAATAATACGTACACCAAGTACAAATATAAAATAATTTATTCTCTCAAAATTCCTTTACAAGGCACTTCGTAATGTGTATATATGATGTATAATAAAAGTTATAATAAACTATGTACTCTTATAAGAAAATTACAGTATAACATTTAAATCAGGTAAACGTACGATACATATATTCAGTGTACGGAAATGTAGACAATTGTACTTTAACTATTCCATTTCCACAAGTTAAGTATTTAAGTAATACTGCGCATTTTTTCATTATGCCTCAATCAAAAATGACCAAAGACTCTTAAATGACTCTTATTCACCTAAAATACAGGAATTGTACGCGAAAAGAGAGTTTGTTGAACAGATATGTCATGTATTATTGTATCATAGTAGGTATTGAACAAAACAAGTTTAAAAATAAATTTTGAGCAACAATCAGCTACCAGGATACGCAAAAGTAAAACGAACATCAAACTTTGACAGCTGCCAAACGGACAAAACAAAAAAAACTCATACAAAACAAATAATACTAAAGAAACTGGTCATGTGATTCTCATAGTGCGAAAAGACACTGGAAAAAAATTTGTATGACAATTCAAAACAGTCAAAACGTTTGGAACTTATATTTATTAACGATTTATTGTTTAGAGATGGGACGGATAACCTCAAACGTGCTGCGCTGGGAAGTTAGGTGCTACGATGTTGATCACTACGGCAGCTGTCATCAGGATCAGGTAGAGCGTCCACGCTCCCCACCTGATCATCTTCTCCCGATTGGTAACTTCTAGATTCTTCAGGACCGTTATGCCGACCAGAAGGCCTGCTAACGCCCCAAAAAAGTGGGCCGCATAGCCAATGTGGTCGTTCTTCCCGTCGACGTACCGATTATAGATGGACGATCCAACGTCCGTGCAAATGATGATCACGAAGACCATCATTTGGAACAACGGATACATCATTTGTTTCCAATTCTGAAAGCAACACATCGATATGAAATTAATTATAATTATTAAATTAAATTTCAATTTCTTTAGGATCTGTTTATTAATTATAAAAAGTTTTAAGTGCTCTAAGGGCCGATATATTCACCTATTGTCAAAGGTGTCGTTAGCCAACGAACAGATTACGCTAACGTTCGCGTTAAAAATGACTCTGTCTTTTCACCGATCTGTAAGTTATCGTCAGGCAACGAGGACGTAAACATCGCTAACGAATGTTTTTCGGCAGTATAGTATCAAATGTCGGTAAAAAAGGTGTACTAAATCAACACTTGGATCATAACTTGGACTAATTGCCGCTAGATGTAGCGCCGTAAATGACATTGATAGACATTGACAAAACGTAACCAAAATTCATTCGCACCCATTTCTAACAGCATCAATTAAAAAAGACGACCAAAAGTAAAAAAAAGTGGTATGAAAGACGGATTCAGCAAATTCGGCCATATTAACTAAATAATGACTTCAATTAATACAGTACCACGTACGTACGTAAATATTTGTCAGTTTGACTTTTTGTTTGACATTCAGCACATGCTCTGTGACCAATCAAAGTGTTCGTTATTAGTTTACGGCAGGTTCATTCGATCGCTAAATAAATTTGATCGTTAAGCGTATTTATCCTGTCGGTAACGTTAACGACAGGTGAATAGACACATTTTTACCATTTATCTTGTCATTTAGATGACGAACAGTTTCACGATAGGTGAATATATCGGCCCTTAGAGTATGTATAGTCAGAGTTTAGAATTAACATCAGGATGGTTGAAAAACAAGAAATTGTTAAAGTTGCAAAGTTATTTAAATCAAAAATGTCTTGGGAACTAGTTGTTTTAAGTGTATTTAATGCTCAAATATCAAATTCGAGTGTTGTATCTCAGATGTCGGTGCAGTTCAGCACGACGTCGGTAATTAAAAGTACCGTAAAACGGGGTGAGATGGACTTCACGGGGCGAGATTGATCACTCGTTGTATTCATAAACAAATTTATATTATCGCCCCATTTTAATACCTTAAACCGCCATTTTCAGGCGTTTGATTGTGCTAATATATGTTGTTATGAATTAGTACATCATTGAACCGCACAAGGATAGGAAGTGTCATTTTTTGTGACTGAAAATAAACCACAAAAAGAGCCAATTTCTATACGCCTCAAACTTTTAGTTACTGGACCACTAACGAGCTATATTCAAAACTATGTATAAGACGAAACTGTACATTCATTCCTTGGAAAGGTTATTGCCCAAACTGCAGCTTCGTATGTTTTTATTGGATTGTACTGACTTTAGAAATACAACGGGGTGAGATTGATCAACTCATTCTTGGTGTGATCATTCTCACCCCAGTTTATAGTAGATGTTGAATTTAATTTTATAAAATAGACGAATTGCTTTATTGCTACAGGTTATTAACACAAAATGAGAAGTGTGTTTGTAATTACATAATTTCAAAAAATTTCAGAGCTTTAATTACAGGTAAGAATTTTACTTGTTTGTTTGCGTGTTACATTCAAATCTTGTGATCGATATTTTACATACTTGCCAATGTCCAATCGAGGTGAAATTTTGTAGACAGATTTCCAGTGATAATGGATGAATCAATAAAAAAAAATCGAAAATTTTCCAAAAATTAGAAACATTTAAAAATTTGAAAAATTTGTCCAATCAAGTTGAAATTTTGCATGTGCACAGATTTCCGGTAATAATGCATGAATCAATAAAAAATTGGAAAATTTTCCAAAATTTGGAAATACTCTTAACATTTTAACAATTTATCCAATCGAGCTGAAATATTGCATGTGCATAGATTTCCGGTGATAATGCATGAATCAATAAAAAACTGGAATATTTTCCAAAATTTGGAAAAACTCTCAACATTTTAACAATTCGTCCAATCGAGCTGAAATTTTGCGTGTGCACAGATTTCCGGTGACAATGCATGTATCAATAAAAAATTGTAAAATTTTCCAAAATTTGGAAATACTCTTAACATTTTAACAATTTGTCCAACCGAGCTGTAATTTTGCATGTGCACAGATTTCCAGTGACAATGCATAAATCAATAAAAAATTGGAAAATTTTCCAAAATTTGGACAAACTCAACATTTTAACAATTTGTCCAATCGAGCTGAAATTTTGCATGTGCACAGATTTCCGGTGACAATGCATGAATCAGTGAAAAATTGGAAAATTTTTACAAAATTTCTAAAACTTATCCCATCACGTTGAAATTTTGCATGTGCGTGTATTTCCGGCGACAATAAAAAAATGGAAATAATGAATCAGTAAAAAAAATTTTCGTAGTTTTTAAATAAATAAATATTTTTACAAACCAATTATTTTTAGTGTTGTTAATGTATATACTTTTTTTTAGTTTGTTATCTCACTGGTGAATATAATGGGTGTTCAATCTAACGTCGCGTGACCAATACCACCCTGCTACTAACTTATACCAATTGCAACAAATTGGCTTGGTCGATTTTGTTGAAATTGAGACTGATTGTTACTACAGCAATATAAAGCCATTCTCCATTGTTAAAATGGGGTGATCAATCACACCCAATAATCAGGGGTGAGATTGATCACCAACTTTCTATTTATTTTTGTTGTTATTTCTGAATTGTCTGGTCTAATATTTTCTATTCCGATAGAACTACATCTATATCAAGACCTGCCAAATATGGTTTATTTCACTCTAAAGGTAAAAGAGTTATTCATAATATTAAGTTTAAAATGATCAATCTCACCCCACATTACGGTAGTAGAGATCTGCAATTTTGGAATCAGGCATTAGAATCAAACTACTATGAGACTATATCCTAAAAATTATTTTTAGAATAGTGAAAAAAGTTATTTCGGAAAAATGACTCTAAAGTAGTTTTCTTTTTACACATTAACCTTAAAAGTCGTAAATGTTCTGAAGATTTTTCTCAGGTATCTATTCACAGAATCTTAAAAGTAATATGCTCATCAAACTAAATGTAACAAATGTACATTTTTCATTTCGTCCAATATGTTTCAAAGCCCGGTCTGTTTTGATAAAAGTCTTCCTTTAATTCATTTTGCAATGATTTAAAAACTAATATCCATATCTCGGAAAACGTAATTCTTCATAAAAGTTGAACAACAATGCAATCTCCAAAATTGTAAACAAAGTAACGGAACAGACATGTATTCTGTACCTAATTACAGTTTCTTTTGGCCTTTCCAATTTTAGCCGTTACATAAAATCTGACTTTAACCTAACTTACCATGATGATCGTAGCGATGTGGGCTGTCATAAGGGAGTAAACCCCACCGCTGGCACCCGCCAGGTAGACACTAGGATCAGTTACAGAAGTCCCCAACGATCCTGCTAAGACGCCACATAAATAGACAATTAGGACGCGCCACCACTTGTGCACCATTTCCAACGGTACTCCGAGCAATAACTGGATGAGCAAGTTCACGAACAAATGGAAGAATCTGCAAGACAAAGCAAGTTCTTTTATGATAATTTGTCATAAAATGTTTTAAAATATTTTAATGTTTTATTTGACAAAATGGCTTCTAAAGTGGAAAGAACAAGCAGACAAAGAGAAAAAAACATTTATTGTAGTTTAAAAAACAATACAAATAGCATACTGTGTAAGAATTATTAAACAAATTGTTTATATCAGTCTCATTCATGCATGGTACCAGTATCTAGGTGTTTTATAATTTAAAAATGATATGTTTGTGACAACTTTTCACGGACTGGCTCAAATATTAAGGCTCCCGTCTCAATTCAAATAATGATCTGAGAAAATGATGAACAGAGGGGTTGCTGGTTTTAAATATTAATATGTTGGTTTTATCGTCATTTATTTTTAAACTATTAGTGTTGAACCAACATTCTGCTCTATTATAAATTTCCTCACATTTCCCTCTCAATTCATCGACATCTATCTGCCACCAAAAGATTGGTATCATCAGCAAAGCAGGTGATAGCTGTTCCCTCTGAGACTATAATGTTACTCAAGTCATTTATAAATATAAGAAAGAGATAAGCACCCAAAATGCTGCCTTGAGGGATTCCAACAAAGTTTTCAGTGGCTGATGACAATCCTTTTAATCCGATTTTGTTTACAATTACTTGCTGGTTTCTGTCCGATAAGTATGACTTGATAGGAAACGAGACCGATTTTAATATTATTAATTGTGTACGAACAGATTTTTCTCTTTAAAAAAAATGTTTGCGGACGGTTCTGGTATACGTTTGGCACTGATAGAGCGTATTAATTTTTGATTTTGAGATAATGCAAGACCCCTATTGTATTGCCTTCTATTTGTACAAATATTAAAACTGGACTGTGTTTGAGTTTTCTAGTCGATGATATAAGTAGTGTTCGATTGCTGGCCGCGATTAGTTCTGTTCAATCTGATTAGCGATCAGTTGGCTAAAGTGAAGTTCGATTGCTCGGTTGACGTCTGACCCAAACTGATTCCACCAATAGGAAGCAGGTATTTCAAATTTGCGATCAAAAATATCGAAACGCGATCAATTGAAAAGATCGCGACCAGCAATCGAACATACCTATAGTACTTTCACAGTAGTTGCTATTGTAAACATGATTGCCAACTCACTACATACACGCACTACAATCCTCCAGAGTGCAAGTCTAGAGAAGTTCAGAAGAAAGTAACTTGTACTCTAAACATTTAATTATATTTTATAATGTATTACAGCAGACAATAATCAGACGCAAGTGCCATCAGAAAGCATTTCTATATTTGTAATCCACATCAAAATTTGCATAAATAATTTTCATAAATATTGAAATTCCTTTCCGATGGCAGTTGCATAAGGACCTTCAGAATCGAATGGTAGCGAGCATTTCACGATTGGCGCAATAATTATGACGTGGGTTATTTTTGCGTTTTGGGGGTCGGAGACGGGAGTCTTAACATGAATTAACATTTCATGGAAGAGCTTAAATGTACAAACCTGACAAAAGAAAACTACAAAATGGTTGCAAATGTTTTACAATTTTTACAAATTAGTAACCAAAATATAGCAGCAGACCAAGGTCACTGTGATAATTTTGTTCTCATGTTTTAGATTTTTTTCCAGTTTTTGAATCTGGCATCAAAACCTTTACCGTTCATTGTCAATAGATAGTTAGGAATGGGTTAGTTGGGACAATGACATCCAGAGGGCAGGGGGTTTGAGCAAGATTCATTCACAAATTATAGCGTTTACGATTTATGGAAATGACTTCTATTACTTTTAGAGCTTAATTAAGTTTTCAACAATTACAACCTGTGACGAGCTGTTTTAAAAAAATAGGGGGGGGGGGGTTGGAGGTTCATCAGGTTCATTGCCTGATAAGGTCTCAGAAGCAGGTCACGTATAATAACTACTCGTTTCGTCAGGCACTAAAGAATATCATCGAAAACATATTGCAAATTTTCTGATGTTCTTTTTCACGTATTTGCTTACCCGATGTGGACAAACATATAGCTGACGTATCTCCAGGCTTCCCTCCTGCGGTGAGGGTTGTAAATGAGCGCCTTGCCCATGGGGCCCGATCCGGTGGTCTGATCCTGTACGGCGTCGATCGTGTAGAAGACAATCACGGTCAACGAGATGAGTATCATGCTGACCTTTGGGGGCCAGCATGAGTACCTCTCCTCATATTGGCCGTCCTGCGTGTCGATGCCCCGTCCGTCGGGCCCCACCTTCTGGCAGTGCTGCGGCGGCAGGAGAAAGTGTATGTACCTGCGATAGATAAGATAAATATATGTCATAACATTTCGGAAATGTAACAAATAAATACATAAAAAAACATGATTAAGGGCCGATCTTACAAAGCACGTTATACCATGGTATAACTAAATATTGGTATAAATGCCAGTATAAGTTGTTATTACTATGACAACACAAATATTTTAGCCAATGGGAGGCGGCATAGCACTATTTATACTGGGAATAACTATTCCACTATTTATACGTACACTTGTAAGATCGACCCTTAATGTATTAAATAAAACTAGAAGCAAAAGTAGGTATTTGATAGAGATGCCGCGAATACTCGCTGTTATTCGGTATTCGACATTTGTTTGTTATTCATCGAATACCGAATAATAGCTAGTATTATTCGACATTCGGCGAATAGTTGTCTGAAATAAACTATAGACTAAAAATAATCAAACTTTAACTTTTCTTAAAAAACAAAACACACTTAGTATTAATTATTATCATTAATATAAAAAGTTACAAAAATAAAAAGTCAAAAATCAGTCATGTTGAAGTTAATTAGTTAGTATTTTTAATTCATATTTAAAGTTCAAAAGGGGCAGATTGTGGTACAAAAAAACTACTTTTTCTGGACGATTGGGATCAAGTCGGTTGTGCTTTTCGTCATAAATCAAACCAGCCGCAGAAAATAGTCTTTCTGAATAAAAAGAGCTTGCTGGTGTGATTAAGTATCGTTTAGCAAAGCTTACTTAAACTATATTAAATGCTGGGTTATACAAAGGAAAGTATTCCTCGTCAAATAGGTACAAGAAAAGGATTGCCAGCATTTAAAAATGTAAAATCTTTTCTCATAACCTTAAACAAATTAGATTACTGTAACAAATTAATGATTGATAAGTTCATGACTACTACAAGCGTGATATTATTATTTGATAACAAATAAATTATTTTTTATATTCGATTGTTTATGTCGAATAATAACGTCGAGTTATTCGAGTATTCGCCATAGGGATAGGCGATTAATCGGTATTCGACTATTCGCTATAACAACTATTTGCGGCATCTCTAGTAGTTGTGTCATATCGTATGATAGCCAAGGCAATCAAGTGTCAAAAAGTAACTAAAGTGAAGGAAAAACAGACAGGTCGAAAATTGGTATTTTAGTACATTTTGATGACTTGAAAAATTCCAATTCCAATTTTCAGCTGATTGCAAATTGAAGTTTTTACTGATACGGATTTCTTTTTTCTACGCTTATATTAACTTCACTAGTTGTTTGTTTGTTACGTTCAAATCTTGTAATTGATATTTTACTTACTTCTCATTGTCCAATCGAGTTGTAATTTTGCATGTGGACAGATTTCCGGCGACAATGGATGAATAAATAAAAAAAAATTCCAAAATTAGAAAAATTTGTCCAATCGAGTTGAAATTTTGCATGTGGACAGATTTCCAGTGACAATGAATTAATCGATAAAAAATGGAAAATTTTAAAAAGCTGGGAAAACTTGAGAATTAAAAAGAGATAATTTTTTTTATATAAAAGAAATAAAATTTATAAACTTATGCATCAAGAATTGGACTACAGTATTAATATATTTATTTATTATTTATTTATTAATCGTTCAGTGTACAAGCGGGCGTAGCCCAAACCAGTACACACATACAGAGATACAAGACTAATATGTCAAAATAGTATGTATAGGATTTACATAATTAACATAAAATTATTAAAATTATTAATAAAAAATTAAACAATGCTGGGAAATTAATCTGATAAACAAAAGAACAGAAAGCAAATTTGAATGAGCCAACCATTCCAGTCACAAAAAAATCATGCAAGTCATAAAAAAAGAGACTCTGTCGTAACTAGCATCTAGATTGTCCTCTAGTAAGTAGTCCCGGACATTCACGAGCGCAGGCGGTGAGCCGTCAGGTTCAGTCGGGACTCTCGGTAATAGCTCTCGGTATACATAGAATTAGTGTATACGATAGAAACCAACCAATGTCGACTTTCCAGCGAATTCGATAGCACAGACCAGGGTTGTTATAAAAAACGTTTTTTTTTATTTTGAACAAAACAAACATGTTTTTTTATAAAATGATGTTTTTAAACACGCAACAATGTTTTTAAACACTTCGCAAAAAAAACATGTTTTAAAACATGAAAAAAACATGTTTTAAATCACAAAAAAAACATGTTTTCAATAAGGAATAAAAATTGTTTTAAACATGTTTTAAATCACGCAATTGTTCATTTGTAAACATTTTCATCGGCGTTTTTTCATATGTCAGTTCACAGTAGAGCTAAATCTGTTGTGTGAATGACTTTTTGTTGTGACGCTAGAGGGCGCCAGTAATGCAATGTCGGCCAAAATCGATTTAGTTAGTGTTTAGTTATTCATAGTTTATTCATAGACCAATTCATAGTCACCAAGTAAATACACAAAAAAGTTATGTTGGCGTTGCGTTCGTGATAAAAATTGACGATCGATATATTTTTGTGTTCAGAATGTCATCCTGATAGAATATATCACACAAAGAATATAGGGTGCCATTTAAAATTTCAATGATGACGTCATTTCCGGAAAAACCGGAAGTCATATTAACCTCAAGAGTATCTCAAATAATGGAATTTTTTGTCTATTAACACTTTCCCAAAATTCTTTCGTCCAGTTTTATAAACAAAAAAAAATAAACGGGAGTACCTATGGCGTGCGTCACCCGGTATGTTATTAAGTTATTCTAAGGGCCGATATATTCACCTATCGTCAAAGTTGTCGTTAGCCAACGAACAGATTACGCTAACGTTCACGTTAAAAATGATTCTGTCTTTTCACCGATCTGTAAGTTATCGTCAGGTAACGAGGACGTAAACATCGCTAACGAATGTTTTTCGGCAGTATAGTATCAAATGTCGGTAAAAAAGGTGTACTAAATCAACACTTGGATCATAACTTGGACTAATTGCCGCTAGATGTAGCGCCGTAAATGACATTGATAGACATTGACAAAACGTAACCAAAATTCATTCGCACCCAATTCTAACCGCATCAATTAAAAAAGACCACCAAAAGTAAAAAAAAAAATGGTATGAAAGACGAATTGAGCAAATTCGGCCATATTAACTAAATATTGCGTGCGTTCTGCCACTTTAGGCGCTAACCGCTTGAACTCAGCGGACGGCGGCAATTGGGCAGCAACAGCATGAGCGCGACGGCCATTGGTTGCTGAGTTCAAGCGCTTAAGCGGCTTAAAGTGGCAGAACGCGCCCAATGACTTCAATTAATACAGTACCACGTACGTACGTAAATATTTGTCAGTTTGACTTTTTGTTTGACATTCAGCACATGCTCTGTGACCAATCAAAGTGTTCGTCATTAGTTTACGGCAGGTTCATTCGATCGCTAAATAAATTTGATCGTTAAGCGTATTTATCCGGTCGGTAACGTTAACAGCAGGTGAATAGACACCTTTTTACCATTTATCTTGTCGTTTAGATGACGAGCAGTTTCACGATAGGTGAATATATCGGCCCTAAAAGTTTTTGTTCATTGTAGTTACATGTTATCACTGAATGTATTATTATATTTGATAAAGAACTTTTTTTTATTAATAAACACAATATTTAAATATTTTTTGATTTTTTAATTGATCCATGCATAAAAATCTTGAAGACAGCATACAACTCTGATTAAATAATTAAATATGTTGTCCAAATTTCGGTAGTTCAACACATATTTTAAACATTTAAACAAACTGTTTTAAACAAGTTGAAAATAAAATACTTTAAAACAAAATATTTGTTTTAAAACATGTTTAAAATAATGTGTTAAAACAAAGTATTTTAAACATTAGAACAAACTCTTGTAAACATGTTTAAAACAAAATATTTGTTTTAAAACATGTTTAAAACAATGTTTTAAAAGAAAGTGTTTTATACATTTAAAACAAACTGTTTTACACGTTTTAAAAAAAAAATGATTTAAAACAAAATATTTGTTTTAAAACATGTTTAAAACAATCTTTTAAAACAAATGTTTTAAAACATAACAACCCTGGGATAGACTGGTTCTCCCTATATTTGATTCGATTGAAAAGGGCGTGATACCGATGTAAACAAACTATAGCGTACGTTGTAAAGTCACTAATTAAATAATTTAGTATCTTGTTTTCTAACAACAGATCTTTTGTGTCCGTTCTAATAAAATAATCCTGTCCGCGCTTATGCCGTGTACGGCAGAAAGTTGGACGCTAATAGGAGAATCCTAAAATGCAAATATGAGAATGTAATTATCTCAAGAGTATATTTATGGTGCAAGCTATGCAAAAAATTTATTTTAAAAAGTATTTAGAAATATCAAAATATGTCATAATACGAAATTATAATCATCTTCTTCATTGCATATACCAGGTGTTGTTATTAACAATTAACATTTTTTATCAATTTCTCAGAAAAAATTGAAATATGCTGCGAAGCCGACGAGTCAGCTGCACGATAATTGCAATTTTTACAAAAACGTGCTACTTGATTGACAACTTATGATTATATGTGATTTAGGGTGATTTATAATTTGATACCTCCTTTTTCGATCGACTATAGTTCTCGAGATGTTCTAAAGTTTTGTGATAGTGGCTAAACTAATAAACAAAGAGATAAAGCAGATGATGGATAAATAAATACTATCAATGGATGATATTCCGAACATGTGATACAAATAATAATTTTTCACGTTAATAATATATATTAATAATATTATTCCACGTTCTTTGTTTATTCATTTACTTGCGCTCATAAAACTTTCAAGTTTAATGAGAGATTAATGCCCACAAGTTGCAAGTTGCGATTATGCAAGTTACCTTACATAATGGTATTCACTACATAAACTAAAATGTCTATAAACAAACACACTGGCAAATTTAACCGGTACTCTGTACTACCCTGACAGCTACGGTTACGCTTAAATTATGGTCGCTCAACGTCGCCTGCACTCGTAAGTGTTCGGGATTACTTACTAGAGGGCAAACAAGACGCTAGTCTATGTCGTATACTCTCGGTAATCTGACTACGGTCTAATACCTACTACCCCGTAGTCCGAACAGACTACAACTCTGCACTACCTCGTATTCCAATCATTTGCCAATGCAATCATTTGCCAAGTAGTCTCAAAACCCTACAGCTTAATGCTTTTAAAGTAAAATTGAAACAGTGGTTGGTCGAAAACTGTTTCTACTCGATGAATGAGTTTTTTAGTGTTAAATTGCTTTGTTTCTTTTGTACTGATGTTTGCCGAAATATTTTTTTTGTATTCTCTATCGCATCAATAAAGTTTCTTATTATTATTATAATCCAAACACCGCACCTGATTTTTAACCCTGGTCCGAACAGAAAAATTATAGTATGGCCTTGGTATCAAAGGGCAACCTTGTACTCCGAACAACTTATTAGTCCGAATAGGGGTATGCAAAAGCAGATTCAGATTAGCGAGAGTGTACCTACTGTATATCAGAAAATTGAAAATTGTTATTCTGTAATACTTTTAATTTATGCCATACATTATATTGTAGAAAGGGAAGTTTAGATTCATGGATTGAAATAGCTGTAACAAATAAATAAAACAAATGAATGATTAATTATTAGCGATTATTTCTTACTTCATTTACATGTATGAACATAGGTATAACATGAATGATTCATGAATGAAGTTATTGAAGTTATTCCATACACAATACACGTGCATGGAAAATATTGTCAGTAATTACTCTGATTAAACACGGAAACAACATACTCTGCATTATAAATATACAATATACTACACACAGTATGTCCCCGGATCCAAGTTACAAAGAGGAAAAAGTTTTATATTACTGATTCTTCAAACATATCTCAGCATAAATAATGCGTTGGATATGCGTGGAAAAGAAAAAATGTTGAATTTCAAATTAAGATGTAATCATCGAAACCAAGTCTTTTGATATTACGGTATCGAACAAATCAAATTCAAATAGGACTAAATAATTGAGTTAAATATTTGAAATTTAAATTGATGTAATAACGCACTACGTAAGTAATAAATAATTTTTTATTTGCAAGGGAACAAATCAACTATTGAAACAACTTTTGTTTGATGATTGTCGGTTGACATTAGAAATGTCCGTTCTTGTCAAACGATCAGATGACGTGGAATCGCCAAAAATTAGTTGAATCCATAATATACTTAATTACCGGTTCATTTTCTCGTATTGGTTCCTGAATCATTTTGATAGTAAATTTTGTCCACTACAATGTGATATTTTTAGTTTTGCGATTAAGTAAGTGAGATTCGTGGAATGAAGGATTAAACGCCGACAATTTTTCAATAGTTTTTAATTATTTACATGTTTTCCTATTACCATCCAGAAAGCCGCTTGGAACAACACTAAAGAAATCACCCATAGAACTATTGGAAATAATTATCCTATGGAAATTAGAGAAATGGTCAAGCAAAAAAGACAAGCTAGAAGAAGATGGCAACAGTCACGAGATCCAGCTGACAAAACCATACTTACTAATAAATCCCAACAACTTAAACGCGAAATTCAAAAAGTAAAAGAGGCATCATTGGAAACCTTCTTGACCAGATTGACTCCCGATAAAGAAACAGATTACTCGCTGTGGAAAGCAGTGAGGAAATACAAGAGGCCAGTGGCCCAAGTCCCACCTATGAGACGAAGAGACGGTACCTGGGCAAGAGACAATAAACAGAAGGCTGAAATTTTTGCAGAACATCTAACAGAAATCTTCCAGCCCCACAACATCGAATCAGAGCCAATCACGAATGAAGATATAACCTATGATGGAGAAGCCATACAGCTAGTTACTCCAAAGGAAGTTGCCAGAGAAATCAAGACAAACCTGAATCCAAAGAAGGCACCTGGATATGACCTTATCACAGGAGAAGTTCTTAAGCAATTACCTAAGAAAGGTATTGTTATGCTGACGTACCTAATAAATGCATCGTTCAGATTAAAATACGTCCCACATGTCTGGAAAGTTATCATGATACCAAAACTAGGCAAACCACCGACCGAGGCCAAATCATATCGCCCAATATCACTGTTACCAATGATATCGAAGCTCTTTGAAAAGTTGCTTCTAAAGAGAATGAAACCTATCATTGAGAGAAAAGGACTAATTCCTAATCACCAATTTGGTTTTAGAGAAAAGCATTCCACTATAGATCAAGTCCATAGAATAACAGATATCATAGAGAAAGCATTAGAAGAAAAGCTTATTTGCTCAACAATCTTTCTTGATGTGACACAAGCTTTCGATAAGGTTTGGCACAAAGGATTGATACACAAACTAAAGAGTATGCTACCTTTACAATACGTCGAGCTGCTAACATCTTATATATCTGATAGACTATTCAGAATAAAACAGATCGATGAATACTCGGAACTAAAAGAAGTCAAAGCTGGGGTACCCCAGGGTAGTGTATTGGGACCAATTCTCTATCTACTATATACAAGGGACCTTCCACAGATGGAAAATGTAACAGTCGCCACATTCGCAGATGACACGGCTCTAATGGCAGTGGGATCAACTATTGGTAAATCTACCAGGAATCTTCAACAAGCTAGTAATAAAATATATAAATGGACCAAAAAATGGAAGACCAAGCTCAACGAACTGAAATCTGTCCACATTAACTTTACAAACAAAAGAATCGAGGACATACCTCATGTCAAGATTAACGACACCATAGTTCCATATGCGAACACTGCAAAATATTTGGGTGTGACACTGGATACAAAACTTAGGTGGAAAGAACATGTTAAGAAGAAAAGAGTAGAGCTTGGCCTCAAATACAGAGAACTGTACTGGCTTCTGGGAAGACACTCTCAGTTGTCAGTACAGAACAAACTACAAGTTTACAACCAAGTATTAAAACCGATTTGGTTATACAGCATCCAGCTTTGGGGCTGCGCAAAAAGCTCCAATATACAAGGAATCCAGATTTTCCAAAATAAAGTACTAAGGAATACGGTTAACGCTCCTTGGTACATACGGAACAGTGACCTGCACCGTGATCTTGGTGTCCCACAAGTCATCCAAGAGATAAAAAGATTCGCCACTAAGCATGAATCTCGCCTAAGCCATCACGTCAACGTAGAGGCCCTGCAGCTACTGGACAACCAGAACCTAGTGAGAAGACTAAAAAGAACTAAACCCTTCAAACTAGTGAATCAGTGAAATTGTAAAAAGCAGAGCACAGTGAGTGAAGTGTTAGTGCTTCTTGTTTGGGACAAAGTAAATATAGGGACATCAGTGGATAGCCTATTAGAAACAAGTACCTAGTTTTAAGAATTCAGAGTAAAATTGATGGTTAATCTTTTAGATTAGTTTCAATATGTTAAGCATCCTATGCTTATTAATAAAAAAAAAATGGTTTTCCTATTAACTATGATTCCAAAGATTTTAATATATTACAACTGGAACCATAAGCTATCGATTGAAAAATATGTAGCTAATATTGCAACTTTTGATGCAACGGTAATAAAAATTAAACTACTTCACCCAACACTTTATATTATTGCACTTAAGTTCACGTTACATCCAAATATGTAAATTGCCAAAATCAAAACATTACTACAGTACTTATGAAAATGAAAGTTGCATACAAACAGGACATCAAAACAATAAGACTATTGCGTAGGCAGAAACAACAATTTGTTACAGATAGGTTTGTTGCCAAACAAAATGTACATAAGTGTACACATAAAAGATAACTTATAGATAGCCTAGTCCTCCAAAAATACCTGAGAGATAATATCATACATATAAATTTACATGAATAAATTGGACTTCGAGTCAAACTTCCTGTTCCGATATGCAAATCAATACAAAATATGACACTCCATGGTTTTCTTTTACGTTTGATTTTACGTAACGTATTTCTAACTTGAGATAGCTAGAACTGATGCTAGAACACTGGTCGACAAATTTGAATTTGTTGTCGGTAACTTTAATCTATATATACTCTTTTCTTTATTTGGACATGCTGATTTTGTATATTGCCCTAAAACTGTTAAAAGTGGTCTCATTTATCCATAATTTTCAACTTTCTTAAAAAATAAAATTTATTTATAATTAATGTTCATTTATCTAACAAAAAACATAAACAAATAAACTATTTTATGCAGGATATATAACATTTTGTAATACCTATATCTTTTTCTAGACTTTCATTACAGAGCAATTACCATCAAAACAAACAAATGACTGTTCTCTGGATATCATCATGTGTACGATTAATTACATAAGTACTTTACATAAGAATAATTATGATTCTATTAATTGTTTTCATACTTTGATATTTGTATTTGTTGAATATCTCAAGAACTATAAAGCAATTAAAAAGTTTTCTGGACATTTAATTATGAAGATATACTAAATATTGATTTTAAAATTCTTTGAAACAATTCATATTACTAAGAATTAGAAAACTCATGGATTATAAATCACGTAATCCAATGTATTAAATAAAACCTGGCCTATCTCCAATCAAACAAAGTAAGATAAAATAAAAATTTAATTTTGATAAGCAATAAATCACAAACCCACATAGTACAATTTAGTACAATTAGCTCATAGTTTCCACAAATAAAAAAAAAACACTATCACTACCCAAACACATGAATCACGACAACCATAACAGAATCATGACACAAGTAGAGCATGAGTCGTGATCAAGAATTTCCTCGAATTTCCCGCATATAAAAATAGACTTACCTGTTCATATATTGTCCGAAATAATATTTATTTTCTGGGTCGGTAACCATTCTAACAAATTCCTGGCAGTCCAATTTCCCATCATCGTTGCGATCAGCTCTTTCATGAACTTTCTTGATAATATGCCTTGCGATTTTATGATCATTACATTGCAAAAACTGCCATAGTTCCGTGTAGCAAACAAAACCATCGCCATCAGCGTCAACCTGCGCGTATTCGAAAGTTTAAATAAATTGGGTGCGGTTTTTACAGTAACGCTCTTAAAAAAGTAACTCACCTGTCGGAAAAGATCTTCTAAATCTAACCGTCTATTGCCTTCCGTTAAAGGTATATCGACCGTAGAATTACTTCTGGCCCTAGACATTGTAATCGAATGCATTAGTACGAGGAATTTGCAAATATTCACTAAGAACTACTTTGCTGAAATGACCAATATTCCACAGGTACCCCCCTTATAAATTTACTCAAATAATAGATAAGACAATTATCTTATCGATATTTGTTATCCCCCATAATGTTGTATTATTAGATCGTATGTACTCACATTATCGCAAACTGTTGAACCCCGATATACAGAAGCCAATTACAAACAAACGTGACGTTTACAACAATCTACAATCTTGCCGACTTGTCAAATTTGACATCTTTATTCTGCCCCTAACTTAATTGTTGTGATTCAAATACTCCCTAAAACATGTCGCATGAAACGGTGAGCCAAATACCGTCAAACGCCCAGAAAATAACCGGAAATTACAGATGTTTTGACGATATAGCTAATTTAATAATAAGGTAATTTAAAACTGAAATAAACAGCATAATTTTAAACCGGGCGCGTGACAATTCGAAATAGCGCGTTCCCAAACTCATCGCGTTCCGATACTCATTTCAGGGTGCAACTCAAAGAGATAATCAACGAGAATATAATCGATTCTTCGGAAACTGTCGATGTGGAATCGAAGAATTTTCGATGGCAGGAGAAGAAATTCGGGAAATCCGAAAGGGAATTCTATGGTGATTCGAAAAATTGTGTTACTGACTTGGATAAGAAATACCACGAAGATGTAAAGAATACGTTGGATAGTGATGATGTTTTGTATAGCTACGTAGACGAGGACGATTTTTGTTACCAAGAAGATGTAAAATTGGTCATACAAAACGAAAGACCAACTATATTACTAAAATTTCTGTTTTAGAACGTATCCACATCTTCCTTCGCCAGTAAACTGTCGTTACAAATGAACGCGTTACGATTCGTCGAACACGAAGCGCCAAATTCAAGATTTGACTTCACAGAAAACTTAATCAAATCTTCCAATAACCCATTCATCGACAATAATTTTGAAATTATGCACGTAATGGCGGATTTTGGGTATGTTCATCTTGACATTCCTTATTTGCATTAATTTTATACTAATATTTTAGAGATTATCTAGAAAATACTTGGATAAAAAGTGAATATATTTTATGTACGCTCAAATATAATAAAAACAAAAAAGTATTATCAATTTTTCCTGATTTTACCGTATTTGGGTCATACCGATTGACCGTCGAAGGCGACTTGACTAAAAACTACGAGTATACTATTGAAAACGGTTCGGATTGTATAAATCAAGAATTATTTGAAAGAGAACATGAAATTCTGAATAAGGTAACATTCAAATGTATATATTTCGTTGCAAGCTGTTACGAATTTTACGATTTTAGATCGCATCACATGAAAGAAAATTGAAACAACTGACGATCGGTTACAACTTTATCATTCCACCGAAGAACAAGCTCCACGTTCACTTATTTTTGGAAATCGTAAAAGCAAAGAATTTTGAATTTAACGATATCTACGTACAGTATTTCCTCGATCTACCCGATGGTTGGGGATGCTTTGATCAGAGTAGCCTTAAGGGTGTTACCCAGGCCTGCCACACTAAAGATATGGACGGCACTGCGTATTTTGGGTTACCATTTGAGGTTATGTTGGATTTTGACCTTGCAAAATTGAATAAAGTTTGTAAGTTATATCGGTTATATGTATGTATTAAATTAATTATTTGATATGCTAATAAGATTTTGTTATTAGGTGTTCTAGGCGCTCCTTATATATATTTTGAGGTTATATCTAAAGACACATTTGACCGATTTAGAACGGAAGGTATTACCTATACGAAACTACCGGTTTATCCGGGTTCTTACGATTTTAAATTAAATTGCTTGAGGATTTTTCCGAATAAACTTTCTCTGAATTTAAGGCGATTTTTTATCGGTGATTATAAAAATTACGATGACATAACCTGGTTTGGGTTACCGAAGGAACATGAAGTTAGTTGTACATAAAAGATGGAATTATATCTACTGTAGATTTGATTTTTTAGGATACCGTTTTGAACAAACATGGCGTTACTACGGTTGGTACTGGCGAGATTGAGGTTAGGGTCAATGTGGTCCACCAATCGCAAGCGTTTATCAATGACGTCAGTAAGAATGAGGATAGAGGGGAGAAATTTATTTTGGAGAAATTGGGTTCTTCCGCTTTGGTGAAAAGTGTTGAGCAAGTTTTAGAAGCTTTCAAAAGAGCTAGGGAGAATATGCTAGAAGCCAGAAGAAAAGCAGCTTAATTTTAATATAATAATATGTGTAGTTTATAGTAATGTATGTAATTCTGAACACTAATAATAAATAATTTATAGAAATCGCAATGCCCGGTATTCATAAATGTCTCTGCTGGTAGAGTATGCAACCTAATTAGCACAGTTGCAATTTATTTTTACAAGAAACTTTGTCGATTTTGTCCCAATCCCGAAGAAACAATTGTTAATTAGGTTAACTCCAAGTAAACTGAACATCGGAACAATAACACTGTATATTCTTAAAAACAATAAGTAAATAGTTAATTCAATAATAGAAGTGTTGTTTTGAAACATAAAGAGCTGACATCTATTGTCTAATCAGTGAAATAATGTACGTAGGATAATATTCCGTTAGATGGGGCAACATGCTACAAATGTAATGTTATCTTTGTAGTTCTAGTGAATATCATAATAGACGTGATGGGAATATAAACATCAAATTTGATATTTTTAATAAATAATTAGTACTTAATTATAATACATATTCAATCTTTTTGTATATGTATTTTTTATCGTAAATTATTGAATATTCAAAAATAGTTCGATCATTAACTCAATAAAAAGGCGGGTGCTTTCACATTTTTTTTATAAATGCAATTATCTATTATATACAGTATGATGGATTTCAATCATTTAGAAAGTGGCAATTTTAAATTACGGTATGGGTAGTTCTTTCGCATTTTGCATAAATCTGCATTCGTTAACAGTAATTTTATAGGCTAACGTGTTTAATGCAGACGATTTATTTATTATAGTTAACGTTTCCTTGGTTTCTCGTATTGCAAAACAATCTCATGTATCAGACAATTTGTTGTTTCTGCGAGAGTGTAAATTTACGGTGACAAAACAAAATAAATAAGTGCCCTTGCTAAACTTTTTTGGGCCTGTGTGACGTCATAACCAATAGAAAAGGTGGAAAACTTGATAGTATTTTTTTGTTTATAGTATTGTGATTATTTTTAATTATAAAGAAATTGATCAATAATTCAGTAACAAATGTTTATAACAGAAAAAAAGATAAATAATCCTTGCCCATTGTTTTGCTAGCCACTCCCCCTAGATAAAAAATCCTTCTTTCACAGAACAACACCAAAACCAAAAATGAAATATTATCGTCTCTATCCTGCTCTCATTCTATTGTTTGCTTTAATGTTATTGAATTTTCCTCATTGTTGGTATTTGCCATTAATAAATTACAAAGGAATTTCTATTGTTTACTCTCCATAAGAAATAGTATAGACTCTCGCGCAGTAGCGACTTGCAAAAGTTTATAGTGGGAGGCTGCAATAATCAAAATCATGAGAACCCATTTGTAAAGATAGAAATTTTTCTGAAGAATTTCAAAACTTAGTTATTTCTCCCTAACATTAAATCATGCTTAACAAATTTTCTAAATATGCAACCGAGTACCTGTGACCTTTATTGTTGAGACTGAACTCTATAATTTAAATAAAACTCCAGATCCATACGTTTTATGTCTATTTTTACGACTTTGCGCATGACCTAAATTGGACGAGTGCACTGTGCAAAATTATTCGCGCCATTTTTTAAATTTATATAAGTAGATTATGGTAAATTAAAATCAACATTAGATCATTATCGTTAATGGTGACACAAAACTGTTTTATGATTCTTTATCAGATACGTATACGAAATTTTATGTACAGAAAAAAAAGTTTTTGTAACAGAGAATACCTATGTTAAAATGCCTCAATCTTTCGCACTAGCTAAAAGTTTGATTTTGAAAGTCGACATAAAACTTCTTGAAAAAATAAAGTTTTGCACTCTGTCTTAGGGTATAAAACATCAGAATTCATCATTGTTGGTAAAAGGCAAGCTGGCAGCGCGCTTGTATTACTATAGATACGCGCTTCCCCGCGTCGACCGCCTACCCCCAGTACTCGACCGGTTTGGAGCGCGCGGCAGTTTTCGGTCATGTTTGCAAGCATTTATCACCTATTTCGCAACATTTTAACGCAAAATAAGAATAGACGTTTTGTGGCACAATACTTTTACTTTCGAAATACGTAAAAAAAATAAAATCGGACCACCTCCGACGCATCCAGGCTCGCCGAAACATATTGAATAAAAATATTCAAAGCGCAATTGTGCAAAAACTAATCATCAATCGCTACTTTCACGCGAAAACCTTCCGCTACAACTTTGAAAATGGCGGAATTATGAATTATTGAAAAAGCGCAGATTTATATTAATTCAATCGAGTCCGTGCAGGGTTCATTTTTTTCGTCTTTTCATTTTCTACAATTCGTCTGTTGAAAGCATCAAGATTACTCCATCGGTTCAGTTTTTACAAGCGACAAACCAAAAAAAAACACGATTTTTTGAGGTTTTTTGTTTATAACAAATTAAGAAAGTATATTTGCGAGTAGGAAACATCACAATACATATACGGACTGTTCCACGTGACCTGGGACCGTCGGCTTCCTGCTAGTATTTTTGTCACCCAAAAATCTCCATTGCCTGGCCTAATTTTGCACAAGATAAGTAAGTACCTAATATCTAGATAAGTAAGTAATAGTTGGCAAAAGGAAAATGCTGTAATATCTCATAGCTAATCAATACCGACCAGAGAAACATTTTACTTGATTAGTTAGTAACTGTCAATTATCCAATACGCTGTTACGTACATTTATACATAGATACTATATAACCTCCAAGTCCCTTTGTTATGGTTACGGAAACAGGCTTTTCGTAGTTTTTCCTTTGTTCAGTTCAATTGTTTGAGCAGCCATAAAGGTTACGTTTCAAAGTTTGACCTCTAAATTTTTCAAAACGCCCTATCGTGTTTTTTCTTTGCTGTAGGCGAAAACAAGCATGGAAAAATGAAAAAAAACTACAGTTCTTCGCAGTTAAAATATAATATTTCCAATTTTTCCCTCGAAATTCACTGGCGAGGGCGACTGTTTTGTACTTGAGGCAAAAACGTGGCCTTAAAGGGGATGTACCATTCGGATCGACGTTGGCTGGAACAACCGAGACGACGCTATTTTGTTTCTGCTCGCCGGCCGAGCACGAGCACCACGGCCTTCTGCAATGCGAATCTTCCATTCATTTGTTTCTTTATTTACGAGCTTTCTACTAATATCGATTTGCGTTCGAATTTTTCCCCCGCAAATTTTGGTTACATATCTTGTTTTGTCGGAAATACTTATTTTAAAAGGTTGCTGAATGTTTTATTTTGATGGTGAATAAGATTTGACATCCAGCCTTGGATTTTGAACTAAGAGAAAGGTGTTTATCATTTTAAATTCGATTTCGCTACGAAAAAATCTAGGAGGTACAATTTTTTTGTATGGGCGTTGTTAGTTGTTTATGTTTAGTTAATTGGGGGTTCCTTGTGCACGTATAGAACATAAATTATAGGAATTGATGGCAGAATAGTGAATACTGCTCTAGCAAAAGTGATTTCGGGTGTACCAAATTGATTTTATAATAATTGGGCAATTAAGTTTAAAAAAGAACGTTGATGTTCTTAAAATGATGATTCTCGATCAATACCGAGTCTAGAGAATACGAAGCAATAAAAACCTGAAGAGAAATTTAACCTAAAATTGATTTATAAAAACAACATTTTAACTGAACTTATTATGAAAATTTGATAATAAATTTAAGGGCTTGATTATTTATGTTTTCTGAATCATAAATGTGCTACCGACTCGAAGAATTTATGTACATAATAAGAAAATTGTGTCGAGTGCAGTGGCGGCTCGTAGCTGTTCCAGAATTTTTTTTTGTCATTGTTTTAAAAATATTCTGTAAAAGGAATAAAGAAAAATATATATAATAAAAAGAAAATGTATTCAGAAAACTGGTTGAAATCGTAAAAGAATTTAGGGAATGAAAACGGATGTCTTATTTATTTTAACCTAAATTGTTACAGTTACATTCATTAATAAATGTATGTAAAAATTTTTCTAAAAACCACGCTTTAAAAAAATTCACTAAAAATAAAAAAAATTTCATACTTTTTTATAGTGTGCATTGTCACCAGAAATCGTCCACATGAAAAAGTTGAACTCGATTGGACAATGGGAAGTAGGTAAAATATCGATTACAAGATTTAAATTAAATCCATTCTTCTTGTTTTAATTAGCGCGAAAATACCAATAATTTCCTTTTTATCCTTGGTCTCCGGATGAAAACTGAGGAATTTTTTCCCCATTGAAAGAACTGTAATTGTTGTAAAATACGTATTGACTTTTGATATGCCATCTGCAGTTTGTAAAACTACCTTCCACCAGTACGACAGGGGCGGCACGGTCGGCACTGCGGGAACAACAGTGCTCTCTCTATCCATAACAGGCTGCTGCCTCGCGTGCTGCTTCCTATGTGCGCATGCGCAGAATAGCCAAACACTTCGCCGACTGGAACTGTGAAGATCACAGTTCCATACAACGATATTTGAATCTGTTTTTGAGACAGGGGGATGGCTACTGACATTAAGGGATTTAAGGAAAAACGACTCATTATATTAAATGTTATCTATTTATAATATTAAGTGGAAATAATAGGGTTGCTGCAGTAACCGCCACTGGTCGAGTGTCGAAGAGTTACCAAAAAATATTTATACATAGTACGTTCATTTGTTTGATTTGCATAACATGTTGAAGTCAAAACAAATGAACAAGCCTATAAATTTATAACTACAGAGCGGTTTACTTATTTTGTACTTATTCTTGGAAAATAAGCGATTCTAAAAATAAGTCAAAAATAAGAAAAAGACCCAAAATGTCTAAACTGCTAAAATCAAGTTTTTTCAAAACACGCGTCTAGAGCAGGGTGACTGTCCCGAATCGTTCGGGACAGTCCCGAAATTTGACAAATTATCCCGCCTCGTGAAACGTCCCGAATATCGTCTCGCCTTTTGATAATTTTATTCTAATGAAAATAGAGAAATTAGATCTAGATTTTTTTAAAGAAACTTTTAATTAAGAAATGTTTTTCAAACGACTTTTTCCCTTATTAATAAAATAGGGAAAACTGCTACATGAATTTAGTCAAGCTTGATTTTTGTTGAGAAATTACATCTGTTCCTTTGAGGTTTTGATTGTTCAAGTAGAATGTATGGATTTCATAGTCATACCAATGCACAAAGTAAATTATTAAAACATTATTTATTTTAGATTATAATCAATATTTGCTTTTTATTACTTTATCATACGGTAGTAGGTATTATAAAGTATTGTAATCGTGTCAAAAAAAATAATTGAGATTTTAGCGGAAACGTGGCCTTTTGGGTCCCCTGAACATTTTTGACCAAGATACAAAAAAATGTCTTTATCTGTATGTGTGTGTGTGTGTGTGTGTGTCCCGTACTAAAGGCGTCGGGACGAAACTTCACATTTAGAAGTTTCATGACTAAACTTGAAAGAAATTTTGTTTAAAAGGGCCTAAAGGAACTGGAGGTTTACACTTAGCATTGTTTAACGATTTTTCAAATGAGCCGGCATTTCCATTATTTCGTCAAAATAGTTAAATAATAAATTAAAGTAGAGTACATTTTGTATAATTTATGTCTATGACATTTTTTGGTAAAATTAATAGTTCAACTATTTTAACTTTAAAATTATGCATAGCAGCTGCCTCTGTTTGTCGCTCAGCGCTCTGTGCATTATGTATATACAATAAATAGTTTAGTGAAGCGTTAGCAGTTTTTATTCGAACCAGCGCTAACCCGACTACACACATCTATTGTTTTATTTGATCGATATCGCTTATATCTGCATTACAACTGGTTTGCCAGGATTTGACAGATATTTTGATTCTATAGACAGTATTGTCAGATCATCAGCGTTTAACACTGCTGCTTAGTATGATAAGTCATGAACCTGGCCAAACCAGATTTTTCAAAAAATTCAACTTGAGTATTGAACCACAGAAAGCAAAAAGCTGCATTTTTAATCTAAAAGAATCATAAAAATGGATAAATGTATTTAAAAAGCAAAAATGCGTATTCAACTGAAGTTTAAGAAAACAAATGTCCATTTTTGGGCAATATGTACTACATTTCCAGTCGGATCTAAATTTTTTCTGGCCTGCGTACATCAGTGAAATAAAATGAAGAATTTGCATCAAATATTTAATATGCACAAACAATGGCTCGACGCCCAAAATTGTAGAAGAAAAAACAAAAGAAAAGTATAGATTTTGCAGTGTAAAGAGTTTGCATGTTTTTGTATCAGCTTTAAATCAATGGTCTGCACGTTAAAATTTTTTAAAAATTTGTTATAAAAAATCGCTCATGAGAACAAAGACTGAACTAATTATTTCAAATGTTTCCCATTGGATTGGGAAAACTTTGAAAATATTAAAATAACAAAGCATTTGACGACTTAGTTTGCTATGTGGAAGATGAAAAATATAATTTAATTACTAAAAATATTTATTTATGTTTCAGGTCTTCAGGAGTATAAGGCAGTTGATTTGAATATTTTCCGTTAAGTCATACTGAAAAGCATACTGAAAAGTTCAAGATTGATAATTTAGTAGTAAGATCACTTTTGACTGCAAAATAAATTATTAAAAGTGTATCCAAAGAAAAGTGCTACTGTTGTAAAGCCACAGAAATACAATTGAAATAAACGCAAAACATTTATTATTTAAGAGGTATAAAATATGCCAAGTTCAGGCCAAAAAAAGAACAAAAATGTTCACAAAGGAACTTGAAAACGACTTGAGGAAGGTGACACGTATAGAGGAAGGTGAATACTAGTTCTAATACGAAATTTTCATCCATCTCTCACCCGTAAGTTTTCATTGATTTCTTCGAAACTTGCCTACATTAGAAATGCTACTTTAGCAAATTAATCGGCATGAAAATGCCCAACCTTTTTCGATTTTCCCTATAAGTGAAATAGCTTTATTTACAAAATATCGTTTACGTATTTATTATATACTTTTATTGCTACTTCCAGAACATTAAATTGTAGATAAGTGCTTTTTGATTAATGGATACGACCGGTGACGTTAGAACCGCTAATATCGTTTTCTTTCGATGCTTCTTAAAATTAATTTAGCTTTAGTCTACTTCACATCAGACACAATTAAGTGTAAGTACATGTTGCCATGGCATCACTTCGCTTTTTAAGACTTATTGATCCTTGAGATGTCTTCAGATGAGAACGATAATAACTTTATATTATATACAATGTTACAAACACTTATAAACCCAATCCAATGTTATGTCATTTCATGCAACATTTCTGATAATATCGTGTCAATTAATACTGTAGGGGGGGGGGGGGCACCTGTATCCAGGTGCCCCCCCCCCCCTACATTATTTTGGTATTACGTTTATTACATAGCACTTTTTCCTTTATGGACACTAGGGTGGTTATTTTTATGTAGAAAGCAACTATCCTCCCCAAATCGTTTCCAAATCCAAAAAAGTGGGCAAGTATTTTTTTTTGAAATTTTGATTTGTAATGGTGCCTATCGAGGCCTTAAATTTACATGGGAAAAATACTTTCTTTTGTATTTTTTGAATAATTGTTCCGGGTTTGGGAAAATGTATGTTAAAGTTATAGGACTTGCAGAGGACTTTCCATGGAAGAATTTACTATTATACCTATTATACATATGGATTTGACGCCCCAACCCACCCCCACAGTGCCCTGAAAACTACCCAAATGAAAAAATGTACATTCTTCAGAAAATTTACCGTTCTAATCATTACATTCTCTCTTTTTCTCACAGAAATCATTACTATAAGTCTAGTGGAATGTTTATAAACATTTGTGAGTTAATTTTCATTTGTTTAAACAAATTATATTTGTTAAAATAATTCGTTTTTTTCGAAAATCCGTCTAAATTCTGTTTCTGAGTTCAAAATGACAGTTTATTACCTTAGAGTGATATTATTCATTAAGCAATTTCCTCCTATTGTTTAAACATCAATTATAATTCATTTTCAACTTCTTTTCTAATTATGGTAGAAAAGTCAGTTTTTTTGTGAATTTAACTTTAACCCACATTTGTTTAAACAAATGTCATTTCTTTAAACAATTTTTTTTTGCAATTCGCCTAAAATAATTTTTTTTATATGTCGGTCTGGCCTATAAAACCGACATTATCTTGAACACATAGTGGTAGGAAACCAGAATAACAATTTCTCGAAAAAAGGATTACAAATCATCCCATTTTTTTCGAATAAATGATGATAGAAAACGAACAATATTTTATTATTTAAACAATGGAAATCATCCCAAAATATAAATGATGTCACTTGAGAATAACAGTTGACCAGACCGATAAAAAAAAAAACTTTGGGCGAATTACAAAAAAAATTGTTTAAAGAAATGACATTTGTTTAAACAAATGTATTATTAGATAATATAGGCTAGATATCTCGAACTTGAAATTTATAAGTTAATTTCAGAAAAATGCTGACTTTTCTACCATAATCAGAAAAAAAGTTGAAAATGAATAATAATTGATTGTTTAAACAATAGGACAAAATTTTTTAATGAAAAATGTCATTGTAAGGTAATAATTTGCCATTTCAAACTCAAAAAGCAGAATTCAGCTGTTTCTCGAGAAAAACGAATTACTTAAAGTAAACAAATAGAATTTCTTACACAAACGTAAATTAACTGACAAATGTTTATATACACATTCCACTAGACTGAAATGATTAGAAGGATCAAATATCTGAAGAATATACATTTTTTCATTTAAGGGTACTTAAGGGCACTATGGGGGTAGGTTGGGGGGCGTCTAATCCATATGTACAATAGGTCAAATTCTTCATTGGAAAGTCCTCTACAAGTTCTTAAGTTTGCCCAAACCCCGATCAATTATTTGAAAAATACCAAAAAATGTTTTCTTCTCATGTAACTTTAAAGCCTCGATAAAAATACGTGTCAATTTTGGATTTGGACACGATTTGGGGGGATCGTTGCTTTCTATCATCGTAAAAATTTTTGCACTGCATTTTTGAACCGCCTTAATGGGCACCCTTCCCCTCATTCAGCAAGGCAAGTTTAGAAAACTGCCCCCCCCTTCCGATTTGAGCTGGATACGCCCATGATTAGTAGGTATGACATTTGTTTGGATTTGGTCAAAAAGAACAGTAGATATTTTATAGCATAGTATACAGGATGATCTTTTGTTAAAATTTTAGGTTAAAATTTTGAAACATTTCACTTATTTCTTTCACTCAAAAGAACGAGTTGAACGTTTGTAACGAAAAAAAATATATTCTATCTAATTTTAGTTATTGAAATCTATCACATTTTGGTCGTAATTCTTTCTTTAATCTTTGCTCCAAATGAGTCTCGTTTTGCATTTTATTAATTCAAAATTACACAATAATCCATATCTAAATATAATAGGACGCGACATCAATTTTTCAGATGCATTCGAGCAATCTAATAGTTACGCCATAAAATTCGGAAGAGTTACGTCCTATTGTGACAGACGTTGTATTATTTAAACAGAAAGTCTGCAATTGGCAAAAGTTCCATCGGTAACTGGCCTAGATACAGACATAGATAGAGGCGCATAATCCATCCGGATGAATAATCGAGGAAATTTGTAATAATTCATAACGTAGAATGCATGCGATAGACAGCTCGCAGGGTTCCCCAGCTCCTAGGCACCCCTTCACGAGCCCCAAAGCTCTCTCCGAGGCTGGTCGATATTTCCCCCCCACAGCAGGTCTTCTTCCCTAGACCCCAACAGAGCCCGGGTAAGATAGACGCAAAACTGCAACGTTACAACGCCGTCATGACGCCGTTTGCATATTTTAATACATATAAAGCAATTACTAAAGAGGAAGAGACTGGATTTGTTGTTATTTTCGGTTTGTTTCGTTTTTTATGGAATCTACTACTAAAGGTATCGGGACGAAACTTCACATTTAGAAGTTTCATGACTAAACTTAGAGCTGAAAGAAATTTTGTTTAAAAGGGCCTACAGGAACCGTAGGTTTACTCTCAGCATTTTTAACGATTTTGCAAATGAGCCCGGCATATCTGTTATTTCATCAAAATAGTTGTTAATTAATAAATTAAAGTAGAGTAAATTTTGTATAATTTATGTCTATGTCATTTTTTTGGTAAAATTAATAGTTTAACAACTTTAACTTTAAAAGTATGCATAGCAGCTGCCTCTGTTTGTCGCTCAGCGCTCTGTGCATTATGTATATACAATAAATAGTTTAGTGAAGCGTTAGCAGTTTTTATTCGAACCAGCGCTAACCCGACTACACACATGTATTATTCTGTTTGATCGAGATCGCTTGTATCTGCATTACAACTAGTTTGCCAGGATTTGACAGATATTTTGATTCCATAGACAGTATTGTCAGATCATCAGCGTTTAACACTGCTGTTTATGTATGTATGTAATGTATGTATGTATGTATGTATTGGACTTGGACCACAGAAAACAATTAACTGCATTTTTAATCTAAGAAAATCATAAAAATAGATCAATGTATTTAAAAAGCAAAAATGCGTATTCAACTGAATTTTAAGAAAGAAATGTCCATTATTGGGTAATATGTACTACATTTTCAGTCGGATTTAATTTTTTTTCTAGGCTGGATACATCAGTGAAATAAAATGAAGAATTTGCAGCAAATATCTAATATGCACAAACAATGGCTCATTTTAATACATATAAAGCAATTACTAAAGAGGGAGGGACTGGATTTGTTGTTATTTTCGGTTTGTTTCGTTTTTTTATCGAATTTGATGGATTCTGCAAGACCCTTTAAGACTGATTTTCAGTATTATAGATGCTGTTTTAGGGAACATGATGTCCACCAGCTTCAGATATACAAGATATTCATATTTCTTATTTCTTATGGACTGCATATTGAGTTTTTACAGACGTACTTATAACAAGTTGGATTATGTATTCAATGAAATGTATCAAAATACGTAGAAAAACGAACAAATATATTTTAACATAATACCTTAGAAATCACCATAGAAAATTTTCCGAATAAAACAAAGATGAATAAACAACTGACGTCTGCATTGTCATTACATTGATTTATTAAAAAAAATCTGATGTGGCCAGGCACATGACTTTATCACACTATTTATAAAATTAATAGTTTAGCTGCATGAGATTCTATTTGATCGAGATCGGCTATGTCTGCATTAAAATAAAACTAGTAGAACTAGACAGATATCTCGATTAAAGCTGCGTTCGGATATTGTACTCCGTTGACACCGGGTACACCGTCCAAATGACACTTACGTGTTAGTGGGTGTAAAAAGTGTAACGGTGTTCAATATCCGAACGCAGCCTATATTGACAGTAGTGTTTTCAAAACATTAGCGCTTGACACTAGCTACTGTCATTAGAAACGAAAAATCTGACATATCCTGGCTACTAGTTTTAAAGCAGTACGACCGATCTCGATGAAATAGAATTTGCTCATGCAGCTAAACTATAAATTATACCAAAAAATGTCATATAAATAAATTATAGAAAATTTCCTCTCCTTTAATTTATTATTTAACTATTTTGACGACATTACACAAATAGCTTTGGACCCTTTTCAACAGAAAGCTTTTCAGCTCTAAGTTTGGTTATGAAACTTCTAAATATGAAGTTTTGTCCCGATACCTTTAGTAGTTTCTCCGGAATCGTCGCCACAAAAAACGGGTACACACACACACACACACACCCACATCCACACACACACACAGACATTTTTTTGTACCTTGGTCAAAAATGTTCAGGGGACCCAAAAAGACATATTTCCGCTAAAATCTCAAAAAAATTTTTTGGCATGATTACAATACTTTACATACTGCGTATGATAAAGTAAAAAATCTGATGTGGCCAGACACATTAGTTTATCACACTATAGAGTAGTATCAAACTGTGTCAAACTCTGATGTTTTGACAATAAGGTCAATAAAATCAAAGCATCTGTCAAATCCTGTCTACTTTAATTTATTATATAACTGTTTTGACGAATTTACAGAAATGGCGGCTCATTTGCAAAATCGTTGAAAAATGCTAAGAGTAAACCTCCAGTTCCTTTGGACCCTATTGAAAAAATAAACTTTTCAGCTCTAAGTTTGGTCATGGAACTTCTAAATATGATGTTTCGTCCAGGTACTGTTAGTAGTTTCTCCGGAATCGTCGCCATAAAAACACGCGTACACAAAAAGAAATGAGTTTTTAGCGGAAATATGTCCTTTTGGGTCCTCTGAAAATTTTTGTACCTTGGTCAATATAAAAATCAATTTTTTTTCGGCACAATTACAATACTTGTATACTCATACTATGTATGATAAGGTAACAAAGTTTTTACATATGTGTTATCACACTAAAAGAATATCAGGACGCGGCAGTACTTTTTCTAATTCAAAATACAATTAAAAAATTACACCCTTTTGCAAAAGTTCAAACATGTCACTTTGTTGAAAAGCAAATTCTAATTTAGCGGATAATATTTAAATTTTAAATGTCGGTTGAGTACTTTCTGAACCTGCTTGTGCATTTCTGTACAAATTCATATCGAGAAAATTGCATTCTTACTAAAAAGATCACATATTTAGCGCATTATTTATATCATGATATTTACAACAGTGTAAAATCCTCTTTTATTTTTCCAAATATATTTAGAAGCTAGCTGGATATTATTAGAAATATGCAATGAGAGTAGCTTTATCTGAAATAATACAAAACAATACTCTAAAAAGTCTAAAATACTTATTTAGAAATAAACCGTGTATTATTTTTTGCCACAAAGTAAATAGATTTACTTTGACATAACAGTAATGTTCGGAATTTTGCACAAAAAATGATTCAACATTCGGGAGTACATACATACATTTGTGAACATTTTTTTTTTGGTATGCGAAGTAAAAGCAAAAATTTTTTAGTTTTTGTGATAGATTATTTGGTCAAATTTTACATTTACGAGAGATTTTGAAAAATAGATTTTCTACCATAAGCTAAGTGCTATGTGAGCAAACGTCACAAATATTTACACGTTTTTATTTAACATTTCTCAAGAGAGGTAAATCTACTGGACACTTATTTTTGGACAAAATGCCATTCAGCAACCAGAAATTTGTTTTGCGACAGAGGTAGTATTATTTTATCACCCACTTAAAACTATTTATATTCTTATATAGTTTAGGGAACCCTGATTTAGACAGTTGCGAAACATCTAGCGATAATCAAAAATAAACAGAAATACCTTATTGGACAGTTTGGACACCAAGGATTCGGCTTTAGAAGTTGCTGTATTGGACAATTTAAATAGTAATAGTTATTCAGAATTGCCCAAAAACCTTCAATATTTTTGAACTCAATGAATTTAAAATCAAAATTTCATTTCTTACAATACGCCAAATGCAATAAAATAGCTTCCAAACACCTCCATAGTTAGTGTTTTATTTCATCCTGTTAACGGATCCTGTTACTAGCAAAATTGCTATACAATATGCCTATACGCCTACACTCCTAGCATAGTGTAGGATAAAAATATATGAATGGCAAAATAATGGTGTATTGAAAAATAATAATACTTGTATTAATTATTTTCTAATAAACTATATTCCCTGAAAATTTAAACTAAAAATATTAAAAAATGGCGGGGACATAAGCAATTTTTGTGACCCGATTTCATAATCTTTTCATACGATCTAACACAAAAAAAAATCAATTAATCTGAATACTTTAAAGTAGTAGGTACATGTCAACCTATTTTTTTAAAACATTTTTTTGACAAATGGTAGCAATTTGAACTCAAAAATCTGTTTTTTTCACTGAGAAAATTTTATCTTGGTGATTTAAATAATTAATTTTAAAAACAATCTTGACTGTAATTTTTGGTCATACGGATCAAAGTAGGTACATAATAATATAATAATAAACTTTAAAAAAATGTGATAAAAAGACTTTTCAGAAATCTGCATAGTTCAAATGTATTTTTTTGGATCAAATTGATATCACATGTTTACATTACAATTTTTAAAATATATTCTATTTATTAGAACTTGTTTATTATTCATTAGGCTTGTGATTGTTTTTCAACTATAGATCAAACGTGGTTGGATAATTTTTGTCATTTATTAAATTAAAATACATTTTTTATAAAGATGCAAAATTAAAACAATAATTCTGGAATAACAATCATTTTATAAGTGGGTATATTAAAAAATAAAAAAAAATTAAAAAAAAAACCATTAAACATAAAAATTTAAAAGCCCTAAAAAATACTTAATTATAATTCCCTACGATTTAGGCAATAATTAGGTAATTTCCTGAAGCATACCTATTGCCGATTTTACGCTGCGCTAAAAGCAAAGGATCGACGCGCTAACGCAAACTCAAGTTCAATCTAGAAACCCATGAAAACAGTTTAAATTCCATATGTAGCGACCTGTAAAAGGTAAACATGTCATGTTGGGTATCAAATTACATCATTTTTTATTTTCTATTGTTCAATCGTATTATCACCAATTGTTTTAAATTTTCATTATATAAATAATGGTTTTTTTAATGCTGGGAGTATCGAACACAAGTTTTAATAATTTTGAATTTGATTTAGATGATGTATGTATGTAGGTAGGATCTAGGCTTGAAACTCAATTCAATTAATTTTCCCAAACCACGTGAAAATATACTTCACGCACATACGCATTTTTTAATCGCTAGTTATCACCGTTTTATCGAAAATGTTATCGGTAGAGCATTATCGGTATTAAAAAGTAACATTGTGGCAATTGGATGTTTCATTAAATTATTTATAAAATGTAAATAATAAGATTAGAAATTATCGCGAGCCCGGCGGAATTTTGCAGCAAAATGGAAACGAGTACCAAATAGTACAAGGGTGGAACACATAATAAATTGTTGGAAAAATATTTAGAATTTGTGAGATTTCTTTCGAAGTAGCGAAATCCAGGAGGTACCTTCAGTTTGGGTACATCTACTTTAATATAACAGTTCGACTATACCCATCTTTTTCCCTCTCATTGTACGCTTGCTTCTAAATACAGACTCAGTTTTGTATGTGGTGCGTTGTTAGCTCCGCGGTGACTAGAATTGCCGGCTTAGAACACACAGCTCTCCTTTTTATATCTAGAATTTAAATATTAACAAAAGCGGGGTTTATAGGTTAATTGTTGAATTATTTTAACGTTTTGATTTGCTTTTGTAATAAATCAATTATAATTTCGATAAAATCCTTTGTTGAAGTTTGTCGGGCGAGGTTAAGAGGTAGTGCGTAGCTAGTACCGGGCGGCGGTATTCCCGTCCTTGTCTGGCATTGCTGGTACCCCTCTAAGGTCGGAATGGACTCGGCCGAACCTGTTTTTCGTTTCTACAACGGAACGATTCCAAGATGTCGGCCGTAGTGTTACCAAACGCAAAACCGTTTGCTTTGGCGTTCTGATTACAAATCGGTTCAATGACTTTTAACGCAAAATTCGACTGTTTCAAGCATTTTTACAAGTGACATAGGGGTCGTAATACGCCCTAGACGACGCTAGGGGTCGCGCCAGCCACGCGTCGGACCTACACGACAGATTTTTTTAGCCCGCCAACAACAACGTATACACACACACACAGCCGTCCCTCGAATAGAATATAACGCGATTTTTCCAGGTAAATGTGCGTTCACAATTATGCGAAAGCGCGCCAAACACTAGTTTAGTAAATAGTGCAACTTGCGTCATCTGTAACAACCAGTGATGTGGTGATTTTGTACAAAATTCCAGCGCTAAAACCAGTGTGAGTGCGACCCGAATATCGAGTCCAAGAAGTTAAAATTTAGTGTGCCAGTGTTGTGCGTATATGATGTAATGGAAACTGTAGTTAGACTTGACCATGGATCATCTTCTACGGCGGCCACGATGTCATATCCACAAAGGCAAACCGCATCTCACAGGTTAGTACACAACAAATCCTACAAAACAAAAACCATCTATTCATAACCTAAAACTTGAGTAGATTCGTGTAAAGTTTGCTCTGGGAGCCTCTGGCATAAATCTGTGTTCGTTTGTTTTTTGACGCCATTTCCTTCATAACATCGGGTGGAACGCAAAAATATGTTCTCCCGCGATCGTTTGTGCTATAAATCGCGACAAAACAGGGGAAGAATAGTGTATAACAATGCTGGACACGATCCTGGCTTCTCCAGAATGACTGGACAAAAAGTTAACACGAAAAGGTATGTTTTTCAACTACTAATGGTCTTAATTCAATAATCAACGTAAACGTACAGAAAACACGGTATTTTTAGTTGCTATCACCGAGTTCATTGCAACGTAATTTCGTCAAAATTATCTCGCAAATGTTGAAGAATTGCGACGATTTTGTATTGCTTCTATACGAAGTACTACGTCGTAGTCATTTTCGAATGAATAGAAAATATTCAGATAAGTCTGCACGTATTCAATCAAAAAGTCTGATAAAGACCTAATGGCGTTTTCCGAAAAAAGGATTGGTTTTTTGTTCAGGTCTTGGTTCTCGGTATCAAATATACGGGAAACCTAATATGAAATAAAACGTATCCATATGTGCGGTTTCATATGTTGGCACTTGAAAGATTTGGTAAGAAAAAATATGATAAAATAGATAAACGCCGATAAATTGCAACTTTAAAGTGTTTTGGTTCCCTAAAAACTCGACCTTTAAAATACTAGGTGCTATAAAGTAAAGACTACCTGCCAAGTGAAAAACTAGAGAAATTTTGTTTTCCATTTTAAACACTATTTTCTTGCTTATTTGAAAAGTCAGTAGACTGTCAGAGAACTCGTATTTTGTTATATAGACGCCATTTTGTACTAGAGTAAATATCGGAAAAATATTTATTGACACTAATAGCGTTTTCGACTTACTGCACTCGGCTGCACTGGCACCATGCTGGTGTAGGGTTTGTATGTTCGGCGTATGCTTGACTTTCGCACTGAGTGCGTGCATAAAAGGTATAAGTAGAAAACGCTATTACTTACTGGGGTAATATTTCACCATTGTTATTGTTTAAAAATAATCTACAATGTCATGAAATGGAGTAAAACTACATATGTATAACGAAATATTGTAATAGTAAGATATTACTTAAATAATATTAAACAAATGATACATATATAATTAATAATTTCATTTATTGAACCAAAATATGGTTACTTCATTCCAAGTTCATTGATTAGCACTAAAATGTAAAAGTAAAATTCTGCTGTTTCCTTTGTTAAAAGTAACCTACAAATTTCTGATAAAAGTACAATCTAGAATACATATTAACAGCTGTTTGAGTGCCGGTGACTAGTTAAGAACTATTGAAAGATGTAGAAGGTCTCAAAAACGTTGTTCTTTCGTATTATGGAAATTTGAAAAAAAAATATAAATAATTTGAAATCACAAGTCGTGAGAATTGCAGATTTGTGCACCAGACGCCATTTTGAGTAAGGCTAAAAGTCACGGAAAATGATTTTTGATACAAAAAAGTAGCATCATAAAATAACCTACAAGAAAAAATACTTGGCTAGTAAAAGCTGATTCGTATCAGATTTATGTTAATTCAAATACATACATAAACCAAAATCGTAGATAATATTTGGTTGTAACATATACGATAAATGAAATTTTGATATTTAATATTTGTGTCTGATAAGTTTGTTTTTATGAAACAAGAATTTTTGTTTTTTTAATTATTACAGTAGGTGCAATATTTAAAGTATGTTTTAAGTCATGTGTGATGTTTAAATTAGTTAGCCACTAATTGACAACAATTTGTTATTTTTGATTAAATTTCATTGCGGTAATATGTCAATTTGAGGAGTGCAAAACAGATAAAATTATGTATAGAAAATGGTGGAAATGCCACAAAATAATCAGAAAACGACCACATTCCGTTATCGGTGTACATAATATGGCGACTGCGTTAAAGTACTTAAAACTCACGTTTTTACTAAAAATAGATACATAGATATGCATAGATATGCATCTAACCATCGAATAATATAATTTTATTGTAAATAATTGTTTAATGCCTTTGTATAATTTTGTACATCAGATGTTGAATTTTTAAATTATTTAGTAAAATGCTTTATAACAAACATTTTACTAAAAATATTTCTCGAGAAAGACAATAAACTGCACTACAGTCCACATTATCCATATTATTGACTACTTTGCTTGTAATCTAAGATCATGCTTCTAGAACGATTCAAGATTAACTAGAAAGTGTTTAATTTTTCGGTTTTAAAAACCAATATTAGTTACTGAAATTAAATTCTGAACTGTTGACGTTAACGATAAAAGTAAACTACAGGAAATTACGGATTAAATTGAAAAAACACCACTTTTAACTTGAAACGAGATAAAGCGCAATAAGCATTCTGATTAAAAATTGAATACATATTTTACTTTATTTTATGATATTTTATAATGTATCTACACACTCGTGCATACATCATTATAACGCATATTCCGGAGATATTGATTTTGTTCTACTTGACACAATTCAAAATAGTGCGATGGTAAATGATGTGCGTTGTCAGTTATAAACTACGTATGTATATGTAAGTAAAAAAACAATTCTGTGATTGGACATTTCTAATATATTTTGTGTTAATTTATTATTTACCTATTAATAAATGGGTATATCAAAAATCAAAATTGTACTCTTCATAAAAGTTTGTGCTTTGTCCAAAACCAAAATCGACATTAAAATTTTAAATTTGTGTACCGTTTGCGGGACAGTTCAGTATAAATTTGAATTGTTATTAGGAAAGGTCGTTACCTTCACGAAATTGTAAATTTCTATGTGCTAAGTAGGTACCTATATATATTTTGCCCTCTAAAGAAATACTCATATCTTATCAAGAGAGCGATTTGCCTTTTATTCATTTGTTATTGATGTTTATGAATCATATCAAATCACATTGAATATTTAACATTTTCCAACAAAAATAAAAATAGGTGATTTGCACTTAAGTGGATGATTTGTTAATAACTGTTTGATGATGTTAATGGCGAAACGTGTGTCAGTTCAATAAATGTTGGTTCTTCTCGAGTTTATTACGAAAATATCCGGCATGGCCGCCATCTTGTAAGAAGGCTCCATATAGTAATTTTTCATGTGTAGCCGTAATTTACCGAAATTTAAAAATTTGATTGTTTTGAACAGAGACATGTTGCAAAAATCTGTGTGTCATGGGAAGCAATATTTAATTTTCGAAAGAAATATTTAATCAATAGTAATAAATAATAATTTTTCTTTCATCATTTATGTAAATGCCAGATTTATTTTATACGTTAATTAAAAATAATCTCCATTGACATGAAGTCGGGTAACAAGATGTACCTATTAATTAAATGCATAATATAACAGTATAATGAATAGATCTGAAAATGGTTTAGCATTAAATAACTAACAACTGTAATATTATTAAATAAACGTGAAAATACTGACGTAAATTATACCTACAGGTGTACATAAATGAAAAGAATAATTATAATCGCTATAACTTATGTATTTATTTTTACGTATGATAAAGTACTACTAACGGCATCGGGACGAAACTTCATATTTAGAAGTTTCATGACCAAACTTAGAGCTGAAAATCTTTTTGTTCAAAAGGGTCCAAAGGAACTGGATGTTTACTCAAAGCATTTTTCAAGAATTTTGCAAATGAGCCGCCATTTCTGTAATTTCGTCAAAATACTTAAATAATAAATTAAAGTAGCGGAAATTTTGTGTAGTTTATGTCTATGACATTTTTTTAGTAAAATTAATATAAAACATTAAAAACACATAAAACTGCATTAATCCCTATCCCTATCCCTACTATATACTAAAAGTCTAACACAGTCCGCGCAAGAAGTTTACGAAAATCGGCGAATCGGGGGAAGGGTCTGCTCCTCGGAGAAGCGAAAATCGGCGCCGCAGGCGTAAAATTTGATTCTACAGCGCTTAGGCCTTCGATTTCGTCCATTTTCGGCCCAGTTTTCGTTATTTTTTACCTCGATTCGGGTAAATTTATGGATTATGCTTTAGGAGTGTACAGGTCAGCGCGTCGCCATGGCAACCGATCGAGGTTGCTAGGCAACGGCCGCGCGCTTCGCGACGCGGTCACCAGACGGCGGCACATCATCATGTCGCTGTTGGCATTACGCTACGAAGCAATAGATGGCGCCCCGTAACCGCTTCGAACGTACGAGCATAATCACGTCGCGCGTGTAAAAGCATCCGGGCTTTTTGTTTCCCTCTTACGCTTCGGCGATCTACCTAGGTCGACCAGCAGGCCTATTAGGCCTGCACATTCTCCTAGTATAAAACTAGTTAGCCAGGATTTGACGGATATTTTCATTCTAATAACAGTAGGTAGTGTCAAAGGCTGATGTTTTGAGAATACCTACTGTCAATAGAACTCTATTTGATCGAGATCGGTCAATATCTATACAGTATGTCCACGGAAAAGGTGTTGAACAGGAAAAAAATAAAATAAATTTAATGATTACAAATAATAGGCCAATTTTTTCGAAAACTGGTATTAGAGACTACCTTTTACTTTTGAACAACTTTTCCGTAACTTATTTCCATATCTTCTCAATTTAAATGCACTTTACTCTTGTACCATTTAAAGTTTTTTCAATTTTCTGAACACCGCTTGTAAAATATGTTAAATGTTTCTATCCCAATCTTACTCTAAGAACTAGCAAAATTTTTTATCAAGACTAACTTTTTTCGAAAAACTTATAAATAAAGAAGTTTTTCCTATTCAACACTTTTTCCGTGGACATACTGTATATCTATATCTATAATGATATCTGTCAAATCCTGTGATATTTATATTTATCCTAGTTTTATTTTAATGTAGACACCACCGATCTCCAACAAATAGAATCTCATGCAGCTAAACTATTAATTTTATATATATGTAGTATGATAAAGTCATGTGCCTGGCCACATCAGATTTTTTTCAAATGAAGAAAATGATCTAGCTAAGAAACTCTAGGTGAACTTTTTTATTGCATTTTTTATTAGCATTCGTAGCTTTTGCCCAAATTAAGCGTATGATTAATGTTAATTTATTATAAAAATTCCTTAACAATCTTATGCTATTTATGCATATGTTCCACATGCCTAGGACACATGTTATTTTTATGGCTCTTTATGAAAAAATATTCGAGAAAAGGACAATTGAATGAAAATCGTAAAATATGCATAACGTTATAGAATCGTTTGCGAACGGAAACTAAATAAATAACTAATAACTAAATAAAATTTATAGATTGATTTGCTCTGAAAAGAAACGCTGTTTCAAGAAACGCTGCTTCAAGGGCACTTGTGAGTAAACTTTTATGATTTTAGTTAACAGATTCAGGGAACTAAGGCATTGGGTTCAGCCACAAAAAAAAACTGCAAAAAGCTGGTTTTGAAATACTTGACCAATTTTCATTATTTTTTTGATATATTGTAAAGACATTCATCAAGATTATAACAGATCATGGTACATTTTAAAAACAAAATTTTACACTTGATTACACAGGGTACTGTTACAATGCAATATAAATTCGCAACATTTTGTTTTTTAGTTCCTTCCAATATCTGATCTATTTGCTGTTAAACGTTGCAGCAAATGTTACTTGATTGAGAACGTTAGGCTATTGTTTTTAATACCAGCAACGATTTAATTTAAAGATAATGACCGCAGATAAAAATTAAATAGTGAAGTGATAAGAAATAGATAAGTGTATGGACAGCTGGGTAGAATTCCATATCACAATAGACTAGTTGAAAATATATCTAAAATAAATATTACTGTTCTACAGAAACAGCAGAAGTATGCTCTAAAACAAAGTATTTTGCGCGTATTTGGTATACTTTAGTTGTAGTAATTTATAACAGCAGTTTTAGAAAAAACTAACAAAATGACTATTGTTATTTTAATTACCATCAAATCAAAATCTAAAAGCTTTAAACGCTGTTTTTTTTTGCATGCAAATCGTCGGTCATGTTTAACTTGTGCGGTGTTTATTTTTCGTGTAATTGCTATTTTCTGTGACACACTAGCGAAATTGCGAGCCATTCAATGTTAAACTGGTTGTGCGACCGACCACGCGTTATGTCATAACGAACCTATAATTTTGTAGGTTAGTAATGCATAGTTTAGCTATTCCTGGAACAGTTTCATAATATTTTATCTGTTTTCCAACACAACGAGTTTGTCACCTCAATTATGCGATATAAGTAAATCGAATATATTCGCGATGAGTAATCTATCGAAATTAAAGTACCATTTTATGTAAATGATATTAATTACTGAGGTACGCTTTGATGGAAATAAAATGCTTTTGTTTATTACTATGTATGTTTTTTTTTCTGATTCTCATGTGTTTGTGGGGTTTATCAATCAGCAGGGAATGCACAACGAGGGAAAATTTACTATCTTCCTTTGGAAGTAGAATAAATCCGAAGACCGTCGACTTCCAGCATTCAAACTGGTTCTGACCCACGTAGTCACCGTTAGTTGTCCGCCATTTTATAATAAAGTAGTGCTCCATCTATACGTATGGTTCAACTTTAAACGAAGGAACCCACATTCTCTGTTTGAGATTTCTTGCTTACAACTTGCACAAAAAAATACAAAATACTGTTTTTACTTTATCGTACGTACCTATGTAGTACAAGTATTGTAAACGTGCAAAAAAAATTTTTCGTGGAAAAGTGTTGAATTTGTTAAAATTTTATTTCTTGTACTTCATTATTATTGTTTAAACAACTTATTAGAGTTTTCTTTACAATTAAAATGAAAAAAATTATTTTTTTTTGTGAACAGATATTTTTCTGCTCCATGTAACACTCAGTAACTATTATACAATATTATTAAAAAAACATTCTAAGGTACATTCTAAACGTAATTTTCTAACCATATGGATATCCACCCAGGTATATATTTATTTCGACAAAGGTATAAAGTTTTATAGGAAACTTTGTCTGTCCAATATCTCATTTTACAACAAAATTGGATTTAAGGGGCCTAGATTCAGTTATAATGTATTTTATTATACTTGTATGGTAGTAAAATGTAATATACCTACGCACTTAACACTTCTAGAAATGGATTTTGTTCTGCTAATAGATTGTTCAACATTATGTCTAATTTGTGGTAAGACACCAATTAGAAAGTTATAAAGATAAGTAGGAAAAGACGGTCACCTTGTTTGTCATGGAAATATGTATAATACTAATGAGTTAAACTAAAAAGATCTTTTTCAAGTTTTTTTCCCAATTCTAAGCGATATTTCAAATTTTATTTGTAAAAGGAACCATGAGCACCGTAGTACAATCCCAATTTTTTTGTAGATATGCGGTATGTCCCACTTGACACTGTAACAGCATTATTAATTGTTTTTAGTTTTATCCAATTTTTTTTCCAAAATATGGATAACTTATTATTAAAAAACATTTAAATCCAAAATTTTCTGAGACAGGAAAAATATTGATTTCTTTAAACGAGAAAATTTCCGTCAGTATGATTACACAATGTTGGAAAATTCACGTTCAGCAAACGCCCGTCGCTATCTTTGAAGAAGTCTGCACGTTCTTTGCATGTCACTCGCCATTTACATATTAAAATCCAAAATATGAACATTTTAATATTGCTTAATTTTAAAGAAACTTTGTATTTGAAACACCTAAACTTGTTTGGGCAATATTACTAGTAAAAGTTTTTGATAAAAAAATCCTTAATACGATTTGTTGATTTCTTAATTTATTTTGATACTTCTGGGTTTTTTTTCTCAATAAGTTATCATTATGTTGTATTTATTATGCAGTGTGTCCCCCGAAGTGTGTCCCCCGATGGATCTAACTATACCTATAATGGACGTAATTTTTAATTTCTCGAGAAAAGGTCTTTATGAAGAGTTTTGGATGTCCTAAAAAGTCGAAAGCCATTGTTAATATTTTGGTTTAACATACAGGACGGTTAGAAAACACGAAAATGTTAAATTGGCCGAAGAGTAAACTATCGTTTTTTCGGAATTAGATCAAAAATGTTATAGGTAAAAGTTAGTTTGAATCTATTTTATGCTCAAATATCAAACTTGAATGTTCTATTTCAAATTTTACATCTCGGACCAATGAAAAGACATTACATAAAGGTGAACAAAAAATTTAGGGACCAATGATTGAAAGTATGTTGACTTTAGAGCAAAGGGTTTATTTAGTTCTTTGTTACGGCATAGGTGAGGTATCGTACCGCCGTGCTATTGCAGTTTTTAACAGAAAATACCCTGATGTATACGTTTCTGTCAATTGTGTTCGTGAATTGGTTAAAAAATTTCATGCAACAGGAGACGTGAAAAATATCAAGAAAAAAAGCAAAATGGCGAAGATAATGCAGGAGCTATGTTATCTATTGATTCCGTAAACACTTGCCCAAAAAAAATCGTTGAGACAAAGATCTTGAGACTTGAACATTAGTAAAAGCCCCCTGCAAAGGATCTTTTCAAATCAAAAATTTCATCCTTATAAACCAGTACTGATACACACGAAGGAGATGATGCTCGTCGATTAGAATTTTGCCTATTAATGGGAGAACGAATTATGGTCGATAGATTTTCCTACAGAAAACTTATTTTCTCTGACGAACCGACGATTACCACAAATGGAATTGTTAGTTCACAGAATTGCAGATATTGGTCTCAAGAAAATCCAAATTTCCGTATTACAACCAATGGCTCAAAAATATAACAAAGTGAATGTTTGGTGTGGGATTTATTACAAGAAAATAATTCGACCATACTTTTTTGACTGTACTGTGAACCAAAACACTTATTTTGATATGTTGGAAAATTTTTTGCTACCTACTTTGGACGAAATCAACTTACAGCTCAGGTGTTCACTACACTATCAACACGACGGTTGTCCTGCTCATAGCGCATGTCAAGTCAGGGATTGGTTGAACAGACATTTTTCAAATAAGTGGATTGGACGATTCGCCCCTATAGGATGGTCGCCACATTCACCTGATTTAACGCCGCTTGATTTTTTTCTGTGGGGTTATTTACAACAGAAGGTGTATGCGAATAATTTTCATGATAATGTAGACATTCTAAAATTAAAAATTAGGGAAGCAGTAGACGAAATAAATGAAGAAACAATTGATTTGGCATATCGGGAGTTTAGAAGATTGGAAAAATGTGTAGCTGTAGGAGGGGAACATGTGGAGTAATGTTTTGTTAAATTACTTTGTTAAAAATAAATAAAAATAAAACTTAGAATACAACATTGAAATTTGATATCTGGGCATAAATTTAAATATAAAACAACTTTTACCTATAACATTTTTGTTGTAATTCCGTAAAACCGATAGTTTACTCTTCGGCCACTTTAACATTCTCGTGTTTTCTAACCATCCTGTATGTTAAAATCATAATATTAACAATGGCTTTCGACTTTTTAGGACATCCAAAACTCTTTATAAAGAATGACTTTTTCTCGAGAAATTAAAAATTACGTCCATTGTAGGTATAGTTAGGTCCATCGGGGCACACTGTATATTTTTTTAAGAAAACACATTTCCTAAGTGGAACACTAAATGGTCAAACTTACGATAAAAAAACTTTTTTCGGTAAGTCTACGATATTCAGAATTACACATGCCTAAAAATAGAATCTGGCTGTTTATTACTAACACTTACACAAATATTAACAGTAGAAACATTTGCTGCATATGACACTGATTTTGGATTTTCTCTCAATTATTATCATAATTCTAACGTCAATTTAAAGATTATGTTGGGGACATTATTTGTGATATTATGTGTGAGACAGTTCAGTTTTTCAAAGGTACTGTCTCAGGTGGGAGAATGTTGGGGACATTATTTGTTGTTTTCTATTTGTTGTTTTCACGTTTCAAAATATATTATTAGAGGGCTAGAATTGTACAAATATAGGTGTTGCCTAGGAAAAGCAACAGTTCAGTTTTTTCGTAGTAGCATAATAAGTTTTTTGACTGATTCATGTTTCTTGTATTATCCTGATCGATAATAAATGTATTCAAGAACCTGCGAATGTTCATAATTTACGGGTAGTGATTTTGGGCATTCCAACGACATTTAGCTTCTTTCTGACCTTGCACGACAATGAACGTGATTTGAAAATTTGAAGATCTTCAAGTTCTGTACACAAAATGTCTATACATCAGTTCAGTACGCGTTGGCATTTTTAACTATCGTTTAAAAAAGAAAGACGTCAAATAAGAGAAACAACATATGAAATTTTCGCTTAAATACTGATTTATGTCAATTTATTATTACATTTAACAAAAATAAAAGTGATAAATAAATAAATGAAAAAAGTTGGCTCTGGTTTTCTGTTGCTTAAATCCACTTCTACTATATCAATTTCCTTGTAGTAAGCAATATAATGATTTTAATACAGCGAACTTACTACGATATTAGTGATATTACACATATAAAGTATTTTTACCTGGAAAAACATCATATTTGCGAGGAACACAACATAACATACCTCATGTACGTTTTTCTCGTTTTGTTTTCAACGGAAAGACAGATATTGACCCAGTGACGTCATTGGGTTGCGTAACATTTAATTATAACCTGCTCCGCTGCAAGTCGTGTATTTTTTCCACAAACGTATTCGTTTAGCACAATAAACAGCTCGCGAATTCTCGCCAAAATCTTCCGCAATATTCGAAGAAAAAATTAGTTTTGCGTATTTTTGGACCCCGTGTCTTGTCGAAAATGTTTGGCATCCGCATGAATGGTTGACATCACGTTCCATTTCTGGACTTTTTACGTGCTTGTGTTTATTTATAATATATTTAGACGGTATCGTGTTTTGGTATTTTCAGTTTCGGAACCGCTGTCACGCGAGACAAAGCATTTTATTGTTTTTTGTTGTTGTAATAAAATTAATGGAGAATAAGTATGTTAAACAGGGAGTTCTTTTTTGAATTCATACTATAACAGGGTGTCGTTTGAGAATGTTCCAGGGTGGGGGGGGGGCAAAATTGTTTTATTAAATGGTGACGTAATATTAAGGACTATGCCATTACTTGTTTTGCAGCATTTTCGCCTTATTATTTTGCATACACTCTGAAAAATCTCCATCGCTTTAAGGTAGTGAAATGTTTTTGTTCACATTTTTGTGTGTTAATAGCCATCCATGGTCGTGATCCCATATTATGCTCGACAACACTTACTTCTTATATATTGATAATCATTGAACTTCAAGTCATTTTGCCGTCTTTCTATCGTTTATTAATGTGGGATTAATATTTTTAATTAATAATTGTTTGTAAATATATTTTGTTCCGTAATCACTGAACTCTTATTCTAGAATTTAAGATTTTGTATGATTTTCAACCAATATTGTAGCCTTTTTATTACTTTTTAATACGGTAGAAGAAATTGTTGTTAATTTCCTATAAT